>OX123185.2:7806093-8406093 GCA_944739405.2 Euclidia mi
CTCACCTTGACGGCCTCGAGAAAAGCTTTTTCACGCCCCGCTTAAAGGATCCAGGATCATAAGTGGAGGAAAACACGTGGGCTGGTAAAGAGCTCCACATCTTAATGGTACGGCAGAGATAAGAGGCGCCAAACCGTTTGGTGCGTGACGGTATCTGTTCTACCGTGTAAGAGTGGCACCTCAACCCAGCACGTGTCGTTCGGGATAGGAAAGGAGAGGGTGGGATTAGCTGAAAGAGCTCTTCGGAGCACTCACCGTGATAGATGCGATAGAAGACAGCCATTGAGGCCACGTCTCTGCGTAATTGCAGTGACTCAAGAGTCTTGTGACCTCTTGATCCCCAATGATACGGACAGCACGCCGCTGCAACCTATCGAGGGCGTCCAATAAGTACTGAGCAGAGCCATTTCAAAGGTGAGAGCAGTATTCCACGCAGGAGCGAACCTGGGTCTTGTATAACAGACACAACTGCTCCGGCGTGAAAAACCTCCTCACCTTGTTCAGGAATCCGAGTTCTGAGATGCGGATTTGATGACACCCTCGATGTAGTTCTTCTGGTTGAGATTTCTGCGTATGTCCATACCTAGGATAGGCTGTCTTGAATCGGTAGTGGAGTGTCCAGAAGAGAGGGATGGGGAAGGAATGGAGATACCTTGGCTGAGAATGCGCACACCTGTGTTTTCTTGGTGTTGAATTCAACCAGGTTCTCATCACCCCAATTCGAGATGCAATTCAGAACCCAGTCAAGCTCGGCAACAAGTGTTCGCCTATACTCCTCAGTATCGGCTTGCTTAGCCGCAGGGTGTCCGAGATATCGCCCATGTACAGTACTGTCATCTGCATAGCAATGTATGCCCCCAAAAGTGAGCATATCATTGATATGCAGAAGAAAAAGCGTGGGCGATAACACGGACCCCGGAGGCACACCAGCATTCACCTGGAGAAACTTCGATGACTTACCGTCACAATGGACTCGTATACGGCGCTCATGCAGGAAGCTGGCAACCCAGTTGCACAATCGAGGCGGCAACCCGTAGGCTGGAAGCTTGGAAAGAAGCGCACGATGCCAGACTCTATCGAAGGCTTTGGAGAAGTCGAGACTAATAGCCAACGACTCCCCATGCCTGTCCATCGCCTCACCCCAAAGGTGTGTGACATACGCTAGAAGATCACCCGTTGATCGTTTCGGTCTGAAGCCATACTGACGATCACTGATGAGAGAGTGATCTTCTAGGTAGCGAACGAGTTAGTTGTTGATTAATCGTTCAAACACCTTGCAGAGGATAAGGGTGATAGCAATGGGTCGATAGTTGCCCGGATCAGAACGATCCCCTTTGTTGGGAATCGGTTGCACGTTCGCCTCTTTCCAAGCCTGCGGCTCTACGCCAGAAGCATATGATAGGCGATACAGGCGTGTAAGCATTGGAGACAACTCGGCTGCGCATTTCCTAAGCACAACCGCTGGAATTCCATCAGGTCCAATGGCTTTCCGGACATCGAGAGATCGCAGTGTCGCGCGAACATCGCATTGCCTGATTTTAATATCAGGCATGGAGTGGCCGCAGTAGGGAATCGAAGGCGGCTGCGCACTACGATCATCGATTCGGGAGTTGGCCGCAAAGAGATTGACAAGCAGGTCAGCTTTCTCTTGCGGCCCATGGGCCAGTGATCCATCAGGGCATCGCAACGGCGGCAGTGAAGGCTGGCAGAAATAAAATGCTGGTTGCCCGACTGACGCATCATTTATTACTCGGCATGAGTGCCCGGCTTTATGCCCCAGAAGAGTACCGAGGACTCCCTCTATACCCCGATGAAACACTTTTGCAACAAAATTGCACAAAAGCGGATAGTAGCCTTAGTGTCCCTGGATATAGAGTGAGCGTTAGACAACGCATGGTAGCCGGACATCAGAGTCAGACTGGCGGCAAAGAAGTGCCCACAGTATACCTACAGTGGGTCATGAGCAGCTTACCCGCAAACTAAAGTACAATACACCACTCTTGAGCATAGGCGGTACACATATAGACACTGCACAAGAGGTCAAAATACTGGGTCTAACAATAGTCAGTAAACTCACTTTTAAAAAGCATATTACAAACGTCTGCTAAAAAGCGATAGGCATTTATAAAAAAATAGCTAGGACTGCTCGGGTTAGCTGGGGACTGCACCCCGAGATAATCCGCACTATATACACAGCGGCGGTTGAGCCAACTATCCCGTATCCCCCCATGGGATCTCCACCTTGTCGTGGTGGGGGGGCCTAGTAACCGTGGATTGGTGACCCGCGGTGAAGCTAAGAGGGATCCAGGAGGGGACGCTCCGCGTGGGCTTGACGGAGGCCTGCGCAGGATGCGTCCAAAGGGGCGGGTGCGAGGGACAGTTCTTCTGTCCCTCGCAGTCGGGTGCGGTCGCGGGAGGAGAGGCGTGTCGGTGTTGCGTTGCCGCGCGCCCTATCTCCCGCGACCAAATGGGGGCGCACCATCGTTGCGTCGCGGTGGGGCCGCAGAGAAAGAGGAGATGCGGTGTTGCGTTGCCGTCCTCCCTATCCTCTGCGGCCGCTGGGTGTTTTGGCGGTGGAGCCCAACACCTTCATCCGCCGCCAAGGGGGTTTCGTTCGGGGCCCGCCTGACCATCTGGCGGGCCAATACCCGTTGGGAGGTAGCGAGGAATGCTTAGGTGAAACCCTACCCTCCGACACATGGGTACATGAGGAGCACGGGTTGGTTTTTAGTCAGTAAGAGTCTGACAGTCCCCTTCGTCCTTCCCCCCCAGGGCGAAGGGACTCCATGAGGATTTTCCAACCCGACACCAAAAAAAAAAAAAAACTATCCCGTATGAATATAATAGGAATGCTCCCTCTGAACCTCAGAGTTCGGGAGGTGGCTTCATTGTTCGAAGCTAAGAGAGGAGACCCCAAGCCATGGCTCGGGGACAGGGAGGTCGAGCGGATGACCTCTGCAATCAACGCACCACATCCCTCGGAGCGCGCCAGCCTGGAGTTCTGGACCTTGGTAGACGAGAAACAATACTGTAATCACAGTAACTACGCGGTTAAAATCTTCACTGGCAACAAAATTGAGGGCAATGGCGGTGCTGCGCTATTCGTGTGGAATGGTGAGACCGAAACCGATGCCTTCAAGTTTGCTTTGCCATCGTACTGTACCGTCTACCAGACCGAACTACTGGCTTTAAGTATCGATCGATCGAGGTGGTCTCGCAGAGTAGAGAAAACAGTTTTGGGGTCTACAGCAATATGGCCGCTATCCTAGCGGTAAAAACAAGGGACATTTTGAATAAATGTACACACCAGAACAAGGAGATACTGGAAAGGTGGTGTTTGCAAGATACCAATAAATAGTTTGACGAGCCAATTGTTAACTGGGCACAGCGGGTTTTCCAAATACTTGCATCGTTTCAAGTGTAAGGATAACCCGTCGTGTCCATGTGAGCCGGGCACCGTAGAGTTGGTTCCGCACATACTCTGCTATTTTCCCATCCACAGAGTGGCGCGATGGAGCGCGAAGACAGATATGGTGGAAGCCATAAGAGAGGACACCCTTCACTTTCTTATGGCAAATTCGAAAACAAGGGACAGGTTTCTTTTGTAGTGCACGGGTGTTGTGGAGCAGGTCGTGCACAGAAATAGATAGAGCAGGGTGTAGAATCCTATTTGGTAAAAAACGACCTTCCGACACCCTGAAAAATCATTTTGTGAGAGAGAGAGAGAGAGAGAGAGAAATGCATTTATTTTTACAACATACACAAAGTTAGATATTACAAAAACATGAGACATTACAGAATTATACAAGTAGGTAGGTATGTTATAAATACGAGGTTACCACTCAGGCTTCTGTTGATTATGGCGAAGACCATAAACCAACCCTGATCTTAGGTGATAACCCCAAGTGACGATCACAGACATATATATCATAATCTTAGTATCTATACAGAAAAGCATAATTAAAAATACAATGTTGTCCATCAAGTGAGTACCTATCGCTAGTTGAAACGGCTTGACGAACCGGTTTTCAAGCGCTTGTCTGGCCATAATTGCATCTCACTTATGCACACAGTGGCATCTCACCTATTCGATTACGCAACCGCAACTTGCGAGCGAATCACTTGGCTATCATTTAGCCTTCGCGCTGCCCGAGAATTGTGCGCGGGCAGCTTTGCAGCACTTGCGCACAAAAATATGAATTATAGAATAATGTATTTTATTGAAATAGTATAGGGTGTCTCAGTAAGAGTGCACTTTTTCATTTAAAAATAAAAACAAGTATTTTATGACAGAGTTGTGATATTTTTATTGTATTGTAAAGAAGACGTGTACCAATTAAGTATGGAATAAAATATCCGGCAAATGACCCCACGGCTCCGATGACAGGCCATTACTCTTTTCATGAAATTTTCTATGACCTTTGCACAGAGATGTGGCTGTATCTCACCGATGACGCGTTGGATTTCCGATTTGAGCTCAGGAATTTTTTCGGGTTTACTCGCATAAACCCAAGATTTCACAAAACCCCAAAGTAAAAAATCGTACGGCGTTAAATTGCACGATCACCAGCCAGTTCGGTCGCCAGTTGACATCAGAATTTCGTGAGATAATGTGTTCTGGAAATCGTTGCTGCAATAAGTCGATTGTTTCATGCGCGGTGTGGCAGGTTGCGCCGTTCTGCTGAAACCACATGTTGTCCGGATCCATGCCGTCCAGTTGAGGCCACAAGAAGTCCGTTATCATATTCCTGTAACGAATGCCGTTTTTTGTATTTTTTTGTACTTAGTTAGACTGCAATTATTTCAAATATATAATTTGGCCAATATACTGCACGGTTGGCGTAGTGGTTTAAGCAGCCGCCTTACCGCTTGACACTCTGCCGAAGTGTTGTGGGTTCGATCCCCACACGAGACAACACTTTGTGTGATTCATAAATTGTTGTTTCGAGTCTGGGTGTTCATTGTGTCCGTTAGTTGTATGTTTGTAAAGTTCCCCGCGACACAGGATTTAGTCCTAATGCGGGAGTTGTCTTTAAAAAAAAATATATATATATACGGATTAAGCTAAAGTGTACAATAAATTACAGATCGTTTTGTTAGTTGGTTAAAGTGTTGTCTCTTAAGAACCACCCATACCAATTTACAAGATGAATTATAGAAAATTACAGGAGAAAGATTGGAGAGGGAACGAAAAAAACATACATACATAGACTCACGCCTTTTTCCCGTCGGGGAAGGCAGAGACAACGGAACGCCACTGACTTCTATCCTTACAAACCTCACGCGCTTGCTCTACATTAATTACTCTTCTCATACATGCCCGCCGGTTCCTAAATCGGAATCCTATCAATCAGTCTCATCCCACACATACTACGCAGTGATCGCATCTCAACTGCGTTAATTCTGCTTTCATGAAAAAAAAATCACGTATAAAAAACATGATTCCATCATGTCTTTTTTAATTGTATTAGTTAATTATAAAAAATAATTTTGATTTAACTGTCTCAGACGTTGCATTTCCTGTAGTGCTTTGCTGTCATGTGGTCTGATTAATAACTTAGATGGCTCTAAATCACTTAATGCGATAGCATCTAAATTCTTCACTCGACTTAAAGCTACATATTATATCTGACCTTTCGCGAATTTTTCTTCCCAAGATCTATCACTGCCCTCTCTAATGTTGTACCTTGGAGCTTGTAAACAGTCACAGCCCAACTTAAAATTAGCGGGAACATTAACCTCTCAACATCAGCGTAACCTTTAATCGCTTGAAAAGTTGCAGATGCTGGTGTGATTGATACTAGACCCTCCGCATCTTTTACCCTAGTGCCCACAGTTTGATCATCAAATTTAATGAACACTGCTTCGGGCAGTTCTCCTGCTTCTAGTTGATCACGGCGAAGGGCTGGCCACTTTATTTTTTTAAGGATTGTATTTAACTGTTAGTCAAAAATACTAATTTTCCACCAAAAATACTAATTGCACCACTAAGCTAAGTTGACGGAGCCCTGCTTCGCAGGGCTCCTATTTTTGGGAGCAGGGTCACAAGAGAACATAACATAACCTATTAAGTTTTCTGAGTGGATAAGTTTCCCGAGGCGACGAAACTTTTCATATCAAATGATATTTTGTAAAAAGATCAACATATTTGGTGTACAAATAGTATTTTAGTGTGCAAGTCAGTATTTTAGTGAAATAATAAAGGTTTTTTGCGTAACTCACTTTAGTGTGTTACATAACATTTTTGATACGCTGTTAAAAATTATCCTTTTTTAAATAATTCCCATTGCTCCGATGACTAGTCCGTCTGAGACCGCCATATTCCTTCTTAACATCACCCTGGAGCCTACGCCTATTTTTATGCTATGTAACAATCCGCCACACTTGTTTGATTTTTATATTTATTTTCTAACTTTCATTTTAACCCGTAATGTAACTTTAAAAAAAGTTGACCAAAAAAGTTATGTACTTCTAAACAAGGTAAGCAAATTGTAATTTTTGATTAAATTTAAAATAAATACTCGCTTAGTATATATGCTTCTCATTAATTTTATAAATATAAATCTGCATGAAAATTATCAATTCTCTAATATATAAATAACGAATTTATTGGGGACCTAGCTTCCCCACGTGTATATATATGTGTTGCTTGAAATCGCGTGTGTCGCTAAGGGTTAATATTTATCTATGACTTTCTGACGTGTCCAAAATTTGCTTTTTACATTTTTATGGAAATAATTATATTTGAGTTTGAGTTTACACTAAAAACTATTAAATAAACATAACTACGTTAAAAAAACCGACTTCAAAATCTAAAAAGTAAAAAATAATATAGATTTAATATTAATTACATACCTATTATTTATACTTATGTGCTATTTACTAATAGGCTTGAAGTCGGTGCCAAGCCTTAAACAAATAATGATATTTTAATCACTTAAATGAATACGAGCAAATTCGTGATCATCATCATCAGCCTGCCATCCACTGCTGGATATAGGCCTCTCCAATGGCACGCCACTGAGCCCGATTTTCGGCTCTTTGTGTCCAGCCGCTGCCAGCCACTTTGTGTATATCGTCATTCCACCTAGCCGGAGGGCGTCCTACACTACGTTTGCCAAGGCGCAGTCTCCAGTCTAGAACACGACTACTCCAACGGTTATCGGTTCTGCGACAAATGTGACCAGCCCACTGCCACTTCAGCTTGCTTATTCTTTGAGCTATGTCGATTACCTTGATTCTCTGTCGGATCACTTTCTTACGAATTCGATCCTTCAGAAACTCCGAGCATAGCCCTCTCCATAGCTCGCTGAGCAACCTTAAATTGGTGGACTAGTCGCACCGCCAGTGTCCACATCTCGGCACCGTTAGTCATTACGGGTAGGACGCACTCGTTGAAGACCTTTGTCTTAAGGCTTTGCGGTAGGGAGGACGAAAAGACTTGACGGAGTTTCAAGGCTTGGCACCGACTTCAACCCTATTAGTAAATAGCACATAAGTATAAATAATAGGTATTTAATTAATATTAAATCTTTATTATTTTTTACTTTTTAGATTTTGAAGTCGGTTTTTTTTAACGTAGTTATGTTTATTATAAATCAACAAAAGTTTCAGCACATCGTCGGAATACGAAACGGCCGCCATAATCGCGCGCGAAACTGTGCCGATTTAGATATACTTTCGTAAATATCCAAATCATAAGTCTATTATTTTATTATTGTTTACTCATTAGTTTGTGATAAATAAGAAAGGTTATGAGTAATAGTACCGACCTTTAAGTACCTAATCTTACAAAGCTGAAATGCGAACGGTTGTATTTACAACTTGCCGCCATTTTTGATATTGATGTTTTTGAAAATCGTTTTTCGTTATAATTGAAACAATGATGACATCTTAACTATATTTTATAGCAAACAAGATTAATTTCCGAGTATAGTGACATATAATACATAATATAGTGAAATTACGAGATTGCGTCGCTACACGTTTTTCAAAGCAAAGCTGTCGTCACTCTATCGCGCGCGAAGTCGAACATGTGGCAAACAATTTTCAGTCGTTATTTTGCAAAAAAAGTCAAAAATAACAACCAATAACAATGCAGAATTAAAAAGTATATTCATACTTTAGAAACTTTGGAATAGTGGGGCATAATCTTGTTGGTGGAATTGTTTTAACGTCCTTTCAAGTGAAATATGGCGCTGTCGTTGCGGGCCATACGTGTTTCCCGCAAGCGCTGGACGGAACAAATTTTCCTGGGACATACGTATGTCTCGCCGGCGTTCCAGAGTCCAGTAGTTGTCTGCGAGAAGCTATAAAGAAGAATAAAGACAATTATTATAATAGTCAGTAACTGCTCTGCTAACATCATAGAGGTTATAATAGTCGTGAGTGCTTCGGTAAATGTTTGTAACAAGGAATATTTAAGTTGTCAGGTGTTAGCAACAGTTTCTCTCATTCTATCACGGGATGTCAGCGAGATGAACTGATCTCGAGGGTAAATTCGTCTTGTCTACGGCGCACTTAAGTTTTACTTTATTGTTTTACGCAGTTGTTTCAACCTCTGTGTTTTAACCTCTGCTTGGATATTTAATATTGATAGGTCACTAGGCAGCCTTTATTTAATAGTAAGAAAATAAATAAAAATCTGATTTTATATCGCCACAACATCAACCTCCTTGAAGGGGTACGCAGAGGTGCAATATTACACCCACATGTCTGAGAGTTCTTCATAATGTTCTCGAAAGACATGTAAAGTCTGCCATCCTGCATTAGGCCAGCGTGGTGGACTGTGGCCTTACCCTTCTCATAGTGAGAAGAGGCCCGTGCCTAGCAGTGGGACAGTTTATATACAAGGCTGATGATGACTGTGATAATCGTTCTTTGCTAGTTACTGAATAGAAACACGTTACAGGATATAGCAAGGCAATGAACTTAAAACTTACTCCACTAGTTAGGAAAAGCCGGCATCATCCAGAATAGGGTTTTGACTTGTATAAGGGTAAATGCAGAAATAAATATGTCTTCATGTATTTACTCAACGGTAAAACCGTAAGGATCAGGCAGTAGTCTTTTACTGTACGAAGTAAATACATTAGATGCTTTATTCAGCACCGACTAAACAACGTTTTCTTAACATTCATTATTTGTTTGAATAAGTGGTAAAGAACTGGAAAGCTGCCTGAAAGTGGGATCGTGGCAATGTATGCTAACCGCCATTTACGTAGCTCCGTTGCTACGAGACGTCGATGAACATTGGATTCCCGAAAGCCCAAGCGTCTTCAGATAAAAGTCACATCTCCACACTGCCCAAGAAGCAAAGGATAAGACAAAAAATCAAATTCTCTGAAAAGAATAACGTTTTACTCATGTTTTTCATATACTTTATTGATATGTAAATACGTAACATACGTTTTCAATAGCTGTTCTAAACTTATATAATCTTCAACACGTATCTAATCAGAATAAAACAGAGGAATTGCCTGTCAAAAACTCTTATATCCTGACCATGTATTATATTTTCATTCAGCAAGCATAGAGGGCGAGCGTTCTTATAATCTGACATTATGCTTGATACCTTTTATTTAATTGTATCCTTCTGAGCCCGGGTCGACCAGCGTTAATGCTACTTTTCATGTCGTTAACGAACCTCTCTTGGTACACGCGGATATGTAAGCCTTGATAAAAGAAACTATATAAAACCATGTCGAACTTGTTCGTGGATTTCTACCTCTTTTGTTTGAAAGCAATTTGCATTAGACTTTGCGGTAAGTTGTTGATGTTGGATTAAAAACCTCGCGAGGACTCTGAAACATCGATGAGCATGTTCTTTGCTACAAATGAGATCAACATAAATGGATGCGCGTAATCACCTTTTTAAATTGAACTTTCTACAATGCAAATGAAGAAATTAACGTGAAGACAACAGAAAATGTTAACATTGTAAACAACTAAATAGCTTTTTAAAAATACCAGCATAGCGTTTTTATTTAATTCAATGCCAAAAAAGGGTGTCGGAATATTCCCAAGACCGCTTACTTAGACAAAAAGCGAGATTTTCTCACTTTTTCGCTCGAAATGGTAATAAGTTTTCGTATGCATAAATGGACCTCATTCGGGAGTGTTGTAACAATGGGAATTTCTCTTCCGACCGGGGATCTTTTATTTTTCTCGTCTCCCGGCTTTCATTTCACTTGCAAATGTTTCATTCTTTATGAATTTACCGCCACTCTTAGGGAAAAAAAGGTTTACCGGAATCAAAAGTTTAGCGCTGGTTCTTTTCTCGTCATCTCAATTTCCTATTGAGGAATTATAATAACATTTTTAAGGAGTCTGCTGCAATGTGAAATATTATAAACGGTTTTATAGCTTGAATCCATTTATTCGGCTCAATTACACAATGGCGATATTTCGCGTCAGTCAGCTTTTGGGCCGAATGAGTTTAAATGTGAAACGGTAACATATTTTCTTGCGACATATCTGCTTAATGTTATTAATAATCACATGTTGTGTTGGAAAATAATTGGTGTGTTAATTTTGTGTGATTAATTAATTTAATCTGTTTGTGATGTTCGAAAGTTTAACAAAGTCTTAAATCTATTATTTTTCTTATTTTTCTTTAAAGAGGATGAAAGTAATGATGAATAAAATCAAATTGATAACTAAATGCCGAATTACTGTTTTCGTTTGGTACATTGTTTGTATGTTGTAGCTATGAAAAGTATCTGAAGAAAACTTAGACCATCTACTTAAGGAATCTTTACCAATTATCAAAAATGAAATAGAAAGTAGCGTACCATTTATTCATAGTCTATATGCATTCAGTATGCAAATGAAAAATCTGATACGAGATCAGTTACCGATTGTTTATAAACTATCAATGTGTATGTAAAGTTCAGATGTATACGTCTCAGTTTTCCTTTGGGAGGTGCAGTAATACGTAGTCGACAATTTCGTAAATAAATCTAGAATGTCAAAGTCAAAGTCAAAATCATTTATTCATCTAGGTCACAAGGTGACGCTTATGAACGTCAATTTTAAAATTAAATTACTTAATGCTTCTACATTTACATTTACTGCCTCGTTCGCAAAGCAATAGGTAGAGCCACGAGAAAGAACGGGCAATAAAACTCGAGGCCACTCTTTTAAATCGCCAATATTATGGTACATATTTTTATTTTTGTAAGGAGCTGCAACTGTTACACATTGTACTAAATTACTTGTAAATAGTAATAGTTACAGACGTAATATTTAAGCAATTAATGCAGTTACTAAATTATGTGTTTTAGTTAGCCTTCCAATGCGAATACAGCGAATATTGTGTAACAGGAGCATCCACTTACGACTTATAATGTATACAACTCGTGACCATGTTCAGGACTATGGTGGAAATGTATGTTACAGAAGTGACGATATATGAATACACAAAATCACAAAAACGTTAGTTCACAGACCATGATAACGAGTTATCTACATCTTACAGTACAGTAAATTGTAATAAAATTAGTGGAACAACAATGCAAATGTAAATGTAGTAAGTGGAATGACCTAATTATAATAAACGAATAATAATTTAAAAGAACTAGAAATGTTATATAATAATAAACTGAAAAATGCTAAGTATCTATATAAATTCTAAATAAGTAGTAGATCATGAGTTGTCTAGTGTAAGTGATCATCTATCCTTATCACTAAAATAATCATTAACAGTATAATAACCTTTCCTAATAAGGCAGTCTTTTATTTGATTTTTACTACAAAGAATGAACAGGTACATAATTGGAAGTAAACAGTGTAAGCATTGTTCTTTTGTCAAAGCACGTATGATTCATTCCCCGAGTGGACAGTGGCGTTAGCAGCTGGGCAAAGACGGGCCAAGACACTTGTTTAAGTTTGCAGGTCGTCTCTCCTTCGCAAATAGGCAACTTGTTATGTATGAACGCTCAATAAACTACGAACCAAAGAAAAATATTCATATTTTTCATCTGTATAAACCTTTACAAAAAGCTCTCTCGATACACAATATTGATCACTTTATCACGTAAAAATATCTTCCCTCATAAAAATTGTTTTCAATAACTGAAATACATTTTTTCGCGGCATGCAAATTTCTTTTGCCCGCCAGCCGTTTTTATTTCAGTTTCAGACAATGGACCGCGGCTATGTAGGTGAGCCGAGGCCAATTTAAATGATTATATCAATATACATAACTGTATGATAGGCTTTTAAGTTTTGTGCGGGTATGTACACTTTCGTAGAATCATATTATTACCTACTATTTATTTTATCCAAAACTTTTCACGACTAATTTTGCACGCTAAAGATAGTTTGAATGCTGTATGACTTACACTGTGAATAATGCAGTGATATGCAAGCCAATTGAGCAATCCTGTCTCTTACTTGTCACCATAACATATTAGGTACCTACTCATCATCTCAGCTGTATACTCTCGACAGAGTGGTTTTGGTTGCTTGATGGCGTACCTACAAGATAAAGGACACGCGTACTGACCATTCATTTTGCACTTTCTGTGATCTGAACCGCTTCGCAGACAATATCTCTACATTGGTGCCGGTTCGTCGCACTGCGAGGGCACTCAGCCAAGGTACCCATTATAAAAAATAGGTATATTTTTGTACCTCACGGGTATAAAAAGGTCTTTTATAGACTTACTTATATACATTACGTTTAACAAAAATAATATTTTTTCAAGTATCAATCACCCATAAGGTGAAAATTCCAGTCCGAAACCTGAACTTACCCAAGTCGGCACAGATCGTGGTGTACTCATAACTAGCCGGCAGGACACCACGTGCTTCACTGCCAACACTATCAAACAGATCGACCTACTATGTAACCTATCGCGATACGTTTAAGATGTGGCGTTATTCTATTTTGGTATTGGAGTGGGTGTAGAAATACACCTCTGCCTACCTCTTCGGGGTTATAGGCGTGAGACTATGTATGTATGTATTGGAGTTGTACATTTTTGTAAACATTCTTGAAATGAAGTGAATGAAATGAAATGAAATTTGTTTTTATTTGCAACTCCAATGTAACAGTAACAATATAGTGAGAAAAGGAAACATGAAAGACAATTTTTGGATCGCAAATAAACCTGCGTCAGTATAAGTTGCAGAATCAGGTCAGACTGCAACACTGATATTCCCGCAGGACCTACTTACATACATACAATCTCTTACAACTAGTATAAATAATTAAAAATACTACGTACACAATGAATTAATATACAAATATACATACATAGATTTAATAATCCAAATAAAACATATTATTATACAGAATATAAAATTCTTAAAAATAATGCTCTGATATCACAATAACACTCGCAAGCATAGATAATTTTGTATACTTCTCCAATCGGCTTGTTTATCATATGCAAAGCAGTAATCCCGTTTTTTTGTTTTGTTCACGAAAGAACCCAAATTGCGAGCTCTCATGTATGTATGACAAGCCATCAATTTTATCTGAGTCCCATCATACTCTGCTTTACAGGCATTCGTAGCCTGTCCAAAAAACCATCGTTGTGTCCTCGCGGTTATATAAATTAGGGTATTTTTAATTTCAATAGCCTCACGTACCATCCTTGGAAGAAAACAATGTTCTTTTGCGAGTATCTGTGGTTCATCAAATCGCAGGTAGTGGTTGGGTCCTTGTTTCACATGTTCCCACACAGCAGACTTTGTTGAGCGTTTATGTTTTATGTCAGCTATATGTTCTTTAAGTCGGATGCCTATGCTTCTCTTGGTTTGTCGAATGTATGAGAGAGGGTTCGATCCCGGTCGATTTTTCTAGTCCCGGGATGTCGGGATTATCAACAGTTAATACCGGGATCCCGGGATAGTCCGAGGATTGAATTGGTAATGAAAAGTGGTAGCAAAAAGAAAGTAAAACATTTCAAAATCAACCTTTTATTTTAAATCTTTACTTAAATCTTCAAAAACAAAACAAAATTATAATTTGTTCTAATAAAATTAACAAACTACATACATACATACATAACGTCACGCCTTTTATCCCCGAAGGGGTAGGCAGAGGCGTACTTCTACACCCACTTTTCGCCAGATATACTTTAGTCCCACGTAATAAGGGGCGAGCCTATTGCCGTAACGGGTACATTTCCAGACTCCGTGCTGCTACTGAGAATTTCGTGACAGAAAAACCCAATAACACTGTCCGACCCAGGAATCGAACCCGGGACCTCCCGATCCCACGCGCACATTTATGCCGCGAGACCAACGAGGCAGTCGTATAGGGTTTGATGTCGAGTTTTCCGTCTCTACGCAAAGATGGTATTTGCATCGTGTTATCCCTTAGTCGCCTCTTACGACACCCACGGGAAGATAGGGGGTGGTGACACTTGTATTCTATGCCGTCAACCACACGGCACTTAACAAACTAGGCTCTTATAAAATAGTTTAAAAATTATTGCTTAGTTTGTTTATTTTATTTTACAATAAACTTAAAAAAATCAACTTCTTAAAATTTGTCAAAAGAGATCAATGTTAATAGGACTCATATTTTGAATCAAATAGACCAGAAACTATAATTTACCTACTTATTTAAGTCACGAAAATAAAATCTAAGAAATAACAATGCATCTAACGTCTCATCCGAAAGCATACTTCTTAATTTGTTGCACAAATATGAAGCAGCGGAAAACGCGCGTTCAGGCTCGATGGAAGTTGGAGGAATCGTCAAACGCAATCAGCTGTGTAAACAAGATGGCCGGCAAATTTTGACGTTTAACGTCAAATGAAAGTAAGTGCGTTTCGTTTCACGCACATTTTTATTGACTTATATAAATAAATATATTAGTCCCGAAAATCCAATCCCATGATTTTCGGGACTAAAATATGATCGGGATCCCGGGATCCCAGTCTTCAGGATCCCGGTACCGAATCCTCTGTTAGTCACAGTCAATTTTGTAGACACCGGCCTCTTGCAAGGGTAACTGATACTTGACTGTTGGTAGAAATTGACATATTTTCGTTGGCGGCTTGTAGTAAGTTTTGAATGAAGCTCGCTTCAAGATGTAGCCTTGTAGATAGCTTGGTGCTGTCGAAACTTAATTATTGTGATACTGTATATGGTCCCTGTATCTTGGCCAGGACGCAGCATCTAATACAGCGTGTACAGAATGCGTGTGCTCGATATTGCTTAGATATACCCCGGAGAAATCATATCACACCTCATTTAAATAGTAATGAGATGCTCAAAATGTCACCGCGGCGTAAACTTCATTTGGCAACATTATTATTTGGAGTTTTGAGTACGGGTAAACCTAAATACCTTTACAATAAACTTAGTTGGCGACAGGATCACTACGGCTACTCCACTCGCTCCACCGCCAGACCGCTGTCCATTCCTCGGTACAAAACCACAGCCTTCAGAGGGTGCTATAAGTATGCGGCTACTCACATTTGGAATGACCTGCCTCCGCCAATAAGGTCCCTGAGTACAAAAATAAAGTTTAAAATTCATCTTAAAAAACATCTTTTACAAGAACAAAAATGCGACCAGGGAAATCGGTACAAATAAATTATACACCAAACATCAGTATGAAATACTTACGCTTTGTTCATGACCACTGGGCAGCATGCCTGACGGTCGTGACAGGTGCGTATATATGTGCGCCCTCCTCTGTTCGGTTACGAACACAGACGTGGCTTACGGAGCGAGGTTGCATAGCTGTTGTGCCTTTGCCATTTGACTTGGTGGATGGGCTGGGGTGGAGCTGGTGAAGGTTGGCTGTGCCTGGAGCCTGAAAGAAATGTAAATATTGAGAAAAAATATCGTGTCCAAGTGTTAATAATAGGCGACAAAATTCTGCCGTTATAAAAATAAATATCTAGATCTAGGTAACAAAACTGTAATACATACCTGCTTCCATTGAGTGATAAGTTCTCGTATCAATACAATAATCATGTCTTTATGTTTATCCGCCGTAGTCACATTATTAAGATATTCGTACCTACACATGGCCTCAACTGTTTATTGTAAAATGTATACTCTGGTCGTGCGACGGCCGTTCTCGGGCAGCGCGGTGGCTGAGTGATGCCGAACGTGTCGCTCGTAATTGCATAATCGGATGAGTGAGATGCTATTGTGGGCGCAAGCAGGATGCAATTATGCGCGACAAACTGCCTTAAAACCGGTTCGCCAAGATATTACGCCAAACGATCAGGATAGGTATTTAAAGATCTTTTTTTTTTTTTTTTTTTTTTTTTTTTTTTTTTTTTTTTTTTTTTTTCTCCTTATTGTTAGGTAGAATTTATACCAATGAATGTAATTCCATATTTTAAGTTTATGAATGTTTGCATGTTTTGTGTATGTATAAGTATGAGTAGGTATTTGTATAGACGATTATGTACATGGACTTGATTTCTGTGATCGTCACTTGGGGTTGCCAACTAATATCAGGGTTGGTTTGAGGCTTATACCTCAACCAACATAAGCCTGAATGGTAACCTCATTTTTATAATATACCTCTTGGATAAGAACTGTGTCACAAATTGTAAATTGTCATACTGATGTGTGTATATTGTAAAAATAAATGCTTTCATTTCATTTCATTTTCATTTCATTTCATTTACCTACGATTTGATGAACCACAGATACTCGCAAAAGAACATCGTTTTCTTCCAAGGATGATACGGAGGCTATTGAAATTAAAAAACACCCTAATTTCAATAGGGAAGACGGTTGAAATGTTCCTCCAGCTTGGGATCCTGTCATAAGGCTAATGAAACCCAAGAAGGACAAAGTCACCAGTAGACCTGAGGACACTGTGAGCTCATTCTGCGTAAATAGTAACACCAATAGTTGAAAAAAAAATGTTCGGGTACTTTGAGATAACTTATACATTCAAGAAATGAAGACAAAAATCACCTCAGTCTGCCGTGAACATGAATCCTGTAAAGAATTCGAAACGTTGGCTAGTAATAAAAATGTAGTTTCTAGATCATTCGGTTTAAATGTAAGTAATAACTAGTGAAACCAATATAACGCGATAAAATCCGTAAACTCATTTATTGGTTTTTAACAATGTATACACAACTTTATTATTGACGTACTAACCTATTTACTATTTAAAAATCGAACGAAGTAACTGTTTATTTACATAGGTACATAAAAAAGAAATATGTACAGCAAACGGGGGCAAAATAAGAAGTACAGACAGGTTTAGGCATCGTAGAATTCCTTCGCATCGCTGTCTATTGGTAAAGTGCCCAGAAGGCTGGCAGCATAACCACGCTGGATGGCAATGCTGATACGCTGGCCGAAATACAGCCTAGCCTAGCCTAGCGTCGATTAATCGTTTGGCGATTTCTCTGTACAAAGTACGAGCGCTCGGACCCCATGGACCAAGCGTCTCTACCCCAAACTCAAATACGAAATTACCTATTAAATTACCGTATTTTTGCCGCTTGAGAGATTCTGCGGCTGTACTTGGAAGATGTGATGGCGCAAGGTCACGTGAAGCGTCGATTAATCGTTTGGCGATTTCTCTGTACAAAGTACGAGCGCTCGGACCCCATGGACCAAGCGTCTCTACCCCAAACTCAAATACGAAATTACCTATTAAATTACCGTATTTTTGCCGCTTGAGAGATTCTGCGGCTGTACTTGGAAGATGTGATGGCGCAAGGGTATCTACGCACGTTGCGTACCAAACCATTGGGTTCAAATACGGCTGGTACTCCGGCGGTGACAAGAGTGCGACGGATGATGTCATTAAGATAGGCGTGACGAGGCATTCGGCCCGCGCTTCTGCCGCAAGATAGTCCATGGTGTCTATCGACGGCTTTTCCACAATGACAACAATGCGGAGAAACACACGGAGAATCTAAACGGAGGCTAGTGGCGAGGCGAAATGTCGTGTCGTCCAACATTGTGCCCACATTCAACGACGGGAGCGCTTGAAGCCAAAGACCAGACTCCCACTCTCCCGCAGCCAGCAAGCGAGCACGCTCAGCAACACTTGTAGACGATAAAATACGTTTTTCTCTCACCGTGTTGCAAAGTGGCCCGTCCAACTGCCTTTGGGAGAATGGGTTGGTAGGCAAAGCAGAGCTTGGACAAGCCATTTTCCAGGCGTTCACGGCATCGGTTTTACACAGCACTTCGGAATTAACCAGTGTAGGTGCTAATATTTGCCTGGTTAAATCTTCCGTGCTGTTCACCGAGGACAGGAACGCCGGTAATCTAACATCCGAAATTTTGCGAACGCCGAGCCCACCCAGATGTACAGGAAGAGACACTTGCAGCCAGGCTCGGTCGTTCAAATCCACATTTAATATTTCATCCGTAAACTGTAGTTTAATTTTAATGTGTAACATTCGCGTAAATCCAAGAAAATACATATCATTTGCATACAGTTTTATTAAGCACTGAAATATTGTCAGAATTAAATTTATTTATTTTAATATACCGACTGTACATAAAACATTTTAAACAGCATTAAAATACAGTCGTTCTAAAATGTAAATTAAAGGTAATAAAGCTAGCATTGTCAATGGTTTAAAACGTTGTTATTATTGGTTCCCGTTCCATACGATAATCCATCACAGAGATATGACGCAAAAAGTGATTTATTGCGCGCGTCCTTGGTGATTTAAAATTTTAAACAGCTTGGTAACTTTGGTACTTTCAGTACACTTTTTTTGAGGGAATTTGTTTTTGTTTTGTGTATGTTTTTGTTGATATATCGAGTGTTTAATAAATCGGCTACGCATTAAATAACACCTAAATATCAGTTTGTGCCACATTTTTGGTAACTATTAGGTAAACTGTTAAATGATTATTCAAATGTTGCATGAAGATAAACGTTTTTCTCTGATATATATAAGCTATATTACTGCAAAATACTACTTTTGTATTTTCTTGGTACTGTTTTTACGCTGAAATGAATCAAGAACATCTATTGTGACAGAAATAAGTCTGGAGTCTTCTTTACGTACTCGTACG
The DNA here is from genome assembly GCA_944739405.2 of Euclidia mi. Taxonomy (NCBI): domain Eukaryota; kingdom Metazoa; phylum Arthropoda; class Insecta; order Lepidoptera; family Erebidae; genus Euclidia; species Euclidia mi. The sequence continues at coordinate 7,825,082 of OX123185.2, forward strand.
GCTAGATACGTGGTAATCCTAATTAGGTAATTTAGAATGATTCCATCCAACAAAAGTAAATTTGATTACGTTTATAAATGAAATCACTGGGATTACATTCATTTCAGCCGTTACACTTAGTTTTGCAAAATTTTCGACGCTGCGATAACCTATTGGAATTCAAACCCACGCCACGGTTTGCACCACTAACTTAATTGAGTATGTGTGTATCAGATTGTTAACAATCGCTTGCTAAAGAGTGAAGGAAAACCTCATGAGGAAACCTGCACGTCTGAGAGTTTTCCATAATGATTCAAAAATACATGTGAAGTCTGTCAACCCGCACTTAACGTGTTGAATTATGACCAGAGAAATATCATGAGAGAGAGAAAGAGAAAAAAAACCTGTGGCCCCTGTGAGATCGACTATCAACAAGGCTGATAATGTTGAAATCTTGTTCGTAATTTTGGTGAAACATCAATATGTGAATATATAATATAAGACAATATCGTGGATTTGAAATATTGTTTGACGTCTTTGAAGCATATATTTGTGAACGTAGAGAGTAGAAATAGCCTAATTTTACTTTAGTGAGAATTATATCTAGGTCCCTAATGTTTTGACTGCAACGAATTTTGTGCTTACTACCTAATATTTTTACTGTAATCATTCAACAAATTAAACTCTCTATGAATTGCTTTATTGTATTCAGAATAAAACAAATACATTCATCACATTTACATTTTTGTTTCAGCTAAAAGCAAATTTGTGAAAACTGAGTAGGTATTATTCATTATATTTATAGGTATTATCGTGAATCATTTGTACCCGTTACTTGTTATAATTTATCGTTGGTCGCCAGCAGGTGGGTTCCGCTAAGTGCCGTCTTGTTTCACAATTTAATTAACTTCGGCAACGTCATTTTGTCATAATTTAGTGCTTATGAATAATATGGTATGCTACTTTGCCATTCTCAGGGAAAATCTAACCATTTCTGGCCAAATTGGTGAAACCGTAAGTTTTAAATTCGGAAAACGTTATACCATTAGGTAGCGATAACCTAGTGCAGGGAGTGACAGACTACTACGCTGCGAGTCTCGAGTTCCCATTCACGGTGTGAATAGCTGACGTTTCTAAGTAATATGAATGTTGAATTGTTTATCATCGATTGCTTTTCCACAACCTGCATGTATTAGAGTTCCTCATGATGTTTCGGCAGTCATGATAATATTTAGGGCCCGTGGCAGTCATGGTCCTATGGAATCGAAATACTGATTGGATTGGTTTGATAGTGTGTTGTAGACATATTTGACTGTAGTGATCGGGAAAAGGCTTTTGACCCTCCTTTCAATATGATAGACAGACTGACGCGGCAAATACTTTGTTTAAATTGTATAAATATTTTGTCAGAATTGCATCATCAATGTAGAAGCAGCAGGAAAAGCTAATACGAAACAAACCCAACAGTGTATCGTTATTGTCGCGAACACACGGTCCTGTAAAGAGCGTACCAGTGGGATGGCTTCATGCAATAATTCAGTGTAAATTGCTCGATGGTGTGTAGTACATTACTGCGCGACATCCTGTGACGGGCTCTGCTATTGTTTGACTCACGGTTCGAATGAACGACAGAATGTGCATTTTGGTTATCCTTTTGTATGCAGAGGCGGCTCGTGAAAGATTATATTGGGTGTTCACTAAAAAAAAAGGTGAAACTGCGTACCATTTATTTTGTGAATGCTTTTATGAACCGTTCACGCCATAGAAATATAAATAAGATTAGAAATATAAATAATTTAATTACCTAATATATCTATGGTCCACGCAGTATCAACTCCGGCGCCACTAAACAAAATAAGTACACGTGTCGTTTTTCAAACTGCGATTGTGTATATTTTTGTTTTAATAACACATTTTTGTCTAATTGTAATTTGTGGCCGAAGTGGTCTCTTGCTTTCTTGGTCTCTTGCTTTCTATTTCGATTCTCATTTCTAAAGATTTTTCACAGTTTTTTATAAAGTTTACGCTGTTATGTTCCATATTAGTTACACAATTTAACTGTATTTCTTAATCATATACACACAATCACACATACAATTAACTATATTTTAAACACCAATCCTTTTCTAATTACCAACGCACTTGCAGAGAAATGTTTTGCTTTTGTTTACATTCAAATGACACCGGCAAAATACTATTAAAAAAAACGGCGCACACGTTTTAATTTTTCTTCGTCACAAATGGTCATATCATTTAGTCGGGTAATAATATTCGCGCATGCGCACCTCGTCAAGCTAGCCAGGAGCGGCGCTCCGTATTTGGCTTATTTCTCATACAAATGTTTTGTCTCACGCACCCATCGCATAGAACGCTCTCTCTTTCGCACTCATTACATTTCAGTACTAAGCTTTTGTCAACCAAGTGCGCTGTTACGAGCGCTCCACTCAACAAAAATACCTATGTATGTTTCAAGAGTGTTGATAAAATGATGATAAATAGCTTAGTATTTGAATACTTATTTGTGGATATGCATTATAGAAAAGAGAATAGGTGTATATTAAAATATTGAGTATGTTTATAGACAATTTTTATATGAGTTGTATAGTATAAAATTTATAATTTTGGGAGTTCACTGCTCCAGCGCTCCTTTGAACGAGCCGCCACTGTTTGTATGTACGACGTATTGAAATTAGGTTTAATCACTACATAGTACAAAACAAAGTCTATCTTCTGTCTGTTTGTCCTTTTGTGTGCTTAAATCTTTAAAACTTCGCAATGGATTTTAATGCGGTTTTTTTAATAGATAGAATGATTAAAGAGGAAGGTTTATATGTTACGCCAACAAACTGTACATACAGTTTGGCGTTTTTGTATTTTTGTATTTAAAAGTGTTTTTTTCAATGAAATAAACAAATAAATACATATATGGCGGTACGAAGTTCGCCGAGTGAGCTAGGTAGTTTAATATAATTATTTAGGCGGTAATTAACGAGTGTCAGAACATTGTCTTCAATGGTCACTGCTGCTGAACGTGGCCACACAGAGGATACAGACTGTATCATATGTGTAGCCAGGTTCATACAGTAGTGAGAATAGTAGAGTATAGGATGAGACTAGTCCTAAAAGAAGGTAGCAGACCCCGGATTCAATGGCGAGCCACTTGGTTTGCAACTGCTTCTACTCTTCCTAGCTTTGTCTCAGTCTGATAATGATAGTATGATAGTGCTTATAAAAAATAATATTTGAAGTACTTTGTAAGATTTTTGTTTGGACTATCATCTGTATACTAAAAAAAATGTTGACTGACAAACAACGCACAGCCAAAACTATTGGGCGCAAGAAGCTGAAGCATGTATGTTCCTTGAGGACCGTAGGGGGGACTAAGAAGGGATTTCCTGAAATTGCCACGGGTATCGGGCACAAACGGTTAAATTTAATATAATAGCGGGCGTAGCTACGGGCCTCCTCTAAGTGTTTAAAATCAAGGATTGTTTATAATGTTACGAATGCCCATAGTTTGAGAATAACGCCATCTATCGGCAACATAGAGAATTAGAAGTGAAGGGATAGAGCGACAGTTTGAAATTGCGCCATCTATTCTCTACTAGATAGCGTTGCTGTTGTAGACAGGAATAATCAATGCTGTGCCTGGATCGTACGAGAATATTCTAGTGAAGACTAGTTACGCACGAGTTATGTTATCCGGTCGGTATAAAAAGCGACCAGGCAAAGTCCTGGAACATGGTCACCCCGAGACCCCCGCAGGGGTCTACGAGAAAAACCCGTCAGTCAGACCGGACAGTTCATTTCAAGTAACAGAGCGATAAACCTCGAGCGAAGGATTAGAAGATTAAATGAGTTGGAAGTGTGTTTCCTAGTGTGGAAATTAGTTTTATTGGTATATAGAATTAAGTTTGTTTGAAAATAAAGTGCAGTTTAGTGACATAGGAGTTTAATTAATCGCCGAACCCCAGCTCGTAACAATAACATAACATAATTATGAAAAGGCCATTGGAAGCAAGCATTACGTTTTAAACCAAGTTGAAAGGTCGAATTCATATCGGTGCTAGTGGCCGGGGATTAAGTCCGTAATCTATCGATCGCAAGTCCGATGACTTGTCCGATTGGGGCGCGGCTGCAGAATATAATTGTATTCTGAGCACGTCAGTTATTTGGAGATAGTTGTATTACAGTTTAGTTGGTGCTGATTTGTATCCAACTACTATTATAAACGAGAATGTTTGTGATGGTAGATTTTATGGATGGATGTTAGTAATTCTTTCAAGAAAATAGTAGTGAACAAATATTGATGTAACTTTGAGTAATGTAACATGTTTCTGAGAATAATTATTATATATTATTTTTTGCAGGAAGCATAAGGGCCATCTATAAATTACGTCACACATTGTATGATAAATGAGATTGTGATCTATGAGAGCCACTGTGACAAGGACGGGGCGGGGTCAAGACATCATGAAAATCGTACATACATACATACATACACAGACTCACGCCTGTTTCCCCGAAGGGGTAGGCAGAGGCATGTTAAACGCCCACTTTTCGCCAGTGTTTTGATCCCACGTAATAGGTGGTGAGCCTATTGCCGCTTATCGGGATATTTTGTTTGCCAGAGCCTCGTCCGCTGATCGGCAGGTGCACCACTTGCAGGTGAGGTTGGCTTGGGACCCTAAGTTCTTGGTGGGAACCCTATGCACAAAATCGTGTGATGTGAGTTATGGATGGATCCTTAGTTCGAGTGAGTTATACAGGTTTAATTGTAACACATCAGCATCCTGGCAGGATAGCTACCTCGGCAGGTCAGTTCAGGCGGGGTCGCGGTAGTAATGCTAACGCAGCTCCCGTGACCCCGCCATTCAATGGGATCGGATAGAGGAACACCATGCTAGGACTAGATAGCTAACATCATAAACAACAACACAACAGTATTAGGTTCACCGAAAGTGCAATCATAACAGATCACAAAGCGAGTACTGTTAAGAATAGTAATACTGCAGTATTAGTTATCAATTTGACGCACTCATACGTAAATCATTAGTTTAATAGAGATCATAGAAAATTCTAGTTGCGTTGTTGTAAGCAAACTCAGATTGAAATCACCAAATCCGAAAACTCACATAGGTAAATCGAAGAAAAGAAGACACAATAAGGAAAACTATTCTCAAACCCCCAATCAAACAACCTCGAAGATATCGAAACCTTTTAAAGTCGATACCTTAATCCAGCTGAGCAGAATTATCCCGTATAAACTGTAGTGTCAGCTCCAAAAACGTCTATCTGATTTACCTAAACGTTTTACGCCGTGTCCACGGAAGCATTCGAAGCACCGCATAAAAGACTGTAATAAATTCAATTGAACGACAGTCGCCTGCAGATATAACTCGCCCCGCGACTCCGCCCACTTTTTCCCGAGTCTCTTGCAACAGATTTCTTTACAGAAGATTGCTAAAGGAACTTTAAAATGGTGGTACTCGTTTGTATAAAACTTTACTTAAGGTTATTCCCCGTTTGCTAGCGGTAAATCTAACTAGGATGTGTCGGTGACGGGCTGTCTGCTGCCCACAATTTATTCTTAATAACTCAATGCGGGGACGTTGCTTTATTATATTTTTTTGTTAACTGTACCGTTATTCGAGGGGGATGTAAATTGCATAGGGTTTTAAGGGTCCTTTTTCTGGACTTAATTTTTTCATTGTATTTTAACTACGATAGACTATTAGAACGTAGGAAAAATCAACCACTTTACTCAAAGGGTGTTGGTGGTGTTTAATTTTCTATTATAATGTGGACTGGAATCCCTCTGGCATTGCCATTGGTAGTATAAATATACTTTACGATGACGTATTTTCTTAAATGTATTTCAAGCACATTATTTTAACATCCTTGGCCGAGTTGAATCCATTACTGGTTAAGTACCCAAAGACACCAGGGGACAACACATCTGCAGCGAAGGCCGGCGCTACAAGTAAGGGCATTGTAGCTGCGGCAAAAGGCACATCCCGTAGGAACTAACTTATTTCTTATATTTATCTTCTTTCTTTTTTTTCCTAGATAACGTTATTTCACGATAAGTTAGTATACTGTTTTGAGGTGATTTTGTTTATGTGTTGCTCACTACATTCCCATGCATGCTGGTATTTGGATAAAGATATAGTTATTTTTACGGCCATTTTCAATATTCGAACTATAGATAGATCTGTAGATTTTAGATACGTGTTTGACATATTTTGTATGGAGTTTATAACAAAAACTGTCAAAAACGAATCTAAAATCTATAGATCTCATATATAATTCTAATATTGAATTCCGTAGTTAGTTTGTTTACCCACGCCACTTGTTAAACTAATTTTGTTTTGGGTTAACTGACAACTGACAACTTGTCAGTTTGACATTTGTCTTGACATCATTTATTAATATGCGTTTCGTTTCAACGTTGAAATATCGTTTTATTGTCAAGCTTCAAAAAATTATAGTAACTTATGTGTTTTTTTTTAATAACTATATTGTAATTTTATGTCTAGTGATACAGTTTTATTCTATATATTTTCTCTGTAAATATTGTGTTCGCTGGCGGGTGGTGCAGAGATGGTAAACCTTGTATTGGTAATTTTTGAGTACGTAATCAATAGTTTACATTATAGTTTTATCTAACTGTATATATTTTTACTGTATTTTATTTATATATTTATGTTGTTATTTTTATGTTTATATATTTATTCAATAATATTTATAAATGAGTTCCAATGATGATGATTTGTCCTTCTGTTCAGCCAATAGTTCATTTGATGACAGCTTCGGTTCAGTGCCTGATAAAACCCTCGGTGAGTTTGTGTGTGATAAATTTAGTTTTAAATCTTCTCAATCACTGAACGTCTGCCATTTAAATGCGCAAAGCGTACTAAGTCACTACAGTGACTTGCTAGAAGCATTCAGCAGTAATGTCAACGTTCACGCCGTCCTGATCTCTGAGACTTGGCTTAAACCACATTTGCTCTCAACCACATACTCGTTACCCCGATTTATCCTTATCCAGAATGACCGGACCGACAGGAGAGGTGGTGGTGTTGCAATCTACCTCCGAAGTCACTTTCCGTTTAAAATTCTTGCAGCATTTTCCACTTCCTATGCTTCCGCGGAATATCTAATTTTAGAGGTTATTATTATTATTAAACACTTTATTGTACACCAGTAAATAAATAATTTTACAATAAATTACATTGTAAACTAATAACTAGTGGTACAAGGGCGGCCTTATCGCACATTGGTATTTCTTCCAGGCAACCTAGTTTTGAAATAATTATTTAAATAAAAGTAAAATAGTGGGTAATGGCGTACCTTGTGGAAAAGTGCGAAAGCAAAAAATAGAAAGAAGATAAAGTTGTGTGAATTCTATACTTATAAATACATAATTAATAAAAATAAAACATTATATAAAATAAATATATATATATATAAATATATAAATACATATTACTAAATAAAGTACTAATATTAATATCTACATAAACAATACATGGATGAATAAATACAAAACTAAACTATATATGTGTGTATATCAGTCATGATGAATCTGTCATATAATGCTGAGTGACGAGTTTTTTAAATATGTTTAAGGATTTAGCCCGTCTGATAGATTCGGGCAACGCATTCCATAAGCGTACAGCCTGCACAGTGAAAGATTTTTCAAAGAAAATCGTTGAATGAGTAGGAACTTTCAGTTTTAGATTTTCTGATGATCGTAAGCACTTAGAATGTGTATTATGTAAATACTCAAACCGATTTTTGAGATACAAGGGAAAGGAAGGATTAAAAAGAATATTAAAAAGAAAACAAAGAATGTGAGTATTCCGTCGAAGGCGGATTGGTAGCCACTTGAGCTTGTTGCGAAATTCAGTGATGTGATCATATTTACGTAAACCGTATATGAATCTTATGCAGAAGTTTTGAAGTCGCTCAAGTTTATCTAGCTGGTCCTCATTAAGATCTAGATAGCTGGCATCGGCATAGTCAAGAATAGGAAGAAGGATAGATTGCACCAGCGCAATTTTAGTGGATATCGGCAGGAAGTTACGCAATCTTCTCAAGGACGCTGAAGCAGCATAGAGTCGTCGACTAACATTTTGCAACTGCACAGTCCAAGACAGCGTTTTGTCAATGTATATCCCCAGATTCTTCACACCATTACTGATAGGAATTACAACACCACCAAAAGACACCTGGGGAAGCATTGGCCATTGAACTTTCGTCATCATTCTAGAACTGCCGATAATAGTAACCTGAGGTTGTTGTGAACGGAGTTAAAACTGTCTTGGGAGTTGTTTACTGTCCCCCAGCTGTTGACTACTTCTCCAGTTTCGAACAGATTCTGGAATTTTTAGGTTCGGTATATACACACCACATAATAATGGGTGACTTCAACACCGATCTCCTTGCTCCTCACTCTCCTCGAGCCCGTAAACTTCTCCATATTGTTGAGTCAGCCTGTCTCAATAATGTACCTCTTCAAGCAACTCACCACAACAGTAATGGGGAGGATACGTGGCTTGATTTAATCCTTTCATCCAACCCATCCCTCATATCCTTTCATGGCCAATATCCCGCTCCTGGATTTTACCATCACGACCTTTTATTCCTCTCCTATAACCTAAAACCACCCTAACCTCAACTCAAAGCTTTGCACATGCGTAACTTTTTTCGGATTGATGAAAACAAATTAATACAGGATGCATCTGCTATTACATGGGAACCTCTGCTGGCGGCTAGTTCTGTTGACGACAAACTGGATATCTTTAACAATGCACTTATCGACCTGTACGACAAACATACCTCAGTCAGAAAGGTCAAACTGTAACGCCCTCCAGCCCCGTGGATGACAAGGGGAGTTAAAATGGCTATGAGACGCAGGGACTGAGCATTTCGCAAATTTAAAAAAGAACGTACCGACTAAAATTGGGCATTTTTCAAGACTGCAAGGAATCGGTGTAACCAGATGGTACGGAATGCCAAATGCCGCCATATTCTTGAAAATATTTCACCCAGTTCCCCCGCTGCTACTTGGAGATTCCTCGGAACTCTCGGTATTGGCAAATTGGGCAAGCAGCAACCGTTCAACCTGCCGAATGACATCGGTTTGGATGATATAAATCGCCATTTCGCCACCACTCCGACTTTAAATTATTTAACCCGATGTCAAACGGTTGAATATATAACAAATTTGCCCCGTTATAGTGTAGATCTATTTAGGTTTTCTCCAGTTGCGCCGGGTGAGATCAAAAATTTTCTCCTATCCATTAGAACCAAGGCTGTAGGATGCGATGATATTAGTCCACGAATGTTGATTCCTATTTTAGATCAGCTCCTACCTGCGCTTACCCACATTATTAACTTCTCATTTGATACTGGTGACTTTCCATCCTTATGACGCAAAGCATATATCCGACCTTTACCCAAGATCCCCAATCCGTCATTGCCTACCCAATTCCGTCCTATATCCATCCTTCCTTTCCTGTCTAAAGTGCAGGAGGCCTGTGTCCATAAGCAACTGTCTCGCTTCGTTTATGATAATGACTTATTAAGTCCTCTTCAGTCGGGTTTTAGGCCAGGCCACAGAACTACCTCCGCACTCCTAAAAGTGACTGGCGATGTTAGGGCGGGAGTTGAGGATGCCAAGGTCACTGTACTGGTCTTGGTTGATTTCTCGAACGCCTTTAACACCGTCAGTCACGATATCCTCCTATCCATTCTCTCCCATTTTATGATCTCATCTGACGCACTGGATTGGTTTTCCTCATATCTTCGGGAGCGTCAACAGGCGGTACGCATTGATGAATCCTGTTCATCTTGGTGCGTTCTCAACTCTGGCGTTCCACAGGGCGGTATTTTATCTCCTCTTCTGTTCGCTCTGTTTATCAATCTCATTACCCATGATCTTCGGTATACTTATCGTCTGTACGCCGATGACTTGCAGTTGTATTCTCATGCTAGGGTAGAAAATCTATCCGATGCTATTGCAGCTGTGAATCGTGACTTGGCAGCAATTAAACATTGGTCCGATAGGTTTGGCTTACACGTGAACCTTCTAAGTGTCAAGCCATTATTGTAGGAAGCAACCGTATGATGTGCCGAGTAGAGGTTTTATCTCTTCCATCTGTTGTTTTTGATGGTACTGTTATCGAAATTTCACCTCATGTAAAGGATTTAGGGTTACATATCGATGACACTCTTAGTTGGCGAACTTACATCACCAACGTGAGCAAACAAGTTACTGGGACCCTGCGTTCTCTTTATCGCCTAAAACATTTTCTTCCCATAAAGACAAAGGTGACGTTAGTGCAAACTTTACTATTCATTGGTCATCGATTATGGTGATGTTTGTTGTTTCTTCTTGATTGACTTCTTCTTGATAAACTTGACCGTCTTCTCAATAACTGCATTCGATTTATTTATAATCTTCGCAAGTATGACCATGTGTCTGCTATTCGTTCCGAACTACGCTGGTTCCCCATTCTTCAGCGCCGGATTTTGCGCACACTCACAACGCTATTCTCTCTTCTTCATTCCCCAACTCCCCCTGCTTACCTTCAATCTTATTTCCAATATTTAGGCTCCTATCACGCAAAAGATCTCCGCTCCTCTAATAATCTTCTGCTTTTATGTTCATCACATAAATATATATATATATTTAAATATAAATAGGTTTATAATACAATGATTAAGATGATGGTGCCAATAGTCCCTTTCGGATATGTTCACGTGCCATAGACTTACACTTCCAGCGGTTCGACGCCTTCCTGATCTCTAATGGAAGGACATTCCAGAGCAGAATTCTTCTGGCCTGGTGCACAGGCCAGAAGAATGTGATGAACATAAAAGATCGATAAAAACATAGGAGACGAATGGGTGAAAGTGACAAAGAGGGTAAGACCGAAATACCGTTACATGGGACAAATGGGCAAGTCAAGTGATGAACAGGGCAAATTCAAGGCTGCCGAGACAAAACTACCGATTTTTATCACAAATGTGCACCCGGATACTATGGAAGCCGATATTGTGGATTACATATATCGTAAAACAAACGAAACTGTTGTTCTTCAAAAACTGAACATAAAGCGGGGCAAGGAACACCATAAGGCATACAAGTTATTCGTCTCCAAACAGAAGTTATCTGTGTTTTTGGATGACCAGTTATGGCCTCCTGGCATAATATTTAGAAAGTTTGTGCATTACAAACCTACGACTGTAAATAAAACGTCGCGAGCGTCGCTGAGTACGGCCCTGCAATATTCTAATGATAATGAATAAAAATAAACATCTATTTGCAAGTTTTAACTGCAAGATTGTAATACGTTCAGTAGACAGCGTTAGAGAGCTTTACAGTACTTGTGATCTAATAGCTTTGCAGGAAACATGGTTATTACCTGAAGAAATAACGTTTCTGAGTACTATCGATAGTCGCTTCGCATACACGGGTATATCAGCGATAGACACAACGTCGGGAATTTTGCGCGGTCGCAAATACGGTGGCACCGCGATCCTATGGAAGCGTAGTGTGTTTCAGCAAGTATCTGTAATAAAAACTGACAGTGCGCGTATTTGTGCGATTAAAATTATAACTAGTGATCGCCCCGTCATAGTGATTGTGACGTCGTGCCTCGACGCTTGCGAGCCCCACTACGATGACGCACAGCAGTGGGGAGCCTCACCCGCTTGCCGACCATATATATACCAGCGACACACGTGGTTGGGCCCTTTTTCTTCTGCTGGGAGACACGTCAAAGCTGAGTATTCATCCGTGGACCTGTGGAGTGTCAACCTACGACCTACGCCCTGGATACTTGTCTAGTCGGTTAACCTCAAGTGTCAGTTCTTTTATGTAATCAAAACCATTGTGAATCTGGAATATAACGCGAGTTTAATCTTTCCTGGTGATATTTTTTATTTATTTCCCGTAAGACAACCTAATCATCTCTTTTTAATTGCTCGGCGAGTGATCGATCCCGGCTATCCCGTGAAAATCAATCACTCGTGCGACATGATTAGTGTGTATATGCCAACTAACTCCGTGCAAAACTTACAGGACTTTACGGACTGTTTAAGCAAGGTAAGCGCAATTATTGATGAATACGGTGTCGAGTCTGTTTTTATTCTCGGTGACTATAATGCAATGCCAGGCGAATTATTTTACGATGAGCTGATAAATTATTGTTACGAGCAATCGTGGCAGTGTATAGACTGCGATTTTCTTGGTTTGAACTCTGGTACGTTTACATTTGTTAGTGATGTGTATGGATCATGTAGTTGGTTGGATCATTGTGTTGTAACGCAGTCTGCGAAACAAACGGTAACTGATGTTTATGTTAAATACAATACTACGTGGTCAGATCATTACCCATTGATTGTCAAAGTAATTTAAATATTTTAACTCCGAAATTGGCATTAAAATCAGATGTAAATAAAGATGTAATTTTAGGCACAAGAAGTGACGAACTGATCACTATGTATAACAAAGAATGCCACATTAGATTAAGATCGGTGCATTTTCCATCTGAGTGTCAAAGTTGTGCTGATTATTTTTGTAACGACCCACATCACAAGCGAGTCATTGACAAGCTGTACGCAGATATTGTAAATGCCCTGTGTGAGGCGGCTGTGGCGAGTCGGGGGGGCACGCGGTCAGATAGGGGTAAGCAGCGAGTAACGGGTTGGAACCGACACGTTGGGCAGTGGCGTGCCTATACCTTCAACATAGGGCAAGCAGACACAGCCCCCCCCTCCACCGGTTCTTTTTTCACACTTTGCCGCACTTCGTAGAGATACTGGGATTATCACAAGGACTTGCATGAACATAAAAACTTGAATACATTTTAAATCCTCACAAGGGACAATTACCTCCATTGTAATATGTCACCAAAACACAAAATAATTACTAAAAGATCTCAAAATTAACTTTTTACACGAATACGAAAATAAATTTTCACAATAAAACCAATACTTCGTTCACTCAATCAGAAAAAATAGTATGGCGATTGGCGCCCAGATAGTGATCTCGAACGACAGTGCTGAATCGGTAGAACTGCCTTTTAATATCGGTAGACTTGTAACCAGAATCGGTAGTTAAATCAAAAACAAGAACGGGATATAATTATTATATGATTATTTTAAACACTTTGTTTAAAATAGGACTACAGCCTACAACAGAATAGAATATTACTTATATCAACATTTTCCACAAAAATAGCTTGGTTCTATTCTATTTATGACGATAATTGAGTACACAGTAATATTTGTATCCTAATAACATTAAAATATCACCTAATGAAATGGTCGCTAGTAAGTTCAGTGATAAAATTCAAAACGAGAATTTTCTTGTTTTGTTAAGAATCATAAAAAAATCTTAATATTTTGGCATTAAATTTGTTGTAGAAATGCCTAAATATTGGTGCAGCGTCGAGCTATCCACCCGCAAATATACGAATGCGCACCAACTTCATTATTTTGCATACACCTCTAGGCAACTTCATAGGCAACAAGCAGGCTTACTTCCGAGTTCTGTCGCCCAATACAAAATTACTTATTACGATGGAACGTAATACGTCATCATAGACTATTTGTAAAGGTTAGAAAGATAAATTTTGCAAGCCGATGCCAGTTGGCTTGTAAACGAGTGAATCAAACGAGTGCGAAAGAGATGGCTATAAGTTGCAGAGTAACACCAGAATCTATCTCGTTCCGTCGCGTTCGTGCGGCGCAGCCAGCGCGCGGGTTATTGTACTGCACATCGTAAAAGAGCGCGACATTTGAAATATTCGTAATACAATTTCGGGTGATTATTTTATATACAGATTGAAGTTGATATTGTTTGAACGAGGTCTGTAGTAGGGCATGCCCGGCTTATGGGCTTCTTTGCAAGGCACGCCACTGACGTTGGGGAGGCTCACCGGACGGCCAGGAATAATTTCTTGGAATGGGTGTTATGTGGTAAACCCAAGTACGGTTGTATATATGACGCTATGCGTGAAAGTAGAAAGGTGTTTAAATCGAGGCTTAAATGGTGCCAGGTTCATAAAGAACAACTACACATGGACATTCTTGCTAAAAAGCACTCAAAAGGCGACTTTTGGGGGTTTTGGCAGGATACCAATAGGATGAATGCACGTCCTGGTCTTCCGGTGAGTGTTGATGGGGAGAGTGATCCTAAGAGCATTTCGGAGATATTTCGGAGACATTTCACTGTGCAATCTCCGCTGGGCCCAGCCAGCAAGGTGTTCAGTGCTGATCTGACAGGGCAGTCAGTGGAGACATTAATTAAGGCCAAAGACGTAACACGTATAATAAGGAGTATGAAGAGAGGAAGATCTCCAGGCCATGACGGACTCAGCATTGAACATTTACTGCACGCTGGCCCACATATATCTAGGGTTTTGGCCTTGTTATACTCCTTATGTGTGAGCCACTCTTACCTTCCTGACGACTTGATGAAAACCATAATAGTACCTATAGTCAAGGATAAAACTGGAGACCTATCGGATAAAAACAATTATAGGCCTATCTCCCTCGCGACTATAATCGCAAAAGTGTTAAAGATAAAGATAAAGATAAAGATAAAGATAAATTTATTTGTCAAACATGTGTGTGATACAATGATGGTGTTAAAATTAAATATAGTTTCAACATGTCGTGTCCATGCATATAGACATACAAATCTCATAGTGCAAAAATTTATACAATGTTAATGTCCATTTTTAATAAATTATTCATGTCTTATTGAATGTCACAATATTGTTATTTAAAATGTCAATTATTTAATTAAGATTTAATATATTAATTCCATAAACAGTTTGATGGTTTGCTTGGCACACAGTTAGAAAAATACGTGAAATTGCATGACAATCAGTTTGGGTTTCGACCCAAACTGTCTACTGAGAGCGCAATACTGTGTCTTAAGCAGACCGTCAAATACTACACCAATCGTAATACCCCTGTCTATGCGTGCTTCCTCGACTTGTCAAAAGTTTTTGACATGGTACATTATGACATCTTATGGCAGAAAATTGAAAATATTAACTTACCTAAACAGTGGGCCAATATTTTTAAGTATTGGTACTCACACCAGATAAATTGTGTTAAATGGGCAGGTGCAATGTCAGAGCCGTATAAGCTCGAGTGTGGTGTAAGACAGGGTGGGTTAACATCACCCACATTATTCAATTTATATGTTAACGCCCTTATTGTCGCGCTCAGCAGCAGCCATGTCGGCTGCCACATTGACAATACTTGTTGCAACAATTTTAGTTACGCTGACGACATGGTGTTGTTGTCTGCGTCAATAAGTGGATTAAGGAAATTAGTACAAAAATGTGAGGAGTACGCACGACTGCATGGCTTATTGTACAATGCTACTAAGAGCCAATACATGGTCTTTCCAACCGGCGGCCAGTGCCCACAAATCGTTCCACCTGTACGGCTTAATGGGGTTAACATAGACAGAGTTAATCAATTTAAATACTTAGGACACTGGATCACAGAGGATTTGAGAGACCTTGTAGATATTGAGCGTGCACGGAGAGCGTTATCTAAAAGAGCCAACATGATAGCCCGTAGATTTGCACGATGCTCAATACCAATTAAAATAACGCTTTTTAAAGCATACTGCACATATTTATACACGTGCAGTCTATGGGCTGATTACACGCGTGGTAGCTATAACGCTCTCCGAGTGCAATACAATAACGCATTCAGAGCGGTGGTGGGGCTGCCTCGCTTCTGCAGCGCCTCGGGCATGTTTGCGTGGGCGCGCACCGACTGTTTTCACACCACCATGCGCAAGCGGTGCGCGTCCCTGGTGCGCAGGGTGCGGGCCAGCTCCAATACCGTGCTAGCAATGATTGCAGCCAGACTCGACTGTTTTTTATATAAGACACTGCATAAACAGGCATCTAAAACGTTAAATAAAAGAACTGTAATATCGTATAATGTACAAAAATAAATTTAGTTTCATTAGAATTAGAATAAAATATAATTTAGTTTCATTAGAATTAGAATAAAAATATAAATACCTCATTGGTTCTATAACATTTTAGATACCTATAAAATGTTTATAAATAAAATGTTTAAACTTAATAAATTTTGTAATTGAATTAAAATGCATGACATTATATTATGACATTAAAATAGATATTATAATTATAATGAACTTTGTATTTTTATATTGACATTTTTAAAATTTATTATGAAATCTGAATTGTAATTATTTAATATATTATTGAAAAGAATAGAATTATAAAATTTAAATAGATATAGAATAAAATTAAATGTACCTAGTATGAATGTCTGATTATGTGTACTTGTACTGCAAATTGCATGGGCCGATATTGCCTGAAATAAAGATATTTTATTTTATTTATTTTTTATTTTATAGGAGAACATTTTTGATCTCACCCGGCGCAACTGGAGAAAACCTAAATAGATCTACACTATAACGGGGCAAATTTGTTATATATTCAACCGTTTGACATCGGGTTAAATAATTTAAAGTCGGAGTGGTGGCGAAATGGCGATTTATATCATCCAAACCGATGTCATTCGGCAGGTTGAACGGTTGCTGCTTGCCAAATTTGCCAATACCGAGAGTTCCGAGGAATCTCCAAGTAGCAGCGGGGGAACTGGGTGAAATATTTTCAAGAATATGGCGGCGTTTGGCATTCCGTACCATCTGGTTACACCGATTCCTTGCAGTCTTGAAAAATGCCCAATTTTAGCCGGTACGTTCTTTTTTAAATTTGCGAAATGCTCAGTCCCTGCGTCTCATAGCCATTTTAACTCCCCTTGTTATCCACGGGGCTGGAGGGCGTTTCAGTTTGACCTTTCTGACTGAGGTATGTTTGTCGTACAGTTCGATAAGTGCATTGTTAAAGATATCCAGTTTGTCGTCAACAGAACTAGCCGCCAGCAGAGGTTCCCATGTAATAGCAGATGCATCCTGTATTAATTTGTTTTCATCAATCCGAACAAAGTTACGCATGTGCAAAGCTTTGAGTTGAGGTTAGGGTGGTTTTAGGTTATAGGAGAGGAATAAAAGGTCGTGATGGTAAAATCCAGGAGCGGGATATTGGCCATGAAAGGATATGAGGGATGGGTTGGATGAAAGGATTAAATCAAGCCACGTATCCTCCCCATTACTGTTGTGGTGAGTTGCTTGAAGAGGTACATTATTGAGACAGGCTGACTCAACAATATGGAGAAGTTTACGGGCTCGAGGAGAGTGAGGAGCAAGGAGATCGGTGTTGAAGTCACCCATTATTATGTGATGTGTATATACCGAACCTAAAAATTCCAGAATCTGTTCGAAACTGGAGAAGTAGTCAACAGCTGGGGGACAGTAAACAACTCCCAAGACAGTTTTAACTCCGTTCACAACAACCTCAGGTTACTATTATCGGCAGTTCTAGAATAATGACGAAAGTTCAATGGCCAATGCTTCCCCAGGTGTCTTTTGGTGGTGTTGTAATTCCTATCAGTAATGGTGTGAAGAATCTGGGGATATACATTGACAAAACGCTGTCTTGGACTG
This sequence comes from Euclidia mi, assembly GCA_944739405.2. Classification (NCBI taxonomy): domain Eukaryota; kingdom Metazoa; phylum Arthropoda; class Insecta; order Lepidoptera; family Erebidae; genus Euclidia; species Euclidia mi. The sequence continues at coordinate 7,842,648 of OX123185.2, forward strand.
TGCAGTTGCAAAATGTTAGTCGACGACTCTATGCTGCTTCAGCGTCCTTGAGAAGATTGCGTAACTTCCTGCCGATATCCACTAAAATTGCACTGGTGCAATCTATCCTTCTTCCTATTCTTGACTATGCCGATGCCAGCTATCTAGATCTTAATGAGGACCAGCTAGATAAACTTGAGCGACTTCAAAACTTCTGCATAAGATTCATATACGGTTTACGTAAATATGATCACATGTTACGTAAATATGAATGCCCTTCCATTAGAGATCAGGAAGGCGTCGAACCGCTGGAAGTGTAAGTCTATGGCACGTGAACATATCCGAAAGGGACTATTGGCACCATCATCTTAACTATTTATATTTAAATATATATATATTTACGTATATATTTTATTATGTTATATAGTATATATTTAACATTGTAACCATGTATTTATTGTTATTATTGTAATGTACACCTTATCTTTTTAACGTGACCAAAACTATTTGTACACCTACCATACCTATCTCTGTATCACCCTATGCTTGACTGGTAGAGAATGCCTATAGCTTTAAGTCCGCCATTGTACCTATGAGTTGTACATAAAGTTTAAAATAAATAAATAAAAAAATATTGTTTAAAAATTGCTATTAGCCATCGATATATATGTACTAAAGTACATGTCAATGCTATCAGCTTTCTGCTCTACTTCACCATGGAAACTTTATGAGTGCTAACTCACTCATTTATATTTTCTCTCTATTTTGGCCCCCCTCTAACTATGAGAAGGGTGAGGCCATAGTCCATCTCGCTAGTCAAGTCCTTGTTACCACGCCAGACGTAACATATCTTTCGAGAACATTGCGGCGAGCTCTTAGACATGCAGGTATCCTCCCAATGCAAATTTTCTTTCACCGTTGAGCGAGAGATAAATTAACAATTTAATAATGATAAAAACTGTACCTATGGCCATTTGCAACCGATAAATATGCTCGATCTGGCTTAGGCAAAACTTCACATGTATATTACAGATGTATATTAATGAATACGTCAAATACAATTTAATAATGATAAAAACTGTACCTATGGCCATTTGCAACCGATAAATATGCTCGATCTGGCTTAGGCAAAACTTCACATGTATATTACAGATGTATATTAATGAATACGTCAAATAGAGATTGTGTAAAAAAAAAAACAGTACGACGACTAGCACATATAGCAGTACGGTTATTTTCGGCTTAAACGTACATTTAAAGCGAAACTATATTGTATTTTACGTCTTTCCTCCTTTTGCGAACTCAAGATGGCATTCACTGAGCACCAGTGTGCCCATAGAAGAGCTTCTCCACACGTTGGCTGTCCCTGACACATACAACACTTTTGTTTGTAGTTCCTCTTTCAATACTAGTGTCAGTTACTTTGTTCCTTTGTGCTACTGTAGAGGCCTGGAAAGTATAGTGATGTAGTACTTTCGTTTTTAAATGTAAGGACTATTTTACTAACATGAGATAATGTACCTATCTTTTTTGTTTTTTGAATGAGTGTATATGTACTACGGTATGCGTTCATAGGCCGACGGAAGGCCTCCGACATGGCCTAACGATTCCTGTCCTTAGGCAAGAACCTGGTTACTTAGATAATAAAGTATTATACAGTGTGTTGATAAGAATTTGCAAAATATTTTCCGGGGCGAATATACTACTATACCTGAATATAAATTAATGAAAAAATAACAGGTGCGATGTATTGACCGTGGGGTTTAAAGCTTTACACAAACCGAGCAATCTCCATTACACAATTTTATTTCCTATTTAGACTGTCCAATAACTACCAACTAATACAATATTATGATACCAACATCTTCTGGAATAAAGCCAAAGCTTAACACCATGAAATAACTAATTGTAGTGCAACTAATTACCTAACACACGTGGTGGTAATCGATCACTCGCCAAATGTTCACGGCACCCCTCACCTACTGCAACGTATTACAACTAGCCAATGAGCTCGATATTAACAACTAGCTGTGTGATGCGGCTTCACCTGCCGATCTCCGCTATGGATCTAAATATAATTAAACGTAACTAGTGGGTTATTCAACGAGGACTAAGTATAACAACAGACTTACGGCCAATTTCGATATTCGATCTCTTAATGAATTTGACAACTAAAGAGAGACAGTTGGCGTTTTTTGTATGGAGCTTGTCTATCTATCTATATTTAGTAGCCAAATAAAAATATACATAAAAAATCTATGTCTCGTAGAAAAATTGATAGATAGAATATTACAACCGGGCGTAAGTATACCTATTAAGTTTTTGCTTTACGTAATAATATCATTGACTCCTGTGCAATGTATTTTTTATTATTAGATTCATGAATATACCTGATTTGCAGTATCCCGCTGTATAAGCCGACTATGCTTCGACACGTGATTCGCCTCTGCACGAGGCATCCTCGTTGTCATGTCGTTGCTCATCGCTCTTGGAACCCATGCCATTCTTATATATCGCTTATCCTTGCTCATCAGAGGAGTTCAATATTGTCAATCTTCTTGTATTGCAATAGTTGGGTCAATTCGAGGGTGCGTGGTGGGTTCCTCCTTTAGTATAAATAGTTCCGCCAAGTAACGCCTGATTCAAGTTTTAATAAATATATTTTCTCTTTGCAGTATACATATACATACAAAAGTATCCCCCAAGAATGAACCTAAATACTCTGTATCTACGAAACGTTATAAACCCAACATGAAAAGATAAACGGTACACTAAACGGTTTAAGCTAAGTTCCATGTTGGCAAGTTTTGTTTAGTGCCTACAAAGGTTCGCCGAGGGCTGGGTTGATGATGAACCACTACATCTGTCTAACGAGACGTAGGTAGTTTGTATTGATTGGTTAGTTGGTGTAGTGCTTAAAGATACTGACTGGTGAAGCGTAGGTCGTTCGATTCCAATATGGATATGTATAAAACTCTTGCGTTACTGACTGACTAACAGAGAAGGTACCTACAGCCAAAACTACTAGGCGAAAGATGTTGAAATTTGGCATGTATGTTCCTTGCGGTCAGTATTAAGAAGAGACTGCCCGAAATGCCGAAGGGATCGGGCAGAAAAAGTTCATTTGAAAAATATTTGCGCTCGCATCTGCGCATCCTTTAATTTAAGACAAATATTTTTGAAAGGCACGATGGTTTATTCTTTATACGATTATGCGTGTAATTTTTCTGTGTGTGTCGTCCGATGTCGAGATCGAATCCACAACACGTGGCTCAATGTCTAACATTGAGGCGCCCCCTTAATCCACTACGCCATACATGCTGTATAACAATAATACAAAATTCCCTCCGAAGCACAGTAGTATTCTCATGTAAATGTCACAACAGGCGGTCACCCATCCGATTGGTGACCTGATCAAACGTTGCTTAACTTTAACGATCCATTACCCTTTATCGGCCCCGGTCGTCATATAAGATCTATCCATGGATTTGGAGATTAGAGATATATATTTGACATATTTTGTATGTTGCTTAGGTATGTCAAAAATGCTTCTCTAATCTCAAAAAAATGGATAGATCGGATATTGAACTCAGCGGTAAGAGCTACATATTTCAGATGAATGTAGGTTACTAGGCATTGTTACAAGGCGTATCACTTAAGTAATGATGACCCTGTCACTCATTTGTCTCGCAGCCGCCCCGGTCATTAGTACTTGATAATATACAATTGTTGTTTGTTTTTCGTGTGAGTGTGTGGCCAACTCTGGTGTCGGAGTTTTCAGACCACCCTAAGGCCTCCGACATGGCCTAACGATCCTTATACTTAGACAAAAACCGGGACCGATAGCTTTACGTGCCCTCCGAAGCACGGTAGCGCTCAGATGTAAATGCCACACACGGTTTATCCATCCAAGTGGCAAACGTTGCTTAACTTTGCCAATCTGTTACGAATGGCAAGTCAAGTCTCGCTATGAGCTCTTCAATTATTTCCGCCTAATATTAATGTGCCGAGATTAGCTTTGAGTGATTAGAGATCATATACTTGATGTATTACAAATATTAACATAGTCATATGTTTCGTTTTTTCGGTTAAAGGTAAGTAACCAATAGGGTATGTTAAAGCTTTTTCAAATTGATTTTAATATTTTTTATAGAGAATATTTAAAAATTTTAGTTTAAAACATTTTTTATAGACTGGCACGGAGTCTGACAATGTGCCGGGTAATGGCAGTAGGCTCTCCTCCTATTACGTGGGACCAAATATTCATAAGGGACATGTAGGTGTAATATTACACCTCTGCCGGCCCCTTCGGGGATACAGGCGTGACGATATAAGAAAGTATCACGCGTCACCTACCGCGCGGAACGTTCGTTTGAAAACGCTGGTGGCGTTTTTCAAATTTCCTATGACACATCAGCGAAAATTACATCGCGTCTGTCACAGCACCGAACTTTCCGTCGAGCGTCACACCGAATATACCCGTCGCCATTTAGTACATATATATCGATGGCCGTCGCCGACACATAATGCTGACAGTTTAACCAAATACAACGACCGATAGGTCAGTCGCTGAATCGGTGCGGAACTTTGGCAAATATGCGCTAAGAGTAGTGCACACCAAGGATTTGAACCCGCAATCGAATACTCCAGTAGTATTATATCACCACGGACACCACGTACTAATTAAAAGTTTCAACGTTAACTAGGTCACTAAATGAATAAATTATCTTGACTATGACTTACCGAAATAACTGCCGAATTAAGATCAGAACATAACCTATCACATGGTCAATTAAGTGCGTACAACACAATCACAGATAGTATCTTGTACGCAAATGCAGAAGCATCCTAACAACAATCTTGGGGTTTGGCTCCGTGTTGCAGGATTATGATAGTTGAGCGAGGAATATTAATCTACGTACGTACCATGGCGGTAGTGCCGGTACAGAGCGCGCGGGAAATCGCCGCCTAATTTTATGCCTAAATTTAGACAAGAATTTACTAAATTGTTAACGTAGTACCTTCTGCAGGTTTGAGGATTTCGACAGATTTAGCAGCAGCGCAAGCATGGCATCCCGTGCTTGGAAAGTGAAAGTCAAAGTAAAAATCGTTTATTAATCTAGGTCACATTGTGACGCTTATCAACGTAAATTTATTAAATCGAATTACTTAATGCTTCTACATTTACATTTACTGCCTCGTTCGCAAAGCAATAGGTAGAACCACGAGAAAGAACGGGCAATAAAACTCGTGGCCACTCTTTTGAATCGCCAATATTATGGTACATATGTATTTTATTTTTGTAAGGAGCTGCAACTGTTTCACATTGTACTAAATTACTTGTAAATAGTAATTAGTTACAGACATAATACTTAGGAATTAATGCAGTTACTAAATTAAGTGCCTTAGTTAGCCTTCCAATGTGAATATTGTGTAACAGGAGCATCCACTTGCGTAATATAATGTAGGCAACTCGCGACCATGTTCAGAACTATGGTGGAAATGTATGTTACAGAAGTGACTGTATATGAAAACACAAAATTACAAAAACATTACTTTACAGCCCATGATCACGAGTTATCTTCATCTTACAGAGCAGTAAAACTTTAATAAAATTAGTGGAACAACAATGCAAATGTAAATGTAGTACCTAAGTTTAATGGCCTAATAATACATGAACAGTAATTTAAAAGAACTAGAAATATTATATAAAGATTAACTTAAAAATGCAAAGTATCTATATAATTCTAATTAGGTATAAAGATCACGAGTTGTCTAGCGTAAGTGACCAGCTATCCTTATAACTGAAATAATCATTCATAGTATAATAACCTTTCTTAACCTCTTGTATGCCGGAATACCAGACACAATGAAAAAGCTATTGTGTCTCGCGTAGATCTGCGTTCCGGCATACAAGGGGTTAATAAGGCAGTCTTTTATTTTAGTTTTAAATGTACTAAATGGTAATTCTAAAATACTAATTGGTATTTTATTGTAAATACGGATACTTAGCCCTACAAAAGAATTATTAACTTTATGTAAACGATGATAAGGGGCATATAACCTATGCCTGTTTCGAGTATTTATGTTATGTATATCGCTTTTTGTGGTAAATAAACCTATATTTTGCCTAATGTACAAAATATTAGCAAATAAAAATTGCGAGGCTACTGTAAGAATTCCTATAGACTTAAAGCGTTCCCTAAGAGTATCTTTTGCACCTAACATGTATATTGCTCGTATCGCTCGTTTCTGTAGAACGAAGATATTCTAAATATCCGCAGCTTTGCCCCATAACAAAATGCCGTAGGACATAACACTGTGAAAATAGCTAAAATATAGTAAACGAGCCATGTCAATGTCAGTAAGTTGCCTAACTTTTCTGACGGCATACGCAGCAGAGCTGAGCTTTCCTGCAAGACATGCTATATGTGCACCCCACTGTAACTTATTATCTAATGTAATACCTAGAAACACAGTAGAGTCCACTGTATCAAGTTCCTCCCTATCTAGCATAATATTAGGTCCCAGTTGTCTTACCTTAGGTAAAGCAAATTTAACGCATTTACTTTTCCTAGAATTAAGTACTAAGTTGTTTGCTGTAAACCATTGTGTAACTTGTAATAGTGCATTATTTACATCATCAAATTGATTTCTATTCCTATCTACTTTAAAAATAAGTGACGTATCATCTGCAAAAAGTACAACATCACAGATGTTTTTTAAATAAAAAGGTAAGTCATTAATATATACAAGAAATAGAAAAGGACCTAAAATTGAGCCTTGTGGAGCGCCTAGCTGTATAGGTAATTTAGAGGATGTAGTCCCATTTACATCGACGCACTGAAATCTCTGCCGCAGGTATGAATCGACAACACTAAGTGCGGTTTTCTCTACGCCATAGTGGCGGAGCTTACGCAGTAGTGTGTCGTGCTGAACGCAGTCAAATGCTTTAGATAGGTCACAGAACACTCCAATAGCATTCTTTGATGACTCCCAAGCACTATAAACGTGTTTTATGAGAGCAACACCCGCATCAGTAGTGGATCTACCTTTAGTAAACCTATATTGATCTTTGTGAAGCAGACTATTTAAATTGAAGTGGTTTAGTAGCTGCTTTAAAAGAATCTTTTCAAATATTTTACTAAATGCCGGCAAGATAGATATGGGCCTAAAATTATTAATTTCATTTTTACTGCCAGATTTGAATAAGGGTATAATTTTACTTAATTTCATAAAATCCGGAAATACGCCTAGGTCAACGCATTGATTAAAAATTATAGATAGGTAAGGCGCAACAGTCTCAGCTATAGTACCTAAAATTTTTATTGAAATGCCCCAAAAGTCGCCGGTATTTTTAATATTAATTGAATTATATGCGATCAATATATCTCGCGGGGTAACGTGCTCAAATCTAAACACGCTCTTGCATTCAGGTACATTGCTAAGCAAAAAAATTCCAGCGTCTAAAGATGATGATTGTAAACAGCTAGTAGTTGTTAAAGGTATGCTCACAAAGAAACTATTGAACATATGCGCTACTTGAGTTTTATTGGTGACTAGTAAATTGTTTTCTTTTAGTTCAAATTGGTTTTCCCGTGGTCGTGCTCTTCCTGTTTCATTATTTATAATTCTCCAAGTTTCTTTTATTATATTTGTTGAATGCTTAATTTTACTACTAATAAATTTAAATTTGCCGTGTGGTTGACGGCATAGAATACAAGTGTCACCACCCCCTATCTTCCCGTGGGTGTCGTAAGAGGCGACTAAGGGATAACACGATGCAAATACCATCTTTGCGTAGAGACGGAAAACTCGACATCAAACCCTATACGACTGCCTCGTTGGTCTCGCGGCATAAATGTGCGCGTGGGATCGGGAGGTCCCGGGTTCGATTCCTGGGTCGGGCAGTGTTATTGGGTTATTTTTCACGAAATTCTCAGTAGCAGCACGGAGTCTGGAAATGTGCCCGGTACGGCAATAGGCTCGCCCCTTATTACGTGGGACTAAAGTATATCTGGCGAAAAGTGGGTGTAGAAATACACCTCTGCCTACCCCTTCGGGGATAAAAGGCGTGACGATATGTATGTATGTATGTATGTAAATTTAAATTTTGCCATAATACAAACTTGTTTAAAAATTTTTGAGTACTTTTTTACATAATCTCGAAAAGGTGTGTCAAATCTATGTTGTTTCATACCATATTATTCAAACAACTTGGCTCTACTTTTGTATATACCTATAGTGGCCCACTGGTTAAAAGATCATAGTACCCATTAGTGGGACTGTTTTAATCTTGAAAGTATTTTGAAACTCATTATTTACTAGTCCAAAAAGTGAGTTATAAATTGTATTTCGATTTTGTGAGTTCAATATTGAGGTATTGAGTTTAGCAATAATATTGGTTTTGAAACGTATTAGACGATTGGTAGTCTGAGGCCTACATTCTACTGTACGTGATTTATCATATGTTGAACAGGGAAAACTAGCTATCTGTCCACGGTGATCAGAAGCGAGAGAACTAATTACTACTGGGTTTGTGGCAGCACAAGAACTAAATATGTTATCCAAAAAAGTTGAAGATGTTGCAGATACTCTAATAGGTTCACAGAATAGGTTACTTAAATTAAATGACTTAAAAGGATCCAGAAATCTAATACACTGTGAAGAATTCTCTAAAATATTAATATTAAAATCGCCACATACTATAATACTCTTATAACTACATTTAATTTTATTGATAGCATCTTCCATAACAGTTTCAAATAGATTATAGTTACCAGAAGGAGGTCGATATACACAAATTACTATATATATGTCTAATTCCACACAAGACAACTCAATAGTGCGCTCAAGAGATAAATTAACAACGTTCCTTACATTTTAATAAATTTGAAGTTATTATGAGAGAACCGCCTCTAATAGCCTGCATTCTTATATACTAACTCTGCACTGTATAATATTGATTTATAATAATAAGCTCATGGTTCTTTAACCAATGTTCAGCTAAGCACAAAACCTTAACATCATATTTTTCTAGAAATAAAGTTAACTCTAATTCTTTGGCAGCTAGGCCCTGCATGTTTTGGTGTACTATATTCAAATACTGCAGCCTAACTGTTGGAACATGGGATGGCGCGAGGATATCTACGCAGGTTGCGTCCCACACCAAAGGCCTACCCATTTTCCATGGCAATAATGACATACCGTCAGGTCTCTTCCCGTCGACGCGTACCAAACCATTTGGTTCAAGTACAGCTGGTACGCCAAACGCGACAAGAGCACGACGGATTATGTCATTTAGGTGAACTCCAAGATCAGGCATTTGATTCACAACCGGAACAACGCTATGTCGATGATGATGGCTATCATAGGGAAGTTGCCTGCAAGTGAAATAAATTATACAAGTATTTTTATCTATTGAAACGTGTCAAAATAATAGTAGTTTCATTAATCAATTAATGTTAAAACTTTATTTAAAAAATAATTTATTGATAATAAGTATTCTACATACATTGTACTTGACAGCAAAACACTATAACATCACTTCGTCATAATTCATACAAAACCCTTGGCAAAGGTCGTTTCTGACATTTCATTAAAAGTGCTTGATTTGACTAGTTAGAAACAACCCTATTCTCTTGCCCTGTTCCCAATTTCTTTGGGATCGGCGCAGTATGTCCCTCACTACCACACTTCTCTGTCGCCCGTCATCAGATCACACACACTTTTTCTTTTTTTAATTGTTCTTTACGAAAAATGAATTCTTTCTCTCTTCTTGTACCTATATTCCATAATGCGACTAAATCAGTTCTTAACAAAGTGCAAGTCGTTAAATGCAAACTTCTGCCTCGATTATACCAAAGAGCGTATGATAATATAGCCTGTCTGTCGACACAATTCGTGGATGGCAAAACAGCTTTGGAGTTTGAGAAAGTTTATTCAACAATCGCGAGGGTGCCAACATAAGGTGATACGTCTGCGAATGAAGGAGTATCGTGCTTGCTTTGTTTTGTAGTTATTGTGAATGGATGAACTAGAACTTGATTTAGGAGAAGCGTCATTTGACGTATTTATCTCAAGAAGTAGAATATAACACAATCACTCTGTCAAACATAGTGATTGGAACGAATACCGTTTACAAGTAAACTGCTTATGCAGTATATAGCGATAAGGCCGCCGATTGTGCATTACTCGTAGTTTTTAAGCCTATACTGTAAACCTTTATTTTGGTGTGCAATAAAGTATAATCTTATCTTATACAGTCATCCCTACTATTAAATTCAATGCAAAATTATTTACTTATTTATATGCTATTTTGATTTCAAAACAGTTCGAATGAATTTCAAAACATTATAAATCGTCAACCGTGCCTTGTGTTGTGATTGTCAATATGAGAATGGTTTGGCTGGCCAAATGCTGGTTGCCAAATTTTACAGGCATTCGAAAATATTATGGAGAACTCATACAACACTATCTAGTCTCAAACTAAGCAGAACTTGCACAATAGGTACTAGATAATAGATATACATACACATATAAAGTATATGTGTATGTATATCTATTATCATCACTAACAAATGATAATTGACAATTTAATACCCATTTAACTTCAAATAGACAGTGGTGCGCGCCGCGGATTTGTACTCAAAACTCCTTGCATAGCAGACTGTTAGTCACTCCATTAGGCTATCGAAGCCTCAAAAACGATAAAAGATAATAAAAAATTAAAAAAACATCATTTGAATTTTCATAAAGACAACTACGGTAAGAGCCCAGTCGAGCGATCGCCCTCTCTATACTCGTTCAGTAGGGGCGCATAAATTAAGTCCATCCAGCTAACATTTCACGAACCATTGCACTTGTTTTAGGATTATTTTTAATCTAAATTCCATCCATGCTTCAATTTGTACTGCCGCAGAATTGCCTTACCGGCTGATGGGCACATAGCCTGTATAATGTTTTATAAGAATCTATTCCACAAGAATAAACTCGAGCACTTTAAAGAAATTGGACGAACATCTTAAGGTAAGCCAAAATAATAATATATTCGATGCAAAATTAAACCGTTTTTTCGTGAAAAAGGTAAAAGGGTTTTGAAATATTCATGGGTCAATAAATACAGCTCATATGGATTTAGGCTGAATAGTTGCTGACCCTTAATAATAATAGATGAAAAAGATAGTTGAACCCGGAAAAGATTTGATTAAAATAATATTAATGGGAGGAAGTCTTCTAATAGATTAATCTTCTTTTCGTGTGAGTGTGTGGCCAACTCTTGTGTCGGAGTTTTCAGACCACCTTAAGACCTCCGACATGGCCTTACAATCCTTGTCCTGAGACAATTACCGGGACTGACATTTTTACGTGCCCTCCGAAGCACGGTAGCGCTCTGATGTAATCGCCACACGCGGTCACGCATCCAAATGGCGACCTGCACACGCGTTGCTTAACTTTGCCGATTTAATACGAACGGCAAGCCAAGTCTCGCTACGAGCGCTACAATAGATAATTGGGTGACTTGATAAATTTCTTTATTATAAAGTCACTCTACCGTATGGTGACGGATTGAGAATACAACATAATCATAACAGGTTACACCCAATGCGATTGACATTGTTACAAATATAGAAGTACATGTAAAAAGCAAAATAGGAACACAAAAAATTCAAATATAAAAAAGAAAGAAAACAATCAAATTTAAATCTTACAATTTTGTGAGTATGTCAATGGCTACATTTATGAATTCCGCACATCATGAGCCAAAAGTGTGCGATTAAAAATATTAATTTTACAGTTAATTTTATTAATAAGCTTTATAGCTCTAGCGAGTGGCGCATATTTGGCTAAATTAGTGCGAGCTGTCGGGAACTCGAATAACCTCTGCCACGCACTAACTCGTAACCTAGTGTTAGGGACGACTAGCCTCAAGGAAGCCAATATTGTTGGGTTATTAATTTTGCTTCTGAAGACATCAAAAACGTATTTTGCCAATGCTACGTCAAAAACAAAGTGTCACTATTCCCTTTCCTTCCGTGAGTTTCGTTAGAGGCTTCTAAGGAAAATACTTACACAAAGCAAACTGTATCTTTACGAAGAGAAGGCAAACTTGACATAAACCCCAAGATATACTAATCTTGATTCACAATAGTCACAATGCGATTGAGACGCAAATTATGAGAGAGGCCTATTTCCAGCAGTGAGCTGCGAAAGGCTCTTGATTATCATTGTCTTAATGTTATCAAAATGACATAGTTGTGGCCACTGCAGCAAAAAAGTTAGCTCTCGCTTTTAATTTCATTATAATTTAATTTTAATAGTTTTAAAGCAATTTAATGATATAATTTAATTTATTACATTACTCTACCTGGCAGAGAGTGTTATCTCCTTTCCACATTCACTTTTATACATATTAGCATGGAATCACTACATTGCACAATTGAAAACTTGAACACCATGTTCCATGAAAGGATGTCGCAGTTTGAGGATAAGCTGCAAAACAACTCATCTCCTCCGTCCAATTTTGCTGGTCTCACTTCAGAATTTGCTGCGTTCCGGGCATTTGTCACTGAGTCTTTAAAGGGTCTGCAATAGCAAGTACAGCTGCTGGCACACAGTGTGGATCATCTGGAAATGTCCTGGGGGCGAAAGGCGAGCGACATCGTTTGAATTATTTGGTTGATGTTCAAAACCTTTGCGTCGTCAACGTGGACGAGCAGAGACAGGCTGCCCCTGCTTCTAAGAACGAGCCAACGAAAACGAGAAGAGCAGCTGCGTCTAAGAAATAGTGCCTTGTAATTGTTCGCATCTTTTTCTTTGTTGAATCCCAGGTGGGTGGTTGCATATTCATTCATCATATTGTTTTGCAGGTACGGTAATCTACTTGAATTATTTTTCTACTAATTTTATTTAGTTACTGACTATTTACTTAATAAAATTTATTTGTTTTAACTTTAACTTTACAGTAATATGGTTCGAATTATGACAGTGACAGTTCTGACGTTACATATTTTTTTACCAGAATCGTTCTGAAACAGTTTTCGATTACACTGTCGTTTAAGTTGGGCCATAGTAACACTCTATTAAAGTTTTATTTAGCTTTGTTGTAGTTTTATTTATTAAGTTTAAAAAATCTTCTTTAACATTTTTACTACCTGAATTACCTATTCTACCTGGGATTTAATTTTTCATCTTATATTCATTCACATCATGTGTTTATATACATATTTTTTTTTGTGCTTAAACATTACTTCCATACGCTGAATTGTATTTATATTGTTATAAAACTGGCAGATGGGCTTTATTGAATACTGTTGAATAGTAGTACTGATTTATCAATATAAAGTATTATTTATATATTAACATTTAAATATTTATTTATTTATTTATTATACATTTTAGTTATTTATTAGTGCATGGATAGTGACAGTGACGATTTTTTTTCTGCCAGTAGCGACAATGACAGTTACATTAGTGTTCCTTCTTTGGTAGAAAACTTGCAATCTTTGTTCTCTGGTGTTTCGAAAGACTTTAATGTTGTCCATATTAATGCACAGAGTATTCCCGCCCATTTCCCAGATATGCTGGCTAGTTTTGACTGTAAGAACATTCATGCTATTCTAGTCTCTGAATCATGGCTTAAGCCATGCATTCCGACGGCTTCGTATACCCTGCCTGGCTTCCAGCTCATTAGGAATGACCGCACTTGGAGTGGTGGCGGTGGTGTAGCGATTTATCTCCGTTCATACATTGCTTATTCAATATTAAACATGTCCGCACAGCCGCCCCCACCTAATGCCGGTGAGCATCTCTTCCTGGAAGTTGAGCTGCATCATACGAAAATTCTCCTTAGTGTTTACTACTGTCCCTCTTTACGTGTTGATTTCTTTTCATTATTTGAAAATCTCTTACTTAATCTATCTCCCTCTTACAGTCAAACCATAATTATGGGTGACTTTAATACCTGTCTTCCTAAAAACAACTCACGTTCCTCTTCTCTCTCTCTTCTGTAGCTGTCTCCACAAATCTGCATATACTTCCTTTGAATGCCACTCATCACTTCCCTAATTCTTCACCTTCACTCTTAGACCTCATTCTTGTCTCATCACTTGGCCATGTCGCTAAACATGGCCAATGTAGTGCAGATGCATTTTCCTATCACGACCTCATTTATCTGTCCTATAAAATTCGTCCCCCCAAGGCAAAATCTAGAACTCTCTTGCTTTGCAATTTTAGTGGTATGAATACCGATGACCTCATTGATGATGCTAAGGCAATTGACTGGCAACCACTACTAGATGCTGACACTATTGACGGCAAAATTGAGCTATTTGAGAGAAATCTTATTAACCTCTACGATGCACATGCGCCTGTTTGTGCTATAAAATTAAAGCATGCGCCATCACCCTGGCTTACTGAGGAAATAAGATCACTTTTACAGAAAAAAGCTGCGGCCAAATCTAAGCTGAAATCCAAACCTACAGAGGCAAACAAATTAAAGTACATAACACTCAGAAATTACTGCAATAGGGTGTGTAAGGATGCACAACGCCAGCATATCCACACTTCTGTAGAAAACGGAGATCCAGCGAAAGTATGGAAATTTCTAAAATCATTAGGGGTTGGAAGGCAAAGTCGGAAAATTGATCCTTATAATTTTTATATTAACTTGCTTAACCAGCACTTCTCTGCTTCGTCCAATTATGTCCGGACAACCAAATTGAATACAATAAATTATGTTTCATCGCTTTCAACTCCTGATTATACTCCTTTTGTCTTTAGTCAGTTTACTGCATGTGATGTTAAGAAGAGCATTTTATCCATTAGCTCCAACGCTGTTGGCTGTGACGGTATCACCCGTAATATGATCCTTCCCATCTTTGATGTAATCCTTCTTATTATCACGCACATATTTAACTCCTCAATTTCTAGTAGCGTGTTTCCTGCAGCTTGGAAGTATGCTCATGTGATTCCACTTCCTAAAAAATCCAATCCTGTATCCTTCGCTGAATTCCGACCCATATCCATACTACCCTTCCTCTCCAAAGTCCTTGAACGTCTCATCTATAACCAACTCAACTCATTCCTTATTAGAAACGACATCCTCAATCCTTTTCAATCAGGTTTCCGTTGGTGGTGGTGATGTTGGTTGGGGTGGTGTACTGTTGGCAGCAAAGAACTGTTATAATATGCAAAGAGTAACAAATATAGACCACTTATCTGACGATTATGAATTATTGTTTGCTATTATTACCTGTAAAAGTATCAAGTTAATGGTGTGTGTTGTTTACTTACCACCTAGTTACAACAGTAAACAATACCTTGATGTCCTAACATGCATGGAAAATGCTATTAACATGTATACTGAATACCCATTTCTGATAGTTGGTGATTTTAACTTAAGGTCGTGCAATAATAGTGTTAGGATTTAATTTGAAAATTTTGTGAAACTTTGTGAGTTGCAACAATGCAATAATATTAACAATAAATATGGATGCATTTTGGATCTAGTATTGACTACTCTTGATTCCAACAATATTAATGTATCATCAGATACTGAATACTTAGTGCCTATGGATGCATACCACCCTCCTTTAGAGATTCTGCTAACGCTCCCAAGAAGAACATACATTCCCTCTTCTCTGGTTCCAGGAAATTGTTTAAATATGGAGTGGAACTTCCACAAAGCAGATTTACATAGCTTATATATTGATATTGCTAAAATTGACTGGACTGAATTACTTGACAAACAGAGTTTAAATATTAACCTAGCTGTTGACATACTTTATAAGAAATTAAATAATGTTATTAGTGCCCATGTTCCTTTAAAAACAATAGCTCACAACCATAAATATATTTACCCGAAATGGTATACTAAAGAAATAAACCATTATATAAAATTAAAATATTTTAATTTGAAAAAGTTTAAATCCACTGGTTTAGAGTTTAACAAACAACTATTTAAATATTATAGAACTAAAGTGAAGCACCTTATAAATACAGCATTTAAAAAATATATAACAGTGGTTGAAAATAATATAACTAAAGATCCCTCTAGTTTTTGGAAATATGTAAACGAAAAACGAAAAAATAGGCAACAGGTAAAAACATATACTTATAACAGTAGAACAGTAGAAGATCAGGAAGCAATTGACTCGTTTGCTAAATATTTTAGTTCAGTGTTCCATGATGCTTCACCATTGTTAGACGTAAATGCAGCTGAAGAACAGGCCAATCGTATAGGCTGTTTGCCTGTATCTATAGTGACTGTTGATCAAGTTATAGTTAGTGACCTTAGATATGCAGAACAACGACTAAAAGCGTCAACAGCTTGTGGTCCAGACAATATACCCGCCTTTTTAATAAAAGATTGCTTGTCAGCTCTAGAAGTGCCTTTACATCATGTGTTTAATCTTTCGCTTACACAATGTTTGTATCCTAGCAAGTGGAAAGTGTCCAGGGTGACACCAATACCTAAATGTGGGTCATCCACAGAAATAACAAACTACAGGCCTATTGCTGTATTATGTGTATTTGGAAGGATATTTGAATCCATTCTTAATAATACCATTTATAAACAAATAGAAGGACTTCTAAGTGATTGCCAGCATGGGTTTCGTCCAGGGCGCTCCAATTTGACCAATCATATAGATTTTGTTGATCATATAAGTACTAGGGATAAGTCTGGCTGTCAAATAGATGCTGTATATTTTGATTTTAAAAAGGCCTTCGATCTTGAAGACAATGATGTGCTAATGAACAAATTTTCTGTACTGGGATTCTCATCATGTCTTTTAAAATTTATGGCCCATTACCTAAAAGATCGAAAACAGTTCGTTAAGGCAGAAGGATATAAATCAGAAGAATATTATACCAGATCAGGTGTTAGTCAAGGTAGTACCTTAGGTCTTTTGCAATTTTTTGTAATGACCAATGATTTACCCAGCGTCATTTCTAAAGCTAAATGCCTAATGTTTGCCGACGACTTAAAACTGTACCTTTCCGTAAAAGAGGCTAATGATTGTTTAAACTTACAGAATGATATTGACGCTGTAATTGAATGGGCTGTCAGAAATACACTAGACCCGATAACTGAGTCCCTCCGCGACCACAACCGTTGCAAGCCGGTAGAAACGTAGGAGAATAACAGAGGTATTTATGCCTTGAAATAAATAAATTATCGCGACTAAGACCCGCTAAATAATATTGTATGATGTATACAAATCGCGAAAGTTTAAAATCGATTAGAAATAAACTACCTTTAAATAATTCTAAATGCAAAACTATTACCTTTACTCGATCCCGAAATCCGATAACCAATATTTATATTATTGATGACGCACCAATAGAACGTGTGTTTTCAATTAAGGACCTCGGAGTTATAATGGACAGCAAATTAAATTTTCATGACCAAATTCTTGAAACTTGCAAAGACGCTAATAAATCTCTTGGTTTCATTATTAGAATATCGACACAATTTAAGAACACACAAGTTATAAAACAATTATACAATGCTTATGTTCGTAGTAAATTAGAATATAATGCAATAGTCTGGAGTCCTAAAGAGTCAATGTACAATGTAATGTTAGAAAAAATCCAACGTAAATTCTGTAGATATTTATACAAAAAGGCAATATGGTTATTACCCGTTTCTCTATCCATCTTTGTGTCGGGAATGGTAGGTTTCGATACACTCCAACTCAGGCGGGAATCCACTCATATAGTAACGTATTATCTTTTACTAACAAATAAAATAGATAGCCCTGCAATACGGGAATCAATACATTTTTATATTCCCGACCAGTATATGCGTGGTGTAGGCAGAAGACAGCATAAACTTCTTTGCTATCCACCTATGTAGCGCTCTCCACAAGCCGACAACAGTCCTACGGATAGAGCGACTAAGCTTATTAATGAGCTTCTTATATATAGTCCAGATGCAGACATATTTTTTAACACACAGAGTGTAATATTAAAACATATTTATAACTATCTAAATTAAAAAAATGAGTTATCCGTTCTATTATGTTCCTATTTCTAGTTAAGTTTATTGTTGTTTTTGTTTACAAATTTTATATTGTTTTAGGCTTAGTTTTGGTAGTATTGTAGTACTTAGTGTTTAATTTAATTAAGTATATTTAGTATAGATATAAGTGATTTGGTGTACTATATGCTGTAAGCTTATGTTCTTATAAATAAATGAATATGAATATGAAAAGCACCGTGGCGCTTAGTCGTAGAAATATAACGGTATTGGTATTTCATATTTATATTCATTTTCACTGCACGGTTGGTGTAGTGGTTTAAGCGGCCGCCTCGCCGCTTGACACTGCGCCGAGTGTTGTAGGTTCGATTCCCACACGAGACAACACTTTGTGTGATCCATAAATTGTTGTTTCGAGTATCGGTGTCCATTGTGTCCGTTGGTTGTATGTTTGTAAAGGCCCCGCGACACAGGATTTATTCCTAGTGTGGGAGTTGGCTTAAAAAATTAGAAAAAATATTAGGGACTTATTCCATAGGTACATTTCCCTTCACATGCTGTCACAATGAAATTTAGCGTGTACAGTGTCTTACAGTGCCCACGAGATACCCAAGCATGTTATGGCCATGTGGCTTGGAAAATTCATGGATACTGTTGTTTGACAGAAAACAAGGGCGGTAATGTAATTAAACGCATCGACGTACTACGGCACTCTACTTGAAGGCCGATATACCATGAGCGAAAAAAGGTAGGGAAACTTCAACGTACAGTTTAGAGCTTTTGAACGACAATGCACTTGTGAATAAGGAGCTAGTGCCATGGCGACGAAGCACATATAAAACCTACAAAAAAATCTATTTAAACAATATGAAAAAAAATCGGCAAGTGCGAGTCGGACTCGCGCACGAAGGGTTCCGTACCATCATCTATAAAAGAAAATCACGTTCGTTGTATGTATACTTAAATATTTTTTAAGTTACTACCTGTTTATTAAGATCCAGTAATAAATTGCTTACAAATTACGTTTGTTGTATGGGAGCCCCCCTTTATTTTTTAGTTCTTTTTTTAATTTTATTATTTATTTTGAAAGGTATTATACAATTTCATATTCTGTGAAAATTTAAAGCGTCTACCTGTTACAGTTAGTAATTTTGAGCAAAAAATAAGAAAAAAAAACACGTTTTTTTATGGGACCCCCCCTTATTATTTTAATTTGTTTATTTTTACTATTTGTTGTTATAGCGGCAACCAAAATACATAACTTGTGAAAATTTCAGCTTTCTAGCTATGACGGTTTATGAAATACAGCCTGGTGACAGACAGACAGACAGACAGCGGAGGCTTAGTAATAGGGTCCCGTTTAATATCTTTTAGGTACGGAACCCTAAAAAGGGATTCCCGTTCGCACCAAATGTTTGCGTGATAGAGAAACAAACATTCATCCATCCCTACAAACCTTCGACATAATAATTGAAATATGATCGCAAATGTTTTGTAACCAAAGTATTATTGTAATAAATAGAATAGAGTATTGGAGAGAAATGTTTTCATAGCTAGGTGTGTTATGTCCCGTGCTTCCATTCACGTTAATAATTTAATGATTAATGCTCCGCTCCTTTGGGTCGCGGCGTGATGTTGTAATACCTAATCGTCTTCAATAAACGAGCTGTTTAACGCTTAAGGCGTCGACTACTGCAATATACAAATACATGTTTAGTAAACATCACCAACATTTAGAAAACTTCCGTTTATTTCCGTTAGAAGGTTTGTGTATTATCATAAATCTTAGTTTAACAGAATAATAGGGCTGAAGAAATATTTTTTACGTGAAAACTATGAGAATGTTATTATCGCTTACATACCGAGCTAGTTACAAGCGTTTTAATATTGCTAATGAGACAAAGATAACCATTTTTGTCTCATTAGCACTTTACAATGTAATTTCTCCCTCTCTTCATTTTCAAAGAAAGTTTATTTTATTTTCATTTGATACGAAATTTTCTCTTATAATCGCTTTACAATAACAGCATAAAACGTAGGTACTCACTCTAAATATAGTTATACATATCATTTGAGCTATAAATACCGATACATTTTTTAAACATGTTTATCTCAGAGTACCTACCTAGTTATTTCAGAACTCTGCGTAATTAAATCTATTGTAGGGAATAAATATAACACCTTATCTTTTTTTTTTGTGAAGAAATACGTTCAGAATGCGGAAGGCTCGAGAAAACATCAAAGCAAGTACACTCACATAATTATAATGCTAACTAAATAAATCTGTAGACATGCCGTATAATTATTTCCAATAACTTGTTTCCATTAAGTCATCGCATCGTCCTAAAAATAATCGAAACGAAAAAGCCAGAATATCTCAGCTGAAATAGTCATAGAAGCTGAAATAATCATGTCTCAGTTAGGCATAGAAGAAATTGGCACACAATAAGAAGTGGAGTCTATTTCATACATTTAGTACCGACATCGAAATATTTCACCGGAATGTTGTAGAACCCATACAAATAGTACTTTATTGTATCTACTTTACGTATCCTCGCAGGGCATATTCGACAGGCTTGTCTAGTTAAGCCGCGCATACTCATTGATATTGATACTAGAAACAGCCTGCCAAGATGACAATTACTTTGTATGATGGCGCCGTTGAATCTTACTAGATGGGATATAGCGTACACATTGATAATATATAAGGTACTGCACAAGTCTTTCAAAATTTGTCAGACTTGACTGAATATGACTGGTAAGCTTAATTAGCCTTTCCACAGAAACAAAAAGAGACCTATCGTTTTACGATGTTCTGAATTCTAGAAAGAGAGAATAAACGAATTGTATGAGTACCAGATACTTATCTATCTTTTATGCAAGGTTTTGGTCATGGCCAAGCCCAATTCGTTGAGTTCTGACTTCCTAAATAAACAGTAGAGAAATTCTAATAAATTAAAAAACACACCACACAACCCAGCACAACTTTCAAAACTAGGGCTTAAATACATTAGTGAACGCACCACAATTACATTCAAGGTGTACCAAAACAAATCCTTTTTTATTGCGAGTGGATTTATCACGGCAGTTTAAGGAAACAATTAGAAAATTTAGTTAGAAACTCGTTTAGAGGGTAGATTACGACGGACCAGCCTAAATCACTCGCTCATGCGTGAAACAGTTTCAGGTGCAAAAGTTATTTAGAGGTTTGGTCAAACACGAGTTTGAGGGTTTTCAACCCTCAGTAAAATTGCAATTTAGCTGACCGGGATCGCAGTAAGTACGTGATGGATATTAATAGTCGTTTCTAGAGTACATTAAGTGTCCGTGGTAGGCTGCCGTGACAAAACCACCGAATTTCCCTAGAGCAACATCCGAAACATACCGCGAAGAAGAATAACTGGAGTGAATGCAAAATGAAAATTATCATACAAATTCGCCATCTTATATGAACAAAGGTATTACTGTTACAATATAAGCATGCAAAAATATGTAAGGAGAACGCGGTTGGTTTTACGGCGTAGCGAAAATACGCGGATGAATATTCGCTACGTATTCGTAAGCGTAAATTTTCAGTACTTGAGATTTGCATCTGTAAAGTAAATAATTGTAGAACGCTTTTGTTATCTCACTTTGATGTCTTCTTAGCTTTTTTGACATTCTCGAGGCGAGAGCATTTTGTGTACGATATATATGAAAATTGGCTGAATATTTACTTCGTGTTTTGCTGTAGACTAAAGTTTTAGAATAATAATAATTATGTGTTTATTCTTAGTAGCAGTATTTTGCGAAGAAATACTTTATCGTATCTATACTAGTTATACTACTACTACTACTTTATCTTTAACAAAAGGGATTGTTCAACATATTTGTGTAGTAGTCAGAATCAGCTCATGAACTACTTGTGGTTTATGAGTTATCTACATAATAATTAACTAGGCTGTCGGTGAACGGTTTAATCGAAAGGGGTACTAAGTAACTAGGTTTCTATGTAAGTATCCTCAGTTGTCTTTGAATAAGATAATTATTGTCTACTTTGCCTCCGCCTTGGATCCATGAGCAATTCAATAAACAATGTGAACTGAAACTAGCTTTATTGACGGGGCAACCCCATCTGCAGTATTATGCCGCTGAAACACGATTTGGTCACATACGAGTAGGTTCTTTAACTTCCCATTTTCAATTTCTCTGTAGTCAACATGAGAAAAATCTTCGTTTCTCTAAAAATGTTCTGCTTCTTTGTCCTTCTCACAGTTCTAGCCTAGTACATTCATCCTTTAATATAGGTACAATCTATCCTTCAGATGATGATAATCCCTTTTAGATGCACTTACTGAATCGTCATAGGTATTTTATAGTTTATCTATTTTATAAGGCGTATATAGTTCGTCTGACTACGTAATCTACCGCTAAAATAGAGTAAGGTAGACTGAGCTAAATATCAGTCCTGTATAAATGCTGGTGAGCAGAGTCCCGGTCAGTCAAAAGTGTTACTAATTTTTCCCGAATTCTGAGTAGCAGCACGGAGTCTGCAAATGTGCTCGGTAACGGTAATAGCCTCGCCCTCTAAGAATAACAATCTGTCCCTTAACACGAAGTTTGTACAAGTCTGGCGTTCGGTGAATGTTGCATATGCACGCCGCAGTGGCGCCAGTGGCACCGCTAGCGCAGCGTTCAATTTACTATAGAGAGTAAGGGGAAAATTACTTAAGTAATTGCCTGTACTTTGAGGGATTGTCGGTATCTTTTGGTTGCATTTTTTTACTTTTTGGCCAAATACTCATACAAAGCCCATACGGTGATTGAAGGTGTTAACAAATTATTGGAGAAAATATACGTGTTTCAGGTATTGAATATAGTTAGATATCTTACCTATTTCAAGAGATAGCTTCAGTACTCGATACTGGTAAAATTTGAAATATTTCAAACTTTCACGTCGGATAATTATTTATTTCCGATTCGGTCCTCAGAGCAATCACTTGTTGACCGTTATGAGACTGATTCGAGATCTCGAGAGTCAAAGAGCAAAACGTTACTGGAAGTTTAAGAGCATTTACTACTCACGACGTTTCGTATAAATTTTCTTAACTACCGTTTTAGATTGAAATCAAACTATGGTTAACGCATTCTATCGCGATATACTGGTTTTAAAGATATTACATTTAAAGCGAATGATGTAGAAACTAAATTATTTATTAATGTCCAACGTTTCGATTTCTTTACATGAATCGTGGCCAGGTAAGACTAAGGTGACTAAAGTATGTTTTGGTCTTGAATTTAGAAGTTATCCCAAAATACCCTAACATTGATCAACTATTTATTACAATTTTACCAAGGTAGTGTAAATGTGTCAACAAACTTTGTTGCAAGAAAAGTACAATTTAAATAAATTAAACCACATTATTCAAAAATTAATTTTAGAATTTCAAAGTCTGAAGCTTATCCTACTATTATACTTAGTCCGTGTTTGTGCGCATAGCCTAATATCTCCGTCATAATATGATAATTTTTAAAATATGACGTTTCATAAGTAACTACCTAAAAAGTTCACACGAAATAAAGAAGTATTTTATTTCATAAAATATAATAACGGCAAAATAATCTGATTTCAAATTAAGTACGAAATTTATGAAAAGTTTTCCAGCCACTAATAAACCACTCACTTTAAAAACATGCGTGGGTCGTAGGTTTATATTTCGTTAACACCCCTTCGTAAGTTGATTTGACTGTAGCCTGGGGCACAAGAAGAGATGATAATTGCCGTCGAGTGGGTATGATGCGTTCGGCCAATAGGGCGGGCTAGATATATACATCGTACCTGCGTCGTCAATCTATAGGTATAGATTAAGGCAATCTTCTGAAGACATTGGAAAGCTGTGAGAAAATATTTCAGAAGCTAAACTTGTTTTACTTAAGATTCTTCTGTACGTGTTTTTGTCATCAATAATATCTGCTAAATGGTTAGACTAGCAGCCGTTTAGGAGGAGATTGTGTTGTTTTAGAGAGGTCACCACTTGTATGGGTTATCGATTGTTTTAGTTTTTAAATCAGAGCGTCATCATGCTTCGGAGGACACGTAAAGCTGTCGGTTCCGGTTCTTGCTCCAGGACATTTTTTTGGCTGGCTTATAAAAGCTGATACTAGGATTGGCCAAACACTCACACGTACAGAATAAGTACAGATCGCATAGTGCTTGCTTTTTAGACATAGAGTACACACAACACGCTACGTATCACACAATTTCTACAAAATATGCCTCATAAACATGCCGAGCCCTAGAATATATTCAAGTTTATTCAACATTACAATTTCTCTTTTCCTTGTACATAAATTTTTGGCAAAACATAGCGCTCGTAAAATCTTATGATTCCGAAATAAATATAAGAAATTGAGTTTGAATTTTGTTTTGATTATCATGTGCTATACTTATATTTTAATCGTCTTAAATACCTCTTTTTCCATGACATTTTGAAAGCCTTATATCGATTTTGATCGCAAGTAAACTTTGCGTTATCATCAGCCTTGCTTATTATCAAGGCTTGCTTTACATTTGCTAACTATGTGCACCACAGCCTCTTCTCATTATGATAAGTGTTAGGGCATAGTCTACCAAGCTGTAACGGGTCGACAGACGTCACATGTCCTTCGAGAATATGAAAAGTCTAAGAGGTGTGGGTTTCCCCACGATATATTTACTTAACTGCGAAAGGTCAATGAGCCTTGCAGTGGCTTAGTATCAATTGAGAGTGAAAACTAATATGGCAGTGATCTTGCAGATTTTTATAAAGCCAGATGTAAAACACAATGGCATTACTTCGAATAATTATTGTAATATTATAAATGCGATTAAATAAAGTCCCGAGAATTTCCATACAATTCACAAAAAATATGCCACAACCGTGAACAAAAACAAAGGTAATTTATTTATTTTAAATGCAGTCCTACGTATGTGTGTATACGTGTGTGGTCGCCGCCGGTGGCATTAAACGTGGCTAATACGGCGCAACGAGAACCACGTCAATTATGTCACACTAGCTTTTGCCCGCCGCTTCGCGCGCTTTAAATTCCGGGTAACACAAATCTATTTTCAGTCTCAAGATGTGTGAAGACACTCCTGATTATTCTAAAGACTTCAGAAACTCTATGGGGTACAAAGTAACTCGGTCAGTATCCATGACATTATCTACCATTATCTACTGAAAGGTACATAATAATATCACAATATATCTCTATAAACATTTTCGCATTTTTAATATTAGTAGGGACAATCGTTCCAGCCGTTTAAGCTTATTATATAATTATGGGATATTTTAACAGCGTATCAAAAATGTTATGTAACACACTAAAGTGAGTTACGCAAAAAAACTTTATTATTTCACTAAAATACTGACTTGTACAGCAAAAATACTATTTGTACACCAAATATGATGATCTTTTTACAAAATATCATTTGATATGAAAAGTTTCGTCCGCTCGGGAAACTTA
Source organism: Euclidia mi (assembly GCA_944739405.2). Taxonomy (NCBI): domain Eukaryota; kingdom Metazoa; phylum Arthropoda; class Insecta; order Lepidoptera; family Erebidae; genus Euclidia; species Euclidia mi. Next base: position 7,868,095 of record OX123185.2, read on the forward strand.
TCCACTCAGAAAACTTAATAGGTTATGTTAGGTTCTCTTGTGACTCTTCTCTCAAAAATAGGAGCCCTGCGAAGCAGGGCTCCGTCAACTTAGCTTAGCGGTGCAATTCGTATTTTTGATGGAAAATTAGTATTTTTGACTAACAGTTAAATACAACCCTATAATTATTAGTTTATATATGCGAACAATTTTATGTAATAGGTCGGGGCAAAGGTATTTTATTATTTCGAATGTTTTATAAGTTATCAAACCTCTTTGGCTGTACTGAATGTAACTGGCTGGTTTTTCAACGTGCACAATATGACATTATGTATGACGTGACAGTACTGACCAGACAGATATTATCTTAGCACATGCGCAACACTCAATTATTAGCGCATACGTTCTTACTTCCAAGAGGTAAATTTGTGCCGTACAAACTTCTACCCTCCCTAAAATCCCTCGCAGTTTAATTTTTGCAACTTATGGTAGCCTATGTCCGTCTCCATGGTCCAATATATCTCTATATTAAATATCAACAAAATCAGTTCAGCCGTTTTAGCGTGAAAACGGAACATACATACATACATATATACACACTTTCAAATTTATAATACTAGTAGGGATTTATCCTGTTGCAAATTAATGGCCGACAAACCGGGGCTAAAACTTTAATGACTTTATATAACTGGTCAGTACTAGTATGGCGGTTGATATTCGACCTCTTCATTTATAGTATAGACATGTGACAAAAATGTGCAGGAAATGATCATTGACATGTATGCAAGTCTCATGAGGTAATACCACTACTGTGGTGACAATTCGATCATTTTATTTTCGAACTAAGCGCATTCATTTAAAATCAGTCGATTGAAATATCGTATAACAATGTTGATGTCATACATACAGTATGTATGTTCCGCCCCTTATATTTCAGATTTATCCAAAATTTGGTTAGGTACACTAATTGAATCAGTAGATTTTTATTTAATTGTAAATAGGAAATGAGACTAAGTATGTAGTCGTATTTCAGTATATTAATAACAAAACAACATTATAATAAAATGTAACAGTTAATGGGTTTTAATAGTGTGCGCCATAACGACATCTTTATATATATATTTCTTGTGTGCGTGTGTATGTCACTGAACTCCTCCTAAACGACTGGACCGATCTTGATGAAATTTTTTGTGTGTATTCAAGGGGACTTGAGAATGGTTTAGATTTACAATTTAGTCCACTGGAAAATGTTTTTTTACTTAATTTTTAATTTGTAAGTAGTTGTGGATTTTGGAATGTTTCACATTGGAACCGACCAAGGAGCAAGTTTACATGGAGGGAGCATTCCAAAAAGAGTAGAAATCGTATATGCATCTCTTTTCTCTCTAATTACAGAACTGCATATGTTCGAGTGTGATAGCCATAGAGCTTTAATACAGCCTTGAATGACATATGCCAAAAAAAATGTTATGTCATGTCGATGTTCGTACAGCTGGAGTGAAAGCCGTGTCGAAATAAAGTGCAATTTTAATTGCTACAAAATATTACAATTGAAGATATTATCACTTCTAAACATTAAAAAATTACCATAGTTTGTAATGCCATCGGATGTAAAAGCCGAATGGGACTATTGACCGAAAATGGTAAAAAAATATCCTACCACCGGTAAGTCATAATAAGTAAAATTGTAGATATCTGCCGTAATAATTCTACAATGATATTTGTAAAGCTTATATTTAAAGATAAAGATAATGACCACCGTTGACACATATTTTTATTCCATTAGTCACGATGAAATAAATATAATAGAAAAATTTCGATAAAAAATATGAGGATAGTGTTGTAATACAATTGTCAGTTAGAAAACCAGATTCTAAAAGATTATAATTTGAATAATTAGTTATTAATTGTGATTTTTTGTAGATTTCCAAAGAATGAAGGTTTGAAACTAAATTGGGTCCGAAATATGAGAAAGGGAGAATGGCAACAATCCAATTCTTCCAAACCCGAAATATGAGAAAGGGAGAATGGCAACAGTCCAATTCTTCTAAACTTTGTTCGCTTGATTTTGTGTCTGCTTGTTATCAAGAAGGATTTCAAAGAAAAGTTTTGCATTCTTATGCTGTGCCTACTATTTTTACTAACCAGGTATCTAATACTGAGGTTTGTACTTCTACTTTATTATTATTAACTAATATTTTTATCAACCAATATATACCAACATAGCAACTGTTAAAATATGCTATAGTAATCATATATACATATATGTATATCATTAACAGATTTGTGTTGTAATTTTCAGAAATGTCCGAAATAACGAAACCTTATTTTTAGAAACGATAATAAAGCTTCAAGAGAGAACATGGCTTGCACTTCTGGAACTCAGGATGAAAATATTGTTCGTAAATCTTAACTGTTTCCGTCCATGTACATCCCATTTTGGTAACATATATATGTAGTACATAACATATAGTATCACACCTGCCAGTTATCGTGTGCGTCACTTTGTGGAATAAATAAATGATTTTGACTATTTTGACTTTATTTCAATTATTTTCCAATACCACGATGCCACAAAGTATGAGAACATAAAATAACTTGCTGACTGCAAATGCACTGATCAGTGCGAACTGCGAGACATAATAGATTTTTAATTGTGTCTGACTGTCTAGTCGGTATTGCAACATTCAACTAGTTAAATAAACCTAATAGCGCAGTTTTTCACTCCTTCAAAAATTGTATTTACGTTTCAGTGTTGTCAATTTAAGAGAAATTAAAGGTAATTATTTTCTGTCGGATTATTATAAGAAAATTGTCAAATTGTGATACCAAGCAATGCTAAACTGCGCTGTATACTGTTCTTATCTAGGTACAGTCGAACAACTTTCCGCTAGACCACAATAAGGGTGAGAATCGCTCAGCAGGACATCGTCGCTTCCAGTGCTACTGTACACAAATATTGACATTCGTATACAAAACCAGTTTCTAGTGTGCTTTTAAGACAAGTCTCCTCAGGATAGTAATCATATCTTATTATTACCTCTCTTTTTACAGTATTTGTTTCTTTGTGGGCACCTAAGTACTATACTCTAAATAAAAGCTCGTAAAATAATATACTACTGGTATATTACATAATCAAATGCTTATCTTGTCTCTACATATACATACCGAATTATATACCAATACCAATCAAAGATTAACATCACTATTGACAGTTATTTCTTCTTTTGTAAATATTGCGATATGAGTATTTCAAGAGGTAATAAATACAATACATCTGTCTCGGTTACACATATGACATTTCCTACAAGTAAAAAGAAATTACGATAGGTTTCTTGATAATGCTTAAAGCTATCCCTCCATGTATACTTGCTCCTTGGAACCGACGGACTGCGCTGCTATCGCAGTGTCAAATCTTATAATAATTATTTCGTCAAGGAGTACATTGTAACTGAATAATAAAACATTAAAAAATAAAGATATCGAGTCGACAACATATATCCGCAAAATTTGGATTGTCGAGTATTTTGTTAAATTCTAATGGTTCTGACAGACAAATCCAATAATCACGGTCGCCATATTGGCTGATCTAAAGAAACGTCACAGATACCGGATAACAAAGTCTTTACTAAGTAGTTTGTATGTGTAAATACTTTTTGTAGTTATATTTCTTAAACAGTTAAAACGACAACAATGGAAGTATCCGCCCAATAAAGGAGATTTGTATCAAATATAAAAAAAATATTAAAATATCTTTATCTTTACTAATATAAAAAAGCGGAAGAGTTTGTTTGTTTGTTTTTTTTTGTTTGTTTGTTTTGAACGCTGTAATGGTGCTGCTCGCTACACCAAATTAAATAATAATATATAGTCCTTAGGTCGCATACTTGTTTCCACATGTGTTTGTCTTATCGTTACGATGGCGCCAACGTTATGCAATTAGTAAACTCATAAATTCTAAGCGTTTGACAAATTTATAAGAATTATGTGACAGGCATAAGAGTAAAGAAATAGCCATGAAATATGAGAAAATATTGGCACTGTAGTGTTCACATGCGGTATAGTTGAGGATCATAAAAAAAGGGATCAACAATAAGAAACTGACCCTATCAGGTAGTAAGGGTTCGAGAGGCGTTGCCTTGGGGGTGTTTAACTGGACAGTCGGTCTTATGGCGCGAAAGAGGACAGTTCACGGGAACGCTCTAGCGTGGTGTTTGAGACAGTCAATGTTGGGACGCGGAACCGGGCGGATCTCGGACAGTCAGTCTTAGGACGCGGAAGAGGGCAGTTCACGGGAACGCTCTAGCGTGGTGTTTCAGACAGCTGGTCTTATGGCGCGAGAGAGATCGGACCTGGCCTAGCGCGAAAGAGGTTCGGTGTTGGTCGATAATTAGTGCTTAGTGATATCGAAGAACAAGGCGAGCGGCTTCAAGAGAAGGTGATCAGCACAGGACAAGGGGTAAGTTTGGCAGCGACGCAGCTAAAAGTCCGGTGAGTGTCTGTTATTCACTTTACTGTAATTTATTGCATGAACTGTATAACATTAATAACTCTGTTGTGTATCTATGTCTATATCACACCATATATATATACCAGGCTGACTAAAATATAAAGTTCTCTATGAGATATTGTACATAGTTATATTATTAATAACCGCGTGTAACATTAGTAGTGGTTCGTACCTTGTTGATGATGGATGTGAAGACGAGCGATGTATGATGGGAGTCTCCGTATTCGCGATCAGGTGGTAGAATGCAGGACTTTCACAATCGCTGTCTTAACCTGCGTACAGGCCAGTACATAGCGGCTGACAAGGTTTTAAAGAGCGAAAGAAGAGCCACCTGTCGGTCACGCGGTAGATGTAAGTCCTTGGCGGCTAATCTAGTGGCAATTGTAACGAGAGCTTCTCTGCAAACTATGCGCGATGGCTTAATACGTTTTAATTGACTATGTTTGTATGGGCTTCAATGTTGTGACTTGCGGCAAGGAGGCGTTTTGTGACATCAGTTCTGAGACTGTTACTGTACGCTCAATACTATACACTGGGTATCGCTGAAATACTCGGCGCCGATAATACTATATGACTAATATACCTGGATCATGTTCTTCGTCTCCCTGGAGCTGCCGTCTCTGAGATACGCTGCCTTGTACTCAAGTACCAATTTGTGAAGCATGAATATATGGAGAGTGATTTTGCGACGACAAACCAATACTAATGTATCGCTGTCTTTAGTATTTTGATGTCCACTTTCATTCAATTATAAGCATTTACGTTTGGTAAATGCTGTCAGCAGAGGAATATAAAGTAAGGACGAATTCCATGGTCCTGCGCGGGGTGGTGCGCGGGAAACTGGCCAAACAAATTACTTGGCGGGGCCAGGCTGAAATTGATATTTTAGACCCAGTTAGTAAGAAAACTAAAATTTTAATCAGCCTGGGGTCCATAGGATTCCGTTACAACGCGCTAATCTCAGAAACTACCGGTCGGATCTGAAAAATTATTTTTGTATACAATAGCCCAAATATTCCGGAAGGCTATAGGCTATATAACATAACGCTTCGACCCTTTGGGCCGGGAAAAAGGCTAAAAGACAATGTCGGCTAATCTCAGGAACTAGCAGTCGGATTTTAAAAATTGTTATTGCCTATGATAGCCCAATTATTCCGAAAGGCTATATAAAATTACGTCACAACTTTTAGGGGCCAGACAAAAATAATAAAATGGTCAAACGAGAAGGGGGAGGGTTGGGTCAAAGGCAAAAAAGGCTAAACGAATAGGATACAATCTATATGGGTATCGTTTTCGAGATTTTCGGGACGCTGATTAATAATATGAAATTTATTTAGTGATCCAAGATGGCAGACGGGAAATCAAAGATGGCGGACGGGAAATCAAAGATGGCGGACGGGAAATCAAAGATGGCGGACGGGAAATCAAAGATGGCGGATGAGAAAATTTTTAAAATCGATATGGGTATCGCCTTCGATATTTTAAGGGGTTGGGAATCGAAAAACAACATCTATTTCGTGATCAAAGATGGCGGATGGGAAGTCAAACATGGTGGATTGGAAAATTTTTAAAAAGTCAATATTGGTACCGTCTGCGATGTTAAAAGGGATGGGGAATCCAAATACAACATCTGTTACGTGATTCAAGATGGTGGATGGGAAATCAAAGATGGCGGATGGGAAAATTTAAAAATCAATATGGGTATCGTCTCTGATGATTTAAGGGATGGAGAATCCAAATACAACATCTATTTCGTGATCAAAGATGGCGGATAGGAAATCAAAGATGACAGACGGGATTTTTTTTAAAGTCGATATTTGTATCGTCTCCGATATTTTAAGGAATGGGGAATTCAAAAACACCATCTATTTCGTGATCAAAGATGGCGGATGGGAAATTAAAAAAAAATCAATATGGCTATCGTCTCCGATGTTTAAAAGGATGGGGAATCCAAATATAACATCTATTTCGTGATTCAAGATGGTGGATGGGAAAAAGATGGCGGATGGAAAAATTTAAAATATCAATATGGGTATCGTCTCTGATGATTTAAGGGATGGTGAATCCAAATACAACATCTATTTCGTGATCAAAGATGGCGGATAGGAAATCAAAGATGGCGGACGGGATTTTTTTTAAAGTCGATATGAGTATCGTCTCCGATATTTTAAGGAATGGGGAATTCAATATTATATAAAAATCTATGTTTGTTTGTTCAGCATTTATAGACTCTGAAATGATAAGAGATTAAGCGCTAAGTCAATCGTAACTTTGGAAAAGGGGCTTGGACAAAAGGGAATTAAATAAAAACTCTTAAAAAGGCGAAACGGAGTTCGCTGGGTCAGCTAGTATTATATAAAACATTTTTTGGCAGTCTTTTCGCATATTACTCAAATTGAGATGGGTTTCATCAAGAGACAGAGTGATTTGGGTTAATTATTTGTATATTATACTTGTCATGATATATAATGATGCACGGGGCGCTTGTGAAAAATATCCTATTATTAGAAATAAATATACTTAGTGATGATTCAATACTGCCAATTTTTGTACAAAACATGAATTTCCAATTTATAATAAGAAGACAAACAAAACATATTATTTGTGTCTATTTGTGAACGCCACCAGGGTTAAATTCATGGCCACAATTGTCGGCGAACAAACAAATCAGTGGCGATTGTGTATTGTGTTAGTAAACCAACAAACAAACATACAAACAGAGCGAACGCCGGCAACCGCTACAATTTGGCCCTATGCTCCATGTTTACCTAAATAACTACAACTTTACAACGCAAGGAAATACTACCTTATACTAGTATCCATAAAGATGGTTTTCGAGTGACACAATTTGTTGAGAATATCTTGGTGTTGACGTAGACCTACCCGAATATACAACTGAACAAGTTGAAGCTTTTCGCGATAAAATCTTTTTGTTTAGACAAAATATGGGTACCAATCTCGTAGACGATGTGGATGTTATAGACCGTTGTGAATCTAAAATATATTTAAATTTATCTTAGATCACGTAGCGGCGTGGTTAGTAAAAAATAACTAGTTCTGACTGATTCACGCGGGTAAAGTAGAATCTGCTTCTTTCATTTAAGAGTCTAGCTCTTGCCGGTGGAGCAATTGCCGTTGCTTTCGGTTTCATGCCCTTTCTTTGACCTCTTGATACATGGAAGATGTTATTTGCTTGAATTATAAAATGTTTGTTGGAGAAGAAAGGTTATGGAGTGGCTGCTACGCACCGTACGTCGTAGAGGCAGGCCTCCCGGCAAGGTGGATTGACAATTTTGTTGGGGTCGCGGGCAGCGGATGGATGCGGGTGGCCCAAGATCGGTTCATGTGGTGAGCCTTGGGAGAGGTCTATGTGCTGTGTATTTCGGCTATGGAAGGAAGATAATAAATGTCAGGGCTCATAAGATAATAAATGTCAAGGCTTATTAAAATAAAAAATACAATTAAAAAAATATTAAAATAGTTATATACTATCTTAAAACCTTTTTCTGCCAAAGGGATCCATGACTAAAACTTTGGCGATTAAAATAATATAATATGCTCAAAGAATCAGCATTGCCATTCAACGTGGCAATGCCGCCAGCCTTCTGGGCACGTTACCCTATGACAGTGATGCGGAGGAATACTTCGACGCCTAAACGCTTTGCCTTGTTATGTATATATTAGTTCGTTTTCTTTTTTTAATTTAGTTGTAGGATTATACGTATAATTTTAGTTTTAAATAATAGTTTTAAATGTAAATAAGTATAAAGTTTTAAAATAATTGAATTGAAATATGTTACATAATATTTAATTATTATTATGTATATTTTAATATTTGAAGCAGTTTATAAATGCTTCAAACTCATTATCACGACACATCAACTTCAACATGAATTCCACGAAAATTTGTGCACTTGATTTCCACCGTGCACTCGCAACACTAAACTGTGCAATTAATCCTCATATTGGCACGTGTCATTCTCGCACGGCCATTTTCCTTTATAATTACCACTTCATTGAGTGTACAGCATTAGCTTGGAAACTAATTAGATCTGGATAAATGTAGCTCAGACTGCAACGAGTTTCGTGCATAAATATACTGGTGATAAAGAAAACAAGTTATTTAATTGTGCAAGTGCAGGTAGTTAATTATAATAAAAATTAAAATAAATTTTTTGAGATTTGTATGATATAGGATACATTTAAAGATAAAGATATTTTATTTGCTAAGACCCGTGTACATAATAAAAACATTGATAAGATGCTTATTATAGATGTCACATAATAATTTGTTCCAACATGTCTGACTATTGCTGGCTTCCAAATATCAAATTTTAATATTTATAATGAATGAATGCATTTCGGCAATAATAATTAATCAGGGATAGTCATCAAGATCTTTGTAAAGATTATTGTAAATTACTATAGCGTTCACAAAAAAAATCTTAAAGCTTTTGCTACTTAAGTCACAGACAGTAATAATCTTAATTGCTCTTACAAATGATCACAGTACCACAAAACATTCATGCAAACGTCAAACGAAAGATCTTTTGTCTAGCATTAGACTAGTTTCGCCTGGTTTGGACGATAAGAATTTTATATAATTTCATTTGAGAGATCATCGTCCTGGCGTTATTCCAGATGCATCCATAACTTGAGACGGCTGAAGAAGCCTTGGAGCCCAGGGTGTGCCTACTAGTCTAACCAGATATTACAGATTAGCAGCTTTTCTACAAACCGACTGCCAGCCGTCTGACCCCCATAACCCAAAGGGATAGGGACACTCCATAGTGTAGACATGTATTTTTTTTGAGAGTCCTGAATTCCTGTTACAACAGTCAAAGATCTTCATGACAGTCGGAAACGACAATATAAAGGTGGTTTTTTCAATTTTAATATGGTCCTTTACAACAAACTTCATTCCATACACATGGATATTTACTATCAAACATGTTTCTGCACTGTATCATTCATTATCGCTTAAAGAATTTTTCGTTTGTACCAAAGACTAAAGGTTATCGAAAATTTTCTCCAATGGGTAAAATTTCTTACAAAAATCTTTCCAACAGCTCTGATATTAGACACCTGAAATAAATCATCTAGAATCAAATTTAATTCTCCACAAAAAAGTACATAATGGACGAATCATAATTTTTTACAAAGGAAACCTTATTTTTTCTTGTCATTATTTTCAAAGGCTTTCTAACAATAAGGTCAGTGAGATCTTTCCCTATTTCATTAGTCCCTTAACATCTGTTGCTTTGAAACTTAATGCTATTGTTTCAACTCAACGGTCGATTTTATTTCACCCTCCCGCCTTTATTTTTATGGTAATAAGGTTGAAATTCGTTAAATAAATATTGAGCATTGAGAAGAAAACAGTATTGAGAAGTTTTCTAATTTGACAGTTCGCGATACATTTCCTATAAAGTTGGTTTTAATGGAAAATTTTGAGAGCTATAAATAATAAGATTGTGCTGGTAGTGACGGGCTCGGTAAACAGATACTGTGACTTGTTCCGACGTCGGAGTTGAGAGAGCAAGCTGTTGTTTGTTGTCTCTTACACTCTATAAACATGACAATTCTAGGTTAATTGCACTTTGATTAACTTCAAGACAAGAAACTAAAATGGCTATTGTAATGGTGCTAAAATATTCATTTGTGCGGGAATGCTGAGGTATTCATTTTTCCTCTCTGCAAAATTGTACATATACAGTCATATACCTTGCCTATGTCTTTTATAAGCACACATTGCGAAGAAAGAATAGAATTTTAGATATTATGTAAAACAAACTTTCGTTCGGATTCAGCGGTATTTGCAGCCATAATTAGTCGAAACGTGTCACTTAAAACTACGTCCTTAATTTAATGAATCTTAAGTAGACAGAGTTTTTCTATTTGGATCAAAGAGAACAAGATACCAATACTCTAAAATTAGTTTAGTCCTGCCACAAATTCACCAGCAATAATTACTGCAAGTAAAATCAATTTTCCATTTGCTTACTAAACGCATACCATCAAATATAAAAATCTGAGCCCCCATGTATTTAGTTGCCCGTCATAAACGGTCCCTCAGTATACATTTTACAACCTGCAAGGGATGTTATCAGTTAATACCATGCGTTATTAACTGATAACATCCCTTGCAACCTGCAATCGCTCTTTAACAAATGGGGAAACAAACATTGAATTTGAACAGAAGTGAAAAGGGTAAAGTGTAAGCTAAGCGATAAGTTTTTATAGTTTATAAGAGTATAAAGTACAAATGGGCTTGTAAAATAGAATGCTATAGAATGTACTATAGATTGAATTCAAGGAACAGTGTATAAAACAAATCTGATTTATTTTATCAAGGGTTGACAATACTAAACAGAACCTTTTTCAACAGGAACTTTTTAAATAGTAGAATATATTGTTTATTTTTATTGCACATAGATCCAATCCACAGCACGGAACAGAAAAAATCTGTTCTGCGATCCACAGCTTCGTCCAGGTGTGTGTTGCTTGTCGTGACAAAAAGTATATGATGCCGAAGCTACATTTCTCCAAGTTTCATAAACATCCGTCCAGTAGTTTTTGCGTAAATGAGTGATAATAGCCATCCAACTATCTTCACAAATTTGCCGGTAATAGCAGTAATAAGTAGGAGAAACTATTGTTTTGCCTACTGCGTACTCCATAAAATATCAGATTTATCGAATTTCAGCCACCGCACATTTTTTTTACTTTTTATGTAATAATATTATTACACCATACAGACTCTTCTGCAAAGACGACAATTTTTCGAAATACCAACGCATTGAAAGTACCTACTTAAAAATTGATTTCGTTTATTCAATATTTTTTAAAGCGGGCGTAGTGGGCGGGTTAATTTGAGGGTGGTATATTATTTATGGTGTGACGTCAGTGGCACCTGGGCGCCTTACGAGGTGCGAGCGACACCGTTGATCAATGGCTGCGACTACCCGCAAATAACCACGGGAAAGAATAGTCGTCGCCTAAATAACAGTAAAATTACATTTAGAAATTACTTGGCTTTAAATGTTTAAATTAGTAATTTGGGAAAATAGTCAAAAGCTGAAAGTAATGGTTTTGAAACTAAGCATTCTACAAGGAAGCAGCGAGAGCCTAGTGGAGAGACCGACAGACTGCTACGCAGAGGGTCCGGGTTCGTTTCCACGGCGCGCATCAATAACTTTTCGGAGTTATGGGCCTATTAAATTGTTAATTATCGCTTGCTAAACGGTGAAGGAAAACATCGTGAGAAAACCTGCATGTCTGAGAGTTCTCCCTAATGTGCTTGAAAGTCATGTGAAGTCTGCCAACTCGCACTTGGCCAGCGTGGTGGACTATGGCCTTGCCCTTGCAGTGGGACAGTTTATCTAACAGGCCGATGATGATAAGTGTTGCTTAGCGACTCCCGGTCAGTCAAAAGTGTTACTAATTTTTCCCGAATTCGGGGTAGCAGCACAGAGTCTGCCAATGTACTCGGTAACGGTAATAGTCTCGCCCTCTAAGAATAACAATCTGTCCCTTAACACAAAGTTTGTACGGGTGTTGTGTTCGGTGAATATACATAATTATGTACGCCGCAGTGGCACTGCTAGCGCAGCGTTCAATTTACTATAGAGAGTAAGGGGAAAACGCTATGGAGAGAGGGTTCTTTGGCCAAACACTGACTCCTTGTTGCAACTAACCAACATGCTGAAGGCTGTATAGAGAGTTTGCACTTCGTGAGGTTTCATTTTCAGTTCTCAGAAGCAGCTTGTAACCTTTCGGTCTACTCACGTGAGATCTTACTCGACAGTGTTACTTAATAACAGGTTAAAACCAACTGCAAAACTCACTACCCGAATGTCATTAAATAACTGAAAATTTACTCGAAATGAGCTGTCAAACTTGACTCGATCGAGTAAATTGTATGTTGTCCAGCGTGGTGGACTATGTCTATTATACATGGGACAGTTTAAATACAGGGCTGATGATGATGGTCCTTTGGTCTGCTCGATTGTCTTGTGGTAAAAGTGGCCGCTTCACCGTTTAGCTTCAAATGAATGCTCAATAACATTAGGCGTTGTACATTCGGTCTCCAGCTATTGCATTTCTGGGTGTTCTCTGTAGCCGTTGAACGAATAGTCAAGCCTTCGCGATAAAAGTCAATTATTTCAGCAGCAGGTGTCTTTTCAACCGACTGCAAAAGAAGGAGGAGATTCTCAATTTGATGTCCCTACACGTAAAGCTTTCGGTTTTTGTAAGACTGAATGAGTGTGTAGGAAAAAGAAAAATGAATTTGACTCTTGAAATGTTGGTCAAATTCCTTCTACACGACATCTTCAAGCAAAAATGTTTTTGTTTCAAAACTTTTTTATACTTCCAATGATTTTCCATAAGATACAAGGTGAGATCGCATTTCTTCACAAACTCGCGCAACGACAATAAAAAGCGCGTTGTTTATATTTTCACATTCGGAATTCGGCTGGTCCGCACGCGGTCCCAGCTTCGTTTTTACGATCGCTGTAATAGCGATCCCTCGGTACTGGGCATATTTACTTTTATTGCACGCCAGTTCTGGTCGTATTTTGTGGGTGCCACGATCCGACTGCGCCAAAATTAAAATAGCATATCTCGGTGGAAATCTGCTTACGCGTTATTTCCTTTGGTGTTTCCTGACTTTTTAATCGCAAGCGAGTTGAGTTCTTGAGAAATAAAGGTAAAGGTTTTTGGTTTATGTTTTGAAGAAATATGTATGTTGTAAGTTGCACGTAATACTGGCGGTCTATTCATACTATAGGAGTGGAATTTTATTCACACACAATTCTTCTCGAACTCGCCATTCTTGACTAAGCCACGTGTGTATGATAATTAAGTCTGCGACTCAATGGCACAGCGTTTGCCACTTCCGAACAATGCAACTCACTTTGTGACGGTTAATTCCACGCATCCTTCGTCATAATAGGAACTCATTGTCACAGTCATTGACGAGCGGTGGCAAAGTGGGGGTGTAAACGACTGCTACGCCGCAAGTCGCGGGTTTGATTCCCGCTCAAGTTAAATATTTGTGTGCGTGAACATGGATGTGTGTCTTAGTCTGGGTGTTTCCTATGTATGTTTAATATTACGATAACATGTAAGTATAAATGTATGTTGTTTTCCCATTGTCTACCACGAATTTCTGCTTAGTTTAGGATTAGATGGTGTTGTGTGTATTTATTATTATAGTCCAGTTTTTAGCTTTAGTCAGTAGAAAGCTGCCCTTGGATCTGCTCATGCCTGTGAGCATATATTCTGATTGTGTTCTTAATAGATATAACGATTACCCGTGCATCAGCGATAGTAAAGAAAAGGACATTGTGTAGGTATGTATTTACTTGACTAATTACATTTATATTGCAGTAGTAATAGATAACATTAATGAACCATCAAAGCAGTCACTTCAAACAAGAACTTACTCAATTAAATTACGTAATTATATTTAACTACAACCACCAACCAAATCCATAACAGCGCCATAATTTTATTTATCGTTTCATGGTCTTTTATACTCGCTATAAATATTTAAAGAGTATCGGGTTTCAGTGTATCAAATTGCACAGCCGCAAACAAACACACGCACACACTCACTTTCTTTCTCCCCCTCTCTCTCTCTTCTCACTTACACATGCCCAAACACACACACAGACACACGCACACCCAAATAAACACGCACTTTCCTTAACAGCAGCGTAATAAATTAGTGTGCGTTAGATTAAACCTCGCCAGCTTACGCTTCGCATAGTAAGCTTAGTACGAAATAAGAGATAATTCGATACGAGTGGATTAGTGGCGTAACTATATACAGATTATAGTGACGTCTGGACACGCTACGCCTAGGGGTAAAGCTGTACTAAGCCTAGGCATGCGGAACGGAAAATGTTATCACTTGTTTTCATATTATAACTTTACGATCGTATGTATGTTGGTTCCATAATTGTGATGTGTGTGGCAACTTATGAAGATATTGCAGCTGTGTGAACTTGATTTTAAACTAGATTCTGCCCACGGTTTCACTAGCGAGGCTGTCGGCGATAAAAGGCATTTTTCGACTGCTAGACAAAATATTTTTTTTTCTAAATAAACTGGCACTAGTCTAAACCATGGAATATCGCTATCCTTTCGGGTTGCGGAGGTCTGACAGGCTGATATTCAGCCAAATCCGGTTAGACTAGTAAGCGGACCCCAGGTTTAAACAGGGATAACGCTAGCAGGATGATGTGTTAATTTTTTTTGATCCAACCAAACTAAAAGATTGCTTAACCGTTTTTGACTTGAAGCAAGAACCGAGAGCAACGACATAACGTGTCATCCAAAGCAAGACAGGTAACTAAAGTAAATGTCATATCAAGCGGTCACCCATACAAGTGTCGACCTTTCACAACGTTGCTTTACTTTGTCTTGTTAACCCGTTACAAATGACAAAACAAGACATGCTATTAGCGCTACGTCTACATCTAGGAGAGTAAATTATTTTGATATAGCCTGAAGATGTTCTAATTAGGGTGTGATAATTTGGAGGTGTCCTGTCGTTGAGTTGAGTTAGTAAGTAACACTATCATTTAATCTAATACTAAGTGGATGTAGCTGTACATGTCAATTATGTCCACAGTCGGTCTAAATCCGCTCGTAATGGGTTCCGCCGAATTCAACGTGTAATATCCGAATATTAATAGATTGCTTAGAGTTTGGCTAGAAGGACTGGAAAATTGTTTGCAGAGGGCAATCAAATCGAAGCGTGATTAAATTCATCAGTCCTTGCAACCAAGACAAACGTCTAACATAATTATGTTACTGTGTTTTCACAGTGATTATATTTCAGCTTACCTGATCTTCACTGATGATGTTCTTGAGTAGACCTATAACACTCATAATTTTGGCCAAAATAATAAGGAAATCGTTATAGTTAGCTACCAGAAGGTCCAACTCAACGTCTGTCTTCAGAACACGTCGACACACAATGTTGGCAAATGTTCAATATTTCACAATACTATTACAAATCTTGCCAGTAATGATCAAAGGCGGCAGATATAAGAATTTACAAGACAAATTTACTTCGATTCCAATACGATTCGCGAAGCAACCATGTGCTTTCCAAAGGGCGTTATTTTCAATATATCACTAACTTTATCAATCGCTCACAACCTTTGCCGGGCAATTCCAATAGCGACAGTTGCAAGGTTATTAACCAATTTTATTCTACAAACACTCGAAATAACCAAAAGGCGCGGAGACAAGAAATTCAACGTGTCGTCAAAGGAAATTTTCTAGAACCAGAAGCCATGATTTGACGGTTCATAGTGTGACCATAGTCAAAATTTACAAGGGATAAGTAACACGCTACTAAACTTATATTATCGATTTAACTTATCATAAAAAAATATTTCTATTTCAAACATAGATGAATTGCCTGACAAATGTAAATGGTGTGCACGAATGGTATATGATTATCCTGAAAATGGCGACTGTCTCCGTGGTTCCGAAATTCCGAGCTCGATTCCTGGGTCGCCCAAAGCTGTTACTCTGTTTTTTCGAATTCCCACTATGTGTAGTAGTACGGAGTCTGGCAAATTGTCCGGTTACGGAAATAGGCTTGGCCCTTATTACTTGGGACCTATAAAATTATAACATGCCGAAACATGGGTAATATTGCACCTTTGCCTGCCCTTTCGGGGATACAGGCGTGAGTTTATAAAAATGGCGTTAAATAAGATGAACTGTTACTATTAAATACTAATAAGCCAGTAAAGAAAGTATAATATTTTTACGTAATTGGAGAAAATTTCTGATACGATAGTAATATTGTTTGTTTATTACAGATTAAAAATATATTGATGGATTAAGAATATATAGATGGATTAAGAGCGGTTTCATATTAGCATTTTATACGCGCGTATAAGCTCGTTTTTGGAAGCGCATGTAGGCACGTATAGGCACGCCTTTTGGCACACGCGCAACTCATACGAGCGTTGACGCGCTTCTAAGCTCGTATAAACGCGACCCGTCAGAATCCATGTTGACAATGACACGATGTGACTACCGCTTCGAGCGAACACGCTGAAATTACCCGATTAGGTGAGTCCGGTTTTTTGAAGCGCGTAATGTAGTGCGCGTGTAAGCACGTATGCTGAAACGACCGTATACGCGCACCAAAATACGCTGATCTCAAACCACCCTAACAGACTGCTACGGCAAGTCACAATCTCAGCCCACGTTGTGCACCTCTGACGTGAAGGAAAACATTGTAAATAAAGAACAAAATGTTCTCGAAACACATGTGAAGCTTGCAAACACGCACTCGTCCAGCGTGGAATATGGACTAATTTTTTTCATAGCGATAAGAGGCTTGTGCTTAGCAATCCAATGCATATCCATATAGATATCCAATGGGATAGCTATATTCTATGGATTAGACTTCCTATAACGACTGTCAAAGATCTTCATAACGTGCTCTTCGAGGCATGGGGCAAGCGATTATTAACAACTCAATACGCACATAACTCCGACAAGTAATTGGTGCTCGCCGTGGATTCGAACCCGATACCCCTGCAGGATAGTGTTAGTATCACCACTAGGATATCACAGGACCAAAAACAGAAATAATAGAAATTCGTGTTTTCAAACTATCTCAATGTGTACCATATCCACAGCGACACATGTGTCATTTCTTTTAAAACGTACCTACGCTTCCAAAACTTAACTCATTACGTGAAACCTAACAAAAACACAACAGCGGCACACTGGCATACAAGTGCCTTTTTTATTAAAAAACACTGACTATGTCCGTAGAGAGATAGGGAGGAACAACGGTTACTAGTCCACTATCAAAGTGTGTGTGTAAAAGTTCCGAACATTTTAAATGTTACTTAAATGCATGCTACCACTGCGTGTATTTTTCGACAACTCCCTTTGTCCTCCTATTACATACAAGCAAACTTTTCATTTACAAACAGATACGTCAGAGCATGTCGGCAGTTGTTTTTAATTACTGCGGGACAAATGGAGTCAGTCTGTCTGATATTATGTGGGTAATAAGTCCTATTATACCATAATCACAGACATAGGCCTATCATAATTTTCGTTACAATAACATTGTGCGTCGATAGAAGGTTTTGGCCTACTATATCACGCTGCCCATGCGGGTTGGTATAGGTTTGGTGACGAGGTTTTCGTCTCTTTGTAATGATTATGTTTGCCGGTTCTTCCTTAGTCGTTTGTTTTATGCATTAAAGTTTTATAAAAGCACGTATTAGTGAAATTCGGCTTCATTACAAAACATTGACGTTTAGTCTTGACCTTATCTGTATAAAAATTCTTATTAGTAGACTAGTGTATGACGTTAAAAAACTGAAATAATGACTTTCTCAAATAGTGCAAATCTTTGACTTAGTCTCTGGCTACCGGATGATATAGATTCCCTCTGCGAATGGATGTTTCGGGCTGTATCTGCATCGCATATACTGAGAACCGATGTCGATGCTCCATTACTGCACTAGTTGCTTGGAAGATGTGGCGGAACACACGTTAGTGCAATACCAAGCTTTTATCTAGTGCCAAGATCTATCATTTTTATTTAGTACCAAGATCAACTGCCTCCGTGGTCCAGTGGATAGCGTATGCGACTGCTGATCGAAGGTCCCGGGTTCAACTCCCGGGTCGGGCAAAGTGATTCTGGGTTTTTCCAAATTTTCAGTAGCAGCACGGAGTCTGGTGATGTATATGCCCGGTAACGGCAATAGGCTCGCCCCTATTACGTGGCACCTAAAAATTCATGGCGAAATGTGGGTGTAATATTACACCTCTGCCTACCCCTTCGGGAATGCAGGCGTGAGTCTATAAAAATAATAAAAAATAAAAGATCTATTAGCTGAGCAAGCGTTTAGAATGGAGTCACTACATTTTGTCGGTTTACCCGATCAGTGTTAGGCCTAAGATATACCTATATAGATAGCATAGTACTCTTAACCCATAACAAACTCCAACCCATATTCATTCTGAATACGTTCTTTTGCACAAGACCACTTTAATATTAATGGCTTCCTCTCAAGAAGTAAGCGCAACAACTACATCGCTATTTCAAATCTGATGGCGTAACGGATTTGCCCAAGTCCTGCTTTACCCTAACTTTTCGCAACATTTTCGGTTTTTCAAAATGTAAGTCTTAATGAAAAACATAATTACCTTATTTAACTATTATCTTTAAATTATTTCTACTATACAAATAACACGCAAAATGCAGTTGAAAACTGAATTTTAGCGTCGGCAAAACTCGAAATTATCTACTGCACGAACGAAATTAGTAGCGGTTATACGAAAAGATAAATGTTACGTACAATCCGAAATAAATACAGTTGAGTTTAATTATGCAAACGCACGTAGTAATAATTAATTAATGTAACTAACTTGTGTGTGCTGTAATGTGATATAACTCGATGCACTTAGCGGGGTGCTCACTGAGCAAGTAAGGGCAGCAGGTTAATTTGTCGCAAATGTTATATTACTAGCTCCTGACCGCGGCTCTGCCCACGTGTCGTTTCAGAAGTCTATATGATATTCTGATGAATAAGCTATATAACTGCAAGGTTTTATCAACATGCGTTCAAAGCTTTTGCGTGAAAGAGTATCAAACATGCATACATCCGTCCGCAAACTTATACAAAAACAATAGTAGAATCGAACCTACGAACATCGGCGAAGAAGCTTTTACCAATAGACCAACAAACTAATATAATAATTATTTGAACATTGTGTGCCGCACAATCTATCTCCTCGAAAATATGTACATATTTGTAGCTCAATTTAATAATTATATTACATGTATACGAGCATCGAGCCACCTACTTATTATAATCAATCTTAATTACTGTATATTATCTGTGTAATGACTAGTATAATATGTACTTACGGTATAAACTTTACACCAATTACTGCAAATTATGGTACACGCGAGTTTTGGGAATATGAAGACGCAGAACCACTTAATTATGATTAGTTTTCTTGGAATAATTATGCTCCCCGTCGTAATACTATCTTATGAAGTACATTTTATTAAAACAAATTTATTTAAGGGGTCTCAATAGCGTTTGAGATAATTATGGTATAAGATATCGCATCGCAGACGAGTACAAAAAACTTTTTTTTATATCCCCGAAGGGCTAGGCAAAGGTTGTAATATTACACCCACATTTCGCCATGTTACGAATTTTACGTTCCACATTGCAAGACTCCGTGCTATTACTGATAATTTAGAAAAACTCAGTAACACTTTTGCCTGATCGAATCGTACCCAGGACCTCCCGGGATCAGCAGACGCATAAGCTATCCACTGGACCACGGATGCAGAAAATTCATTTTTTTTTAAATATTCTTCGCATTCAACGACTGCGAATCTAAAAGTGAAGACTGGATGATTTGGAATTGCGGTACGAAATCCACCGTTCTTCAGAATGGAAAGCGTTGCCTCCTCTTTCCATTAAACAAAGAAGCTCCGTATTCTAGAGAATTTAAAGCTCTGTTTTCTGTGACTTTTTGACTATTTTATAACAGTGTTGCAAACGTAACTACAAAGTTTCTTCAAAATCTGTTCAGTAGTAGCAGCACAAAATATCGCCATGTATAGATTATCATAACTGTATATGTATTTATCATAGTGTAACGAAATACAGATGATTATATTCCTGCACAAAGACGAAGTAACAACTCTCATAAATCACTAAAACCTTCTCGATGGAACTCATAGCGTGTAATCTTTATTAGAAGAAACTTTTCACCCAGCATGAGTCTCCAGGCGATCGTTCATGTTACAAATTGTTTTACTGCATACAAACTAACGAAAATTAAAGAGTAAATAGCTACCGCATGCCTGTTAGGTGTTACAGTACATTGCAGTAAGAAAACTATAGAGTTCTCTAACATTATATACATTACACGAAGCAAACAGTAGCTTTGGGTGGTGATGGATAACTCGAAATCAAACCCTACATCAACCCGTCTGACCAGTGTGATGATGAGGCAAAATCCTTCTATTGACTCACGATCCTATTATGATGCAAATAAGAGAGGTTGGCGTAACGGGAGTGTAAGTGACTGCTACGTTCGACGTAGCAGTCACTTACACTCCCGTCGCGGGTTCGATTCCCGCTCAATTCAAACATTTTTGTGCTTGAGCATGGATGTTTGTCTTGGTCTGGGTGTTTCTATGTATAATATGAATGTATTTTCAAAAAATATGTATGTTTATCCATTATCTAGTACCCATAGTACAAGCTCAGCTTAGTTTGGGACTAGTTGGTGTTGTGTGAATGTGGTAGAATATTATATTACTATGTGGCCTTCGAAAGGCCAAGGCGTATAATGTCAATATTTACTTCAGCATCGAGAACACAAACTTTTTGATCAGTGTCTTAACCGCGATGTGATATCATTGGTGAAGCTTTTTTATGCAATGTCTTTTATTGATATGTAACAACTTTTGTAACACGTCTTTGGCGAATGAATATTGTTTATTTAGTATCTCTATTTCTCCGAAGACTTGTTTTCAAGGAAGTTTTGGTAACTGGACTGTGGACACACTCACTCAGACTATAAGAACCTTTAAGCGTTAATTAGAATAGAAAAAGCAATATTTAAATATTGTCATAATAATAACGAAGATTTTTCAACAAGAGTGAAAATAATATTCTCAAAATTATTCCACTTATTATAATCGAAAAGTTTAGCAGGTGTCTTTTCATTACGAGCAAGCATTTTAATTTACAAAACAAAGAAAACATGTTATTTAGACAAAAATGTTACAGCATGGCGCACAAAAATCCGGGCGTACTCAAAATACTCATCATGTTGTAGGTCGCACGAGAACAGAATATTTCGCATGGCAACAATAATTAAAAAGCTTCAAGCGTTGTCCGTATTCAATTAAAATACCACGTACGTAATACCACAGTATAAAGACATACAGTAGTTTGACGCCTTTGATCTCGTAGAAAAAGCCGACAACGTCTAGACAAGGGTAAGTAGGCTAGGGCTGCCACATGTAAACAATACCTACTTATTCAAACACCGTCTATTTATTTTAGAAAAATATTACAATTGCTACGCTAAATGAATATTATAGTGTAAATCACTTTATCTATACCTACATATTAATAAAATTGGAGTGTCTGTTTGTAATATAAAAAAAAAATTATAAATTAAATTAAATCTCTGGAACGGCTGGACCTATTTTGACGGGACCCTCACTGGCTTGATGTACCAAGGAGTAACTTAGGCTAGAAATTAACCGGGTACGCGAAGAAGTTCCCTCAGGACGCGGGTGAAACCGTGGGAAACAGCTAGTTTATTATATTACAATAATTAACCATAAATAATTATAAACAAATTTGCATACAAAGTTTCAGGTCAGCACCTATTTCATCCCGCAGGTGTCGTGGGAGGCGGTTAAGAATATAAAGCATTTTTCGTACAAACCAAGTTAAAATAAAGCGATTGACATAGCGGTGGTTTAATGGATGGGTAACTTTGGGATCAGCTTGCAGAGCCTATGTTGTCGATATGAAGTATTTTGCAGATTTTTTTGGTGCAAACTACGTTACGGTAAAGCAATAGACATGACGGTCATTTTATGGATGGGTGACCATTGAGATTACTGAGAACATGTTTGGGGTTTATAAAAGGGGGCCAAAAATATGGTTATTTTTGAGCTAGGATGCGCCGTTACCAAGATACAATAATATGTGATAGGTACTTACCTAATGCGAAGGTACTAGGTACTTTTTGAATGAAATTAAAATCACACCAGAATCGAATATTACCTTACAACGCATATTTTCTTACGTCTGTCATGTTGTTTACGTACAATAATTGCTACTTTATTCTATGATTTGGCCAGACATGAGATATTGTAAAAAGTTAGTATATTAGTAAGAATGTGCAGTCACATTATTTTAAGTGGTTATAGGTACATACATTTCAAAATAATGTAAATAATTATAATTAATGAAATTTTCTTTTTTGGTATAAGTAAATTGATGAAATCGCAGATTTTTTAAATCCTTATTTATTTAAATCTTTAAACAGCATAAAGAATTTCAATGTCTCACAGTACAAGTCGTATGCACCATCTTAATTAATATTCATAAGCAAATAAATAAGTAACGAACAAAAAACAAGCACGTGCCAGCCCCCAAAAACATGTACCTAGTTAGGAACTAAGGCGATATACGTAACTAGGTACCGCTCTTCCCGCGTCTCACCTCTTGCCCCCCGCACGATTGACCCGTCTAGACGCGTTCGTCGAACGACTGTATGGATTATTTGACTGTGGTAATACTCATATTCGCGTACCTATTATGTTGGTATTTGGATATTAAGTTAAAAGGAAGCAGTTTTTGTGGAGTGTAGGTCGTAGTGCGGCCTGTAGGTATGAAAACCTAATCTCA
The DNA here is from genome assembly GCA_944739405.2 of Euclidia mi. Lineage (NCBI taxonomy): Eukaryota > Metazoa > Arthropoda > Insecta > Lepidoptera > Erebidae > Euclidia > Euclidia mi. Next base: position 7,891,051 of record OX123185.2, read on the forward strand.
GTCCACGTCCATAGCTGCATTTTATATGCATAAAATAGGGTAATATTTGTCTCAGAAAAATTACAGTTGTTGCATGAAAATTGAATGATCAAATAAAATTTTCTTATCTAACTTTTTCTGTGACGTGGCCACGACTGGTGTTACCCGTGCTGAAACGTGCAGGCAAATAAGAGTTATTTTACCTTTATTTTCATTAATTACACAATATAGACACGTTTCATAAAAAATAAGCATGTAAAATTAATATTGAAAGTGGGATATTGCCTGACACTTCATTGTGATAGCGCACGTTGAATGACTTTTTAATTTTAGGGCCCGGGGCGGGCTCTTTCTGCTGTTTTCCTTATTTTTTGGCATGATTTTGGTGCCTAGTTAAAATATTACCGATTTGCACACTTTTACACACCACGGCGACTGCATATATTTAAACAGATGACTCAGCGTATAAACACGCAACTACACATTTACGATCATATATAGCTGTATATTTCGAAACTAACGAAACGTAGTAAGCATGAGTAAGTATATGTTAATTTTGTTTAATACTATAAGCTAATTCAATAAAAGTGAAGAGTTTATTTGCTTGAACGGAAAATAAATCTCTGGAACTAAAGTTATTTTAAACTCATTTCTTTGTAGACCTAAGTACGCTTAAAAAACTGCATTTTTGACATAATTTCTTACAAAACCCAACTACCTCCTAGATGAACTGATGAATAAACTATCTTTTTGACTCGTTTTCATACCAGCACCACTTTATTTTTAAAGCAAATTTCCCTCTAGACTTGCCTTTAAACTTAGTATTAACTAGCTGCTGCCCGCGACGTTGTCTGCGTGAACGCTATACAGCACTAAATTATTAAATAAGAACCTACGATTAAACCTTTTAAAATTAAATTCAATTACCCGTTTTTCTTTATATTTTATATCTGCAGAAAGTGCAGTATGGGAAGGAGACTGTCTTTGGTAAAATTGACCTTCAAAAAGTGCCGATTTTCGGCCTGCTTTGAATAAATTTCTTTATAGTGATTCTGCTGTATTAAGTCATAATTTGTGACTGAAGCAGATGGAAAAAATAATGAATAAGAAATACAGAATTGGGTAAAAAGACATACTTATAGGACTTCTCGATAAACAACATCAGTGGTTTGTACAGAAAGTCAGGACTGGTGATGCGGGAGCAAGCGACGTACAGCAGCCTGTGTGAGAAGCAGCTCGTCCTAAGGTTGACACCCGCTGCCCTCAGTGTCTGCCCCTGTGACTTATTGATGGTCATCTTGAAGCACACACTCACGGGGAAATGTACGTGCTTGAACGGGAACGGGAAGTTATGAGGTATGAGGGGAATGCGTGGTATAAATACTGCCTCGCCAACACCACAACCCGTAATAATTTCCGCCTTAGTGGTGTGTCTGTGGGGCGAGATGACTTTAAGGTGGGTCCCGTTACACAACTTTGGAGGAGATAGATTTCGAAGAAGCATAATCGGGACACCGACCTTCAGCTTGATGGTATGCGCTAGAAGTCCACTTGCTGACAGGAAGTTCAGAAATTCCATGGAATAATGTGTGGTGTCATCTTGCTCAACTGTCCACCTCTCTCCTCTGGTACAGGGCCTTCGCCAAGACTTAGAAGGACATCGGACTATTGTTAAGCACGTCCATTGCCGCCGAGCCGAGCTCACATATTAATGATCAAGCGCAGCGTACAAACTCGAGACCACAACGGAGATCGTTCCAACGAAGCACTCACCTCGTCAGCCCTCGATTCCCGCGTCACTACGGGATGTGTTTGTCAGAAATCTCCACTGAACAGAACTGTGACCACCGATCAAATGTTTGTTCCTGCAGATGACCTACAGGGTTCTGTTTACGGCTTCAACTGCCTTTCTATTGGCCATCGTACCCTCATCAACTACGATCAGAGAGCAATCCTTGAGCACGTGTCCCTTATCAGTTTTACGTGTCATGTCCGTTTCGGCGCTCTCTAAATCGATGGGAATTTTAAACATGACTTGTGCTGTCTTGCCATCCAGAAGCAGTGTGGCAATGATTCCCGACGACATTACAGCAAAGGCAATTTTGCCTTGCCTCCTGACCTCTGCAAGTATGCCAATAGTAACAAATGTTTTTCTTGTACCACCAGGAGCATCCAAGAAAAACATTGTACCCTGGTTTGGCCCAACGCTTTCAAGGACGGTGTCATAAATTTGTTTTTGCTCTGAGGAGAACAAAGCGACATGATCATGTAATTTCGCCCGGACCGTAAATTGTCTCAGCGTTATACTCCCAATTTCCACGGTTTTGATACGGTGATGATTGGGAAACTGGTAGCCCATATTCGACAGTGGATTGCCGCCGATAAAAATGACCACGTCTTGTAATGAACTAAAACAGGTGTTCAGCACGCGTGCATCAGTTACTTCGACTTCGTCTCCAGTAGCATGCCTCAAAGCTCGTAGAAAATCTTCAGACAGATGATGGTGATACTACCGGATACGCTACCGGATTCGCGACACCACGAAACACCAAGATGACGGCAAACAGATGACGCATGCGGCTGGGACTGTCACTGACGCTCGCATCTGCAAGGACAACAAAAACATCCCAGATTTGGTCACCATCGAGATGGTGACGTGCTACGCAGGCTACGCGGCAAGTGAGATACTCCATGCCATGAAATGTCCTCAGAAAGGCGAAAGATGTTGCGCCTCGCACCGTGTGAAGTAACAACCGCAGAAAATAGCATTCGATGAATTTTATAAGACATAGATGAAGCAGCTTAAAACTTATATACCTACTTAAACACATTTTTTTAACTGTCTTGCTCATCTCTGAAACGAATTAACGATACAATTTATAAGAAAAATGCACAACTCCATCTATGACTTTTTAAAACAACTATTAACCCCAACATGATCAAATTTAAATTATTTATATCCAAAAAGGGCATGTAATTTGACTTGATGATTTTAAAATCTCATAGATGGCGCTGCTTTAAAATTGTCTTAATACTACTTAATAATAATAATAATAATAAGCCCCCTAAAACCCAACCACACGTCCTGATCGACCATCTGATCACGTGGGGGGCGGACACACGATACAGAATTTACTGGCGTGGCTAACGTGGCACTGGTAGGAGAGAAGGTAGAAGAAGGACCCAAGCTAAGGTGAAACAAGATACGCCGAGAGCTGCATGGCTAAGGGGGAGCTTAGTCGCTAGTATGCGAACTCTGAAAACTAGGGAACCTTCAGTTTTAAATTTCCCTTACCATGGTGAACGCAGGGCTCTGCCGTGGCTGACCTTTGAGTCCCTAGCTACTCGTGGGAAATAGATGGAGAAAAAAATATCGAAAAAGTATAATCTTAGGTCACTACCCAGCCGTCGTCGGGATTCTCTTAGCAATGATGATACTAGTTCGTTATTTTGATCCGTCCCTTCCGCTTGCCCTTCTTATATGACAAGAGGATGAGCTATATCATCTATAACTAGTAGTTCCAACAGTGTTGTGCAAGATGTCAATCTAGACGAAGAACTTGCACCCACCTCGGACATAATCTCTTCAACGCGCAAAAGATGGACACCTGAAATTAATAAATTCATACTGCGCACATATCTTCAGCTAACTACACTAGACACAGACACAAAAAATTATCTAGAGCCACTGCACCTTAAATTTTTAGAAAAATACCCTGACATGCAAGTAGGCCGTCAAAGAGTGGGAGACCAACGCAGAGCAATAATTCGCAATAAATTACTGCCACAAGTTACAATAGACGAGATAAGAAACGAAGTCAAACATGAACTTGATCAGCTACAGACTCTTTCTCACGACAAAGATATACGAACCCATTCTAATTACAGTCAACAACCAACCACAAGACGCTTATCACAACAACAAAACACATCTCATAACAAAGCATCACACATTCGCATGCGATGGACAAATGAGCAAAATGAAGCGATAATAAGAGCGTACTACCGAATAACAAACCTGGACAGCAATAGGACAGCATACCGCAAACTGATGCATGAAGAATTCATAAGGAAATTTCCATCGCTCTCCCATATAAGCGAACAACGAATTGCAGATCAGAGAAGAGTCATTATTAACAATAAATATATTAGCGAAGACCGATTGAACGCACTACAAGCTGAAGTAACAGCAGAAATGGCAGTAAGTAATATGAGCTCAAACAATCAGCCCACCATTACCTACGACGAAATAAACTCATCAGGAATACAGACACATGACACTAATAGAAATGACTATGAGACGAATGCCCTAATACAACCCCGCGACTACATTAATTCAACGCTAGAATTGCCACACAACGTAGATTTACATTTAGAAAGACAAACACAACACACACACATAGACGAAGCCTTTGAAGAGGCATTCCAATTTTATAAAGAAACTGAAGCTACTAATAGGACTTACATTCCAAAGAAGAAATCATCTAAAAAATTTGTTAGCATAATTTGTACATTAATACAATACTCTTACCGGAATACACAAATACCAACATAGATTTTCACACATTGCAGACTATAATTTATTGTGCAGCCTAGACAGCCGCTAAGATAAATGGGACGAAAATGATTCTGAAGACTAAAGAAAGCTATAAAAAAGATTCCAATGACCGGAAACCAAGCTGGCAAAAACGACTAGAGCGAAAACTAGAAGATTTAAGAAGTAAAATAGGGCGTCTTACACAATTTATTAATGGGAATAGAAGCAGGAACATTATCAAACATGCACATCAAATAATCGAGCAATATAAGATGCACACCATCCATGAAGAGCTGAATACACAATCTTCACATACATTAGACACACTCAAGCAAAAACTTTCAGTTGTATCGGGCCGACTGCAGAGGTACAAGGCATGCACACTCAGAAAACAACAAAACACACAATTTACTCACAATGAAAAGCTCTTTTACCGCAACATCAAGAAAACCACCACTAATCCACAAAATAACACCAATCAAACACCTAACAACCCCATACCAGAAGATATACATAGCTTCTGGGCAAAAATATGGTCAAACCTTATCCACCATAATACTGAAGCTGAGTGGATACAAACTGAAGTAAGAAATAGCAACACTCACATACAACCCATAAACTTTGAACACGTATCACCACAGACACTCCAAAAGGTACTACACAACTTACACAATTGGAAATCACCAGGTTCTGATTGCATCCATTCGTATTGGTATAAGCAATTCACGTATATCCATAGCTATTTACACAATTATATATATACACATATATATATATATATATATATATATATATATATATATATATATATATATATATATATATATATATATATATATATATATATATATATATATATATATATATATATATATATATATTCATCCAAGGCCCTACTACAATACCACCATATTTAACATCCGGCAAAACATATCTTATTCCTAAAGACTGCAACGATCTAACAAACCCAGCCAAATACAGACCAATTACTTGTTTGCAAACCCTATATAAAATTATCACAGCTTGCATATCGGAATTAATATACCAACACATTGAAGTCAATAGTATCTTAGCCGAACAACAGAAGGGATGCCGCAAATTCAGTCAAGGATGCAAAGAGCAGTTAATTATAGACTCGGTTATACTTAAGAAGGTCTATAATACAAAATCCGACCTCTACAGCATGTATATTGATTACAAGAAAGAATATGATTCAGTTCCACACTCTTGGTTATTAAAGGTTCTACACATGTACAAAATTCACCCCATGATTATTAATGTCCTAAATACATTAATAACAACCTGGTCTACTACACTTTCAATTACTACATCAACAGAGACAATAGAAATGAACCCGATTAGGATACAGCGAGGTATTTTTCAAGGAGACACGCTAAGCCCACTGTGGTTTTGCCTGGCCTTAAACCCGCTTTCCAACATTTTGAACTCTACCTCAGTAGGCTACACTTTAAAATACACCGATTTCGACAGACAAAGCGAAACACTAGATTACACACTAACCCATCTTCTTTATATGGACGATATCAAACTTTACATTACCCAGAAAAGAAGGAGGCAGAGGAGTCATCGACATAACAAATCTACACAATAAACAAATAACTACGCTAAGACAATATTTTCTTACCAAAGCAACAACATCCACACTCCACAAAGCAATAAGTCGTAATGATAAAAAGAGTACCCCTCTCAATTTGTTAGATACAACAGAACAGTTGAATCAAAAACTAATCGACGATAAAACTAAGATTACAATATGGGCTCAAAAGTCTCTACATGGGAGGCATCGTCACGACCTGTGCCAACAAAACGTCGATAAAGAAGCGTCGAACGCATGGCTGAGTCAAGGAATACTCTTCCCTGAAACTGAAGGGTTCATGATTGCAATACAGGATCAAATAATTGAAACCAGAAATTATAGTAAACACATTATAAAAAAGATACAAAATGACTCCTGCCGAAAATGTTACAGCTCGCCAGAAACAATACAACACATAACAGGCGCATGTAAGTCCATAGTCCAGACAGATTACAAACATCGAAATGACCAGGTAGCCAACAGAATACATCAAAAACTTGCACAACAATACAAATTTATAGATTCCATAACAGCCTACTATAAGTATAACCCTAAAACAGTTCTTGAAAATTCTACAACCAAATTATATCACCCTAATAAATAAAACAACTAAAACAGGATACTTAATAGACATTACCGTACCAAACACACATAACATTCAGAACACTATTGCAGAAAAACTCAGCAAATATATTGAGCTTAAAGACGAAATTTTAAGATTATGGCACTTACAAAAAGTAACTATTGTACCAATTGTTATTTTTACAACAGGAGTTATACCAAGACAGTTACACCAATCCCTTAAAACTTTAAATTTACCAGATAATACCTACTACCTGTTACAAAAGGCAGTAATACTCAATACATGCAGATTGGTTAGAAAATTCTTACAGTGCGTACCGGACAGTACCCAACCTCTAACCAACACTAACACCGCACACACCTCACAGTTTAACACTCAAACTATGTCTGATGCTCACTTGGCTTAGGCCCGTAGCATCAGTCTGACACCGGGTAACCGAGAAAACAAAAGAAAAATCAAAATAATAATAATAATAAATCATTTATTTGCTGAAATATGGTGGTACATAGGATGTTAAGTCAATGTAGGTATAGTGCTGAAACATATTCCACCCTCATTACGGGTATGCAAAATATAGTTTTACATTAATTTTATAAATGGAATTATATACTAATGGAATTCGAATAACTACATCTAGCTTATAATACAATATTATCACAATTGGTTTCATTATAATTATAACAATTATTTTGACTTAAAACAAGTCACGAGAATAGAGTATTTTAGTGGGCACCAAATCGGCACGTGCTTTTGTTCAAAAAATCTTTGACACTCTAAACTCTTCTGGATTAGCCACTTTCGCAAGGCACTACAAAACTTATTATACAGCAGGTCGGTCATTTCCTTGGGTAAAGAATTATATATTAAAGGTGCCTTATAATTACAGCTTTTCCTAAACAGTTCAAGCTTAGGTACAGTCATTTTTAGAGGTAGGTGATTAATTTTGCGTTTAAATGTGCTGTCGTTGGATGCAAAAAGATGGCTGTGGTATTTGACAAATTTGGCTGTTTCGTAGATATATATGCACGGTACGGTTAGTAGGTTTTTTGACTTGAAGATTGGTTTGCATGATTCTGACCAGGCCATGCCGTAGAGTGCTCGAATGCATTTTTTCTGAGCTATGAATACTCTAGCAATGTCACAAGAATTACCCCAGATCACTATGCCGTACCGTATGATGGAGCATATGTAAGCATGATAGAGGTCTGTCTGCTTGTCACGTCTTTTACTTTTCTAAGTGCGAAAACAAATTATTTAACAAACAAACACAATTGTTTTTCAAAAGAAAACAATTGATTTTTATAGTGTGAAGCTAGCTTATAGCATGGTTAACATAATAATAAATGACGACCGGTTGGCGCAGCGGGAGTGTAAGCGACTGCTACGCCGAAGGTCGCGGGTTCGATTCCCGCTCAAGTCAAACATTTGTGTGCGTGAACATGGGTGTTTGTCTTGGTCTGGGTGTTTCTATGTATAATATGTATGTATTCACAAAAAAAAAGTATATATGTATGTTTATCCATTATCTAGTATCCATAGTACAAGCTCTGCTTAGTTTGGGACTAGATGGTGATGTGTGTATGTGGTAGAATATAATAACAACATTCAAATATGCGTCGTTAGATTACACGTTGTTACAGAATGCGTTGAAGAAATAAAGGTTCACTGCTCGTTTCCCGTAGGTGATAGCGTAATAATATGTAACTTATATGTTGACCCGACATTCTAATAATATTCGTGCCAAATTTGAAGTAAATCCATGCAGTAATTTTTGAGTTTATCCCGGACAGACAAACAGACAAAAATTCTAAAAACTATATTTTTGGCTTCGGTATCGGTTGTAGATCACACCCCAAATATAAAAAAAATAAACAATCTACAGTTTTGAATTTCCTACCATTTTATTATATGTATAGATTACTATTGCACTTTAGTAATACCGTAACGTTTAACATGTCTGCAGAAGTCACCACCTGTGTGGGTAACCTCTTGCTGTAGCATTAACTTCGGAAGGCACGAACATAAATCAGTCCCGGTTCTTGTCTCAGACTAAAAATATTTAGGCTATGACGGATGCCTTCGAGCGTTCTAGAAACTCCGACCACAGAGCCAGTTTAGTGTGTGACCAACTCTCTCCACATACTTACAGTAAAATAAGAAAAAGACATTAAATTAGAAAAGTATAATGTAAGTATGATAATAGTATGATACTTAGTTGCATGTACTGGTGCGTATTTCTGAATCAAGGTGTTTTCTGCTTGGATAGTCACGGTTCCTGAAAATGCACCACACTAACTCAAACGACGCTTATTTAATACCAAAGTTTGTGCTAAGCTACATATCCCGCACATGCTTACGTTTCGATTAAATATAAGCAAAATTAATTTGTATGCTTAAAACATTGTATCCGTATATATAAAAGTAAAACTGAAGTGTCGGTCTGTGATATCAAAATATAAATGTTTTCTCAAGTGCTAGTTATTGCCCACAATACCAAGACGTAAACAATGTTTGTCTTCGTCTGGTTTAATCTTTCGATCGGCTTAATCGGTATTAGTAGGACTTTCATCAGAAAATAGAAACTCTATTTTCCAGTAAAAGTATGCCGTTAATTACAAACTCTTTGGTTACATATAGGCTCGAAACATTCTGGCTGTCGTTTTGCACATTGGAAAGCTTATAACAGTACATAGAAATTAAACAGAAAGCCTATAATAATTGCGGAGCAGCGAGTTCTGAAAATAAATAACAATTTTTTCTTGGGTTTACGCGAATGTTACACATTGAAATTAAACTACAGTTTACGGATTTTATCGCGTTATATTGGTTTCACTGGTTATTTGTTATTACATTTCAGTTCAGTCTGCCGTGAACACGAATCCTGTAAAGAATTCGAAACGTCGGCTAGTAATAAAAATGTAGTTTCTAGATCTTTCGGTTTAAATGTATCAGCTCAGATTTATTCCAAGTGTACAAAGAAATTAAATATAAATTGAAGATTTAATTAATGGATGATTTTTACTAAGCAACTAAATAACAAGTTATTTGCAAGTACCATACTGTTTACTTAACTAAATAAAGTTTCTACCAAAATCAAAGACATCTGTTACTTACTTTACTTTAGTATTACATTAACTATTATTGGCCTATCCAAACTTACATATCATAACAAATAAATAAAATTGAAGTGTCTGTTTGTAACGACAAAATATGCTCAGCCCGTTACTTGCACGATACCTGTATCTATGTTGCGGATAATCTTCACTAGACGACACAAACGACTAGACACGCCTGCAAATATTTTGCTACCAGGTAGCTGTCTATACAAGAAATAACTTAGGCTACTTATTTTCCTCCCAGAGAATTGTTACAAAACTTTTTCCGATCCGGTATCGCAAAAATCGAGTCCTCATACATATTTTCAATTAAAATTCCAGGAGTGTTTATTCCAAATCCTCATCCACTGGTAAAGCGTACTTCATTACTTGCCCACATCATAGTAAGCTAGCGGATGAATAAGGCGGGGTATAAAATACGGCATCAAAACTTTTTGACCATCTCAATGAAGTCAGCTTTCAAACAATATATAAAACACCTCATCTTAATAGATCCATTCGTTTAAGAGCCACGAGTTGACAGACACGTTAAACTTGCAATATGCATCAGGGACACGAGGGATAAAATCATTTTAAATTATATGGAATGTGAATGTATGCCTAGGTGTAATGCTTATGCTGGCTCTAACGTTTTCGCAAAGGTGTGGTTATTGGTACTCACCCTTACTTGGTTTTCGCAATTTCTCATTAAACTTTGCTTAGGAACCTTTATTTTTTTAATATACTTAATAGACACCACAGTCCCTCCGTGACCAATGCCGGTACAAGACGCTCGAAATGTCGGAATAAAAAAGGTATTTTATACCATTTATTAGATAATGTTACATGATTAATAGCCGTTAAATAATTTTGTATGACAGTATGTTACCCGTTACATAAATATTACTATGTAAGATTACTATCGCGAAGGTATTAAACGCTGTGCAATTAATCAAAATGAGAACCTATAGTAATAACAAAACACAAACTGCACAAAAGGTTTCATGTGTCTAACCACACGACACTTATCAACGTGGATTTTGCAGTCATCCAACGTTAATAATTACCAGCTTTTAAATGTAATTAAATAATTTGAACAGTATAATTAACCTGCATGATTCTTGTTTAAAATTAACGGCATTTAAAGTCTTAGTAATCAGGATTGTAATATATATTTAGAAGAGAAAGCGTTCCCTAGAATGATGATGAAGATACGTAGCTATTGGTTCATACATTACATCCCTCTTCCTATATCAACACAGAAGAAATGTTAAGGCAACATACGCAAGCCACTGCTGCCTCGTGAGAATTAATAAGAGTAAGAATCAGTATGACAAATTGGAGGATACGGTGATGACGACTTTGCGACACCTAGTACTAAGATCGGTGACCACTTGACCAATTTTGAGCATATGTGTATGTGTTATGACACGACTTTTTAGTCCACTCTGACAGCAGCTGGAGACATACTAATACGCAAAAAAAAGGTATTATCAATTCAAAACACAATGAATAAAGATACGCATCTTAAAACAAAACCTACTTACAAACGTTGTAAAAAGATAATTTGCATGAAAATTGTATTTTGCGAACGTTCGCAGAAAGTTTCTGCACAAACAATAAACAGTTACAGTTTTGCACAGGAACATTTTCACAGTGCATGTGTTTCCATTAGCGTTTACGTTACGTTTTTAAACAAATGCACAAAAATTGTTTGAATAAACTGATGTGTTATTGGTTTAATATTGTTCTCTGTAAACAGCAATTTTGCGTCCAGTGTTATGTAGTAGTATACTTATATACGTGAAAATACTGTTAACTTTTATCTTATAAATATATTACAGTTACATATTAATACAAAGAATAATGTTGAGCCACAAATAAAAATGTTGTATATTTCTTAACAAATTGTGTAGAAAAATTACTTAATAATAGAACAAATCATTATGCTCATCACAAAATGTTTTATGCTGGGTGGAAATCGAATCTCATTTTTTGCCGTAGCTGCCCAGGTCACTTACCATTGGGCTCACCACTCAGTACTGATACTAATCAACCGTGTTATTCCCTTCGCTTGCCATGTTTCAATCAATTAGCAATTGTGCAAAATAAGTTCTGTGTGAAGTGTGAAAATAAACAGGTCAATTGCGAGTCGGACTCGCGCACCGATGGTTCCGTACAAACCTGTATCTATAATAATAATAATAATAACCTGGCAACACCGTAAAGTCAACAACCAAATTTTCTTGCATATTTTTATTTGAATTTATATTACAGTTTTACGATACAATTTATATATTTATACCACAACAAGAAGTTATAATACCTAAAATATACGGATTTACTTATAAAAGCCATAAAATTTAAGAAATAATATTATAGATAAATATACTGAAGATGACACCATATGTCAAAATGAAAAACACAAACAATAACAAATATAAAGGCAAGGAAATGTAATTTAAATGTTGACCAGAGCCAGGAAAGCAGCTGCAGCACGATTAACACCTCTGGACTCGTCGCTCAGCTCCGCCTCACAACCGCCGGCACCAGCAACAGCATCGCCGGTGAGTGTTGAGGCGTTGAGCGCATCTAGCGACGAGTTTTTCTCCCCGCCGTCATCGCCACCACCTGTCCGCCGGCGAGGGAGAGGCCGGCCACCGAATGGCTTAGGACCCCGAGGCTCATCATGTGCACCGCATGAGGTGGACTAGATCCATGAATGAGAATGTCATGCGGGCATATTATGTGGCTACAGAGGGTGGTACCAACCTTACGGCGTACCGTGATCGCATGCTGCCTCTGTTTCAGGACTTGGAACCGGCCGTCAACGTTTCGGCGCAGCGACTGTCGGATCAAGTGCGCGCAATTCAGCGCTGTCGTTTGCTGGATGATGATGCACTTGAGAGGCTACGCTCGGACTTGCAAGGTAACCCTCCCATTCCTCCTTCCACGCGTGAACGTGTAACGACAGAGATAGTTGACGCACTAAGGCCGCAAAGTGTTGAAGAAGTGGATGGTGGGGATATACAAGTAAGTGCCCAGTACATGGATTATGTAAGGAGTACTTTGGAATGTGCCATCAGGGAATATCGTTACGAGGCCTTAGTAAATAGGCCTCGAGTGCCGCGTTTGCCCACGCATAAGAAAAATTTGGCGCTGGTGTGTGCCCTAGATTCACTATTGTCTATATACCTAGACAATAGTGAAAATCTCAGTGATACACACTCAATTCTGTACTGTGCGGCTGTAGCGGCATGTCGGATAGCCAATGTCAAGATAGAAAAGAACATTGATATGGCTACCCGAAATAATGCTGTGCCGGCTTGGCAGTGCAGGATTGAGCGTCGTATCGCTGAGTCTAGGGCACTCATTGGCAAGCTGATCTGCTTCAGGTCGGGCAATACTCGCCCGAGAGTGATGCGTTTTGTGACCCGCGCCTTTGCAGGAACGGGTATTAGGCCACAAGAATACACGTCGCGGGTCACAGAACGCATCGACTTCCTGAAGCAGAAGATTTATGCGTGGGCAAATCGTATCAAACGTTATAAAAAACGTATAGGCAGATATTCCCAGAATCGCACATTCCAAAAAGATGAAAGGTGGGTGTATAGAAATTGGGAGCGACCCGGTCTAGGTGTGGATGATGGAGGTCTACCAGATGATGAAACTACAAATACGTTCTGGAGTAGCATCTGGTCGACCCCCGTTAGCCACACGGAGGGTGGTTGGTTTAGGGATGTCGAGCGATCATGTGCAGCAATCCCAAATATGGATGCCGTAGCTATTACAGCTACGGATGTTAGTTGTGCAGTCCGTCCGTTACCAAACTGGAAAGCGGCAGGTCCGGACGGATTGCACAACTTTTGGTTGAAGTGGCTGCGTAGTGCACATGCTCGTTTTGCGTCCCAATTCCAATCATCTCTAGAATCAGGGACGCTGCCAATTTTTTTAACAACTGGCATTACCCACCTGCTCTTCAAAACAGGAAGTACCACGGATCCAAAAAATTATAGACCTATAACCTGCCTACCGACGGTCTATAAACTTTTTACATCCATTTTGAGAACCAAACTGGCCAAACATATATATACTAACAAAATCATGTCCAGTTCTCAAAATGGATGTAAAAGTGGGTCACGTGGTACTAAAGAGCTACTCCTTATAGACATGACCATTAGCCAACAGGTTCGCCGTAGCCGAAAGGATCTAGCGACATGCTGGATAGATTATAAGAAGGCCTACGACTCTGTGCCACATACATGGCTCTTGAGAGTGCTAGAGTTGTACAAAGTGGATCCAACTCTATGCACTTTCCTGAAGACGTGTATGGGGCAGTGGAGTACGGTTCTTCGCTATCCAGGATGTCGACGGAGACTCGGATGCGGCGATCCTATAAAGATCCAACGAGGAATCTTCCAAGGTGACAGTTTGAGTCCCTTATGGTTTTGTCTAGCACTGAATCCTCTTAGCACTTTGCTCGAGAATTCGGGGCTAGGCTATCGGTTGCACAGCAGAGGTCAAGTAATATCTCACCTTCTTTTCATGGATGACTTAAAACTATTTGCCTCTACTGACCTCCAGTTGACAGAGTTAATAAAGGTAACTGAAAACTTTAGTAAGTCTATCAAAATGGAGTGCGGTGTAGATAAATGTGCGATCTTGCATGTAAAGAAGGGCAGGGTTGTGTAATCTGATGGTATAGAACTATCAGATTTCACACAACTTAGATCTCTATCTGCAACCGAAACCTACAAATATCTAGGTATGTCGCAGGCACTAGGTATTGCTGAGGCTGGCATGAAACAGGCGTTGCAGGAGCGCTTCTTTGGCCGTCTGAGAAAAATCTTAAATAGTTTTTTATCAGGCGGTAACAGGGTGCGCGCCTGTAACGGTTGGGCCATGCCAGTCTTAATGTACTCCTTCGGCATACTTAGATGGACTCAAACAGAACTTGATGCCTTGGATAGAAAAGTCCGTTGTCTATTGACTACATACCGGATGCATCACCCGCGGTCATCAGTAATGAGATTGTACATCCCGCGGAAGTGCGGGGTTCGCGGCTTCTTAAGTGCCAAGACCCTCCATAACCGCGAGGTGTGCAATCTCAGGGAATATTTTCTCAGCACTGACGCGGGTGTCCACCGTGATGTGGTCACTGTGGACAACGGGCTTACCCCGTTGGGTCTAGCTAAGGAGAACTGGCGCAAACCTGCCGTACTTGGTGTTGAGGAGCGCAAGGAGGTATGGAAAGGTAAAGAGCTGCATGGACGTTTTTATCGGGCCCTGCATGGACCCGATGTAGACTTACCAGCTTCTGTGTCCTGGCTACGTTTTGGCGATCTGTTCGCCGAAACAGAAGGTTTTGTCTTTGCGATTATGGACGAGGTTGTCATGACGAATAACTACCGGAAGTATATCCTGAGGGATGGGACGGTTGACATATGTCGGGCATGTCACCAGCCTGGTGAATCTCTCAGACATATAGTATCTGGTTGTTCTCGTCTTGCCAACGGCGAGTATTTGCACAGGCACAACCAAGTAGCTAGGATCATCCATCAGCAACTTGCCTTAAAGTACAATCTTGTAGACTCTGAGATACCGTACTACAGGTATGTGCCCGACCCAGTTCTTGAAAATGGTCGTGCCACCATGTATTGGGATCGATCTATCATTACTGATAGAACTATTGTGGCTAACAAGCCAGATATAGTAGTGATAGATCGATCTAAGCGCCTTGCAATGATCATCGATGTCACCATTCCCCATGACGAGAATCTCGTGAAAGCCGAGAAAGATAAACAAATAAAATATTTGGATTTGGCTCACGAGATTGTCGACATGTGGGATGTGGACTCGGCGATCATTGTACCGATAGTCGTGTCAGTTAATGGTCTCATTGCCAAGAGCCTCGATCACCACCTCAAGAGGCTCGCGTTAGACGGTTGGATTAAGTCCTCTATACAGAAGGCAGTATTGCTGGCCACGGCTCGTATCGTCAGGAGGTTCCTCTCTCTGGAGCCCTAACCACCGGTAACTTGGTCCCTGAACCCGATACCGGTGAGCCCCGTAATTTTATTTTATATTTTTATATTGTTTTTTTTCTAAATCACATAAAAATGTAAAATATAATTTATGAGAGAATGTTAAAATAAAGAGAATAATAATAATAATAATCATCTTTATAGCATCAAAAAAATTTACAATAATGAAAATTTAACAAAAATAACAGATAGTACAATTGCGGCCTTATCACTATTTAGTAATCTCTTACAGGCAACCTTTGGATGGATAAGAACTATACGGATTCAGAAAGAGGGTAGTTTGGCAATCTTTATTGATGAATATTAATAATACAAATATATACGTAGATAATGAACTGTATACATACTTAAATTACGATATACCTACATAAATAACTATATACACACATAAATATATAATAAATAATTATAAAATACATAGATATTAATATTAATTATACATGAATTAGTGCTAAATAAGTTAAAGGAAATAGCAAAAATGATAATTACAAGAGAAATAAGGTTAAAGAGACAGGTAATGTTCTTTGAGTAGTTTCTTGAATGATGTTAGTGATTGAGCTTGTTTAATTGACATCGGCAATGCATTCCACAAGCGTGCAGCTTAAACAGTAAATGATTTATCGTAAAAGCGACTGGAATGCATTGGTATTGCCAGTCTCAAATTCACCGATGACCTCAGAGATCTACAATGCGTATCAGAAAGGAACTCGAAGCGTTCCTTTAAGTAATGGGGAGTAGAAGGGTTGAAGAGAATGTTATACAGTAAAGAAAGTATGTGAGTATTCCGTCGAAGGCGAATTGGGAGCCACTTGAGTAAATTGCGGAATTGAGAAACGTGATCATATTTGCGCAATCCAAATATGAATCTAATACATACATTTTGAAGTCGCTCAAGCTTATCAAGTTGCTCCTCCGTGAGATCTACATAGCTGACATCAGCATAGTCAAGGATAGGAAGAAGAAGAGAATTTGCAAGCGCAATCTTAGTGGCAGTCGGCAGAAAGTTTCGTAATCTTCGTAACGTCCCAGCCGCAGAAATCAATTTTCTACTTACTTCCCTAATTTGAGGGCCCCAAGATAAAGTTTTATCAATATAAACTCCTAAATCTTTCACGCAATCACTTATGTGTAAAGGATTACCATTAAAGTTAACTTGGGGTAAACAAGTCCAGTCAGAATAGAATAGAATAGAATAGAATAGAATATTTTATTTGCCAAAAATGTAGGTAATACATTAGGTGTTAAATACATTAATATGAATCCTTGTACATTTTGCCATTAAGGCGTGCAAATCTTAATGTTACAATAGTAATAAAATAGAAAAACAGTAGTATCATTTAGTGCCTATTTTAACTTTTATAATTATATTGCTTATTAACAATCAAAGAGAACCATCATTCAAAAAGTCTGCTATCGAGTAGTAACATTTATCAATTAAAAGATTTGAAAGCTGTTTCTTAAATATATTAAATGGTTGTTCTTTAATATCACTGGGAACCTTATTATATACAGTAGGGGCCATAACAATTACACTTTTCCTCAATAAAGTAGTTTTGTAAGATCCGGTTGATAATAAGTTTTGGTATTGAGACCTCAAACTAGTTGTCCTTTTTCTGGTTTCATGTAAGGATGGAAATAAGTGTTTATTCCTTTTGACAAATAATGATATTTCTAAAATATACAAGCATGGTAGTGTCAACAATTTGTGGAGTCTAAATATAGGTGCACAGCTTTCGGTTGTTTTCAAGTGAAACATTGCTCTTATGCAACGTTTTTGGGATTTAAAAATGCTTTCCCTTTCGCTACAATTGCCCCAAAAAATTACGCCGAATCTTAATACTGCAACAACTAGACCGTGATAAGCAACAAGGAGTGTTTGAGTATTTACTTTTTTTGAAAGATTATAAAGCGCATAGGCAGATGTACTTATCCTATTACATATATAATTTGCTTGTGCCTTCCAATTTAATTGGCTGTCAATTAAAACTCCTAAAAATTTCGTAACATTAGCACTTTGTACAATTTGTCCATTATAATTAATGTTCATATCTGCCGGATATGTACGTTGATGGAAGTGCATAATTTTAGTTTTTTGAATGTTAACTAATAAGTTATTGTTATTAAGCCAGTTTATTATACTAATTAAGTTGTTGTTTATATCATTTTCGTAAAAATCTTTATCGTGACATTTTATTATTAGTGTGCTATCATCGGCAAATAAAATCATAGGATGGGATGTTTGTCGAGGCAGGTCATTTATATATAATAAAAAAAGCAGTGGCCCGAGTATACTGCCTTGTGGGACGCCGAATTGTGTTTTTTTAGCAGTAGATTTGCACTGTACTTTAGTTTTGGTTTTTAAACAAATTTTGTCGATTTCCGTAAATTGCTTACGGTTTTCTAGATACGATTTTATTAAATTTAATGCATTTCCTCTGATGCCGTAGGCCTGAAGTTTATATAAGAGAGTTTCATGATTTACCCGATCAAAGGCCTTAGACATGTCGGTAAAGATTGCACATACCTGATTTTTTTCGTCTACATTTGGCATTATTTTACTGAGGAAATCAAATATTGCCATGTTGATATTTTTATTTTTCCTAAAACCATATTGCTCATCACACAGCACGTTAAATTAAATTCAATACGCGCAATCAATCTGGGGCTACCAACAACAATAATTTGTGTTTTCGTAGGGTTGATTTGGAGACCAAATCTGAGGCTCCACGCAGCTATGCGATCTAAATCTGAATTTATTATACGAATTGCTTCAGACAACTCTTGGACGGGAGCTTGAGTGTAAATTTGGAGATCATCTGCATAAAGGTGGTAGGATGACTGAAGTTGATAAGAGATAGAATTTATAAAAATTGAGAAAAGCAAGGGAGATAGAACGCCACCCTGTGGAACGCCGACTGTAGATGTACACCAAGAAGACAAAGAGTCTTCAATCCGTATACGTTGTCAGCGCCCAAACAGGTAACTGTGAAACCAATCAATCACTGGTGGAGATATGTTAATAGAGCGCAATATGTCAAGCAGAATATGGAAATCAATAGTATTGAAGGCATTACTAAAATCAAGTAAGCAAAGGACAGTCACGTTGCCATTTTCCATACCGAGCCTGATGTCGTCGGTAATGTTGATCAGTGCCGTAACCGTGTTGTGACCTGGACGGAAACCGGATTGGAGTGGATTGAATAGAAGGTTTTTATTGAGGAATGTGCTAACTTGAGCATGGACAAGGCGCTCGAGCACTTTAGAAAGGAATGGTAGGATGGAGATTGGGCGGTACTCAGAAAAAGAAGACGGATTTGGTTTTTAGGTAAAGGAATAATTTGGGCGTCTTTCCATACGGTGGGAAAAACGCCGCTAGATAAGGAATAATTAAAAATATGACAGAGGATGGGAAGGATTTGTTCTAATATGGGAAGGATCATTTTGCGACTGATACAATCATTACCGACTGCGTTAGAGGCAATGGATAATACGCTCTTTTTAACATCACACTCAGATAGCTGATTAAAAATGAAAGATGGATAATTTGGGGTTGGAAGCAATGAAAGATCATGCAAAGTGTTAGCTTTGGTTGTCTGATCAAATTTAGACGAAGTAGTGAAATAACGATTTAGTGAATTAATATCTATTTTATCAGAAACAAGATCATGTGATGATTTTCCAACTCCCAAAGTTTTTAGAAATTTCCAGACGTTAGCTGGATCTTCGTTCTCAACAGAGCTATGGATGTATTGGCGTTGTGCTTTCCTACACACCTTTTTACAGTGATTTCTGATAGCAATGTAGTTGTCCCAGTTGCGAGAAGTAGGTCGACATTTATATTTTGTTTTGGCTATAGCTTTCTTGGACAACAGATCTTTAATTTCCGTGGTTAGCCAGGGTGATGGTAACTGTCTAACTCTAATCGCACGGACTGCTGCATGGACATCGTATAGACGAATATTAGAATTAGTGAAAAGCTCAACTTTCTCGCCAATGGTCTCTGCGTTCTGTAAAGGACTCCAGTCGATCCTACTAGCATCTGTACGAAGATTTTCTAGATTCATGCCACCAAAATTACGTTGCAGAAGAATTTTTGTTTTTGTCTTAGGAAGACGAAGTTTATAGGAAAGAAAGATAAGGTCATGGTATGAAAAAGTATCAGCTGGAAGCTGGCCATGCTTGACGACAAGAGAAGGTGAGGAGACAAACATGAGATCAAGAAGAGAAGAAGTAGAATTTGGAAAATTATGTGTAGCATTTAAAGGGAGGATGGACAGATTACAAGATTCGACAATACTACACAAGGAAGATGAGCGTGAATCCTTTTTCAACAAACAAGTGTTGAAATCACCCATGACTATGGTATGACTGTAAGCAAGAGATAGAATTTCTAAGATACGTTCGAAAGAAGAGAAGTAATTTATACGACAGTTAGGGGAATAAAAAACACCAAGCAGGACTTTGGTATAAGCCAGATCTAATTCCACAAAGAGATGCTCGCCGGCATTAAGCGGTGGAGTTTGTGCTGACATACTAACAACATTAAAAGGAATGTGTGAACGGAGATAAATGGCAACACCACCACCACCACTGTCGGTACGGTCATTTCTAATGAGTCGAAAGTTAGGAAGAGAGTAAGACACAGACGATAGGCAAAGTTTTAACCAAGATTCGGAAACAAGAATAGCGTGAATATTCTTACAGTCAAAAGTGGTCAGCATATCCTGGAAATGGGCCGGAATACTCTGAGCATTTATATGAACGACATTAAAGTTCCCGGGTACATCGGCAAACTCGCATTGTAAAGTTTCGGCAAGAGAAGGAATGCTTTCAAAACTGTGGTCATGACTACTCACAGAAAAGAAACTATCGTTATCACTACTTTGTAACTCATCTAACATAATATATAAATAAATATACTAAATATATAAATAATATAATAAAATTAAAGCACTATCTAAGTTTGTTAATATGTATTATCCACCTGCCAGTTGAGTGCTCACATATTACAAAATTAAAGAAAAGATAAACGTACAAATTGCACTGGTTTAAGACAAAAAAAGAACCGCTAAAAACCCCAGGTGTCTATAAAATCAACTGCAGCTGCGGAAGCTCTTACATAGGGCAAACGAAGCGGACTATCGCTGAACGTATTAAGGAGCATATCGTAGCTGTAAAGAACCGTCAAACGAACAAATCGGCGATTGCGGAACATTTACTTCAATCGGGCACCAATCACTGGATTGAATTTCATCGTCCCTAAGTCCTCTCCACGGAACGCCACTTTTACCCAAGAGTTGTGCGTGAAGCGATGGAAATCAGAAAACATAAAAATTTCAATCGGGAAGAGGGCTTCAAATTGTCATCGGCGTGGAATCCTGTGATTCGGCTAACAACACCCCACTTTAACGCGCAGTCGGCGAATGTTCAATATACAGATACGGTTAGTGTGTTTTGCGCCGGTACTTCGAATATCAACGACCCGGGGGTAGAAATAGAATCTTCTACCTCGCACTCGGAGACGTGACATCGCCACACCAGTCAGCTTGCGACCACGGGACGTGCAACCGTCTCGAAACGTCAAGCAAAATAAGGTATGTAAATACCTAATTTGCATGTTCGCGTTAATTCCCGTCTATATATATATTCTTAAACATGCAACGCGAGTGTTTACAAGTCCCTAAAAATAAGTATATTTTTTAAATAATGATATGACTGAGACGCTTCGTGTAAATTAAAAGGTTTAAAGGTAGGTTATAAGGTAAAGTCAAATATTAAACTAAACTGGCATCGAAATAACCCACAATATCTAAAAGTCCTACAATCTCATTTCTAAACAAATTGATATTTAAGTATATAGTTGAAAATGTCAACCGTCCAGCAAGCTCGAAATAAATGAGTAGTCATCAGCTATGATTCAGTACGTAGCCCCAACATGATATACGCCACGTTGTTGCTAAGATACAACTATGGTTACCGCAAGAGCGCCCGTGATGTACTGTTATTGGCCCTCGGCCCTTCGCACAAATGAATGGCCAGGCACGGGCGATGACTAATGGCTTATAATAAAACTGATGTCAAGTAGAAGTGAATTGGTGTAGCGATGGGCCGTTGAGATACAGTGATTTAAGTTCACTCATAATTTTGGGGATGAAGGTCAATTCGTAGTGTAGTTTTGTCAATATTAGATAATTTTAATGGAATGTTTTCATGACTCGCTGTGGAAGCCTAGCTTTTACAAATTGGGAAAGGAGAAATAGGCGTGTAAGATTCCCCTAGAGTTGTTCGGAACTTTAACCTTCGCAATCTCATCTCTTGTTGAATGAAACTCAAGGGTACTGATATTTGTAGTTTACCTCTATTATATATTTGGATGGGAGTGCTTCTCTGGTCTAAAATAACCATTCTAATATGAACAGCCAAAATCTGTTCAGAGCTTTAAATATGTATGTATTATGAGTATAGATAATATAGATAGCAACTATATATTTAGAAAATATGCCTACAAAATGATTATATTACTACACCATCGTGACAAATAATTACTTACATAATTCTTATCCATCCCAAGGTTGCCAGGAATAGATCACACTTGGTGCTTAAAATCATCTTATAAATAAATTGTTTGTTATAATTTTGGTGCGCAATAAAGAACACTATTACTCTATCTATGATTATGAAAAAGAACAGAACATGTTATCATCATCATCAGCCTGTCATAGCCCACTGTTGGATATAGGCCTGTCCAATGGCACGAAGACAACGCAAATGAACCCGATTTTCGGCATGTTATCAAAAAGGTATTTAAAGTATCCTACAAAATGGCGTATCAGTTAGCAAAGTCAGTGGCGCGAACGAAGCAATGACGTGCACAAGTTTTAATTCCTCCGAGCATACTTATGTAAACAGCTGTAGAGGTACGCAAAACTTGTCGGGCGGTCAAAAATTATGTATGTATGTCAAACAACATCCACAACAGACCGGAGGGGGCTCAAGATTTCACAATTTTTGCCCTTAATCTCACCAAGAGAGAAAGTTTGAAACTCATTAGACCGAGAGGCGGATACGGAACACCTCTCGTGACAAATTAAATTTAATTCGACCGTAATCAAGACGTTTTTCTGTGATCCCGCGATCCCCAGATCTTACTTTTGGATTCTGTGGGCCGTCTATTTGTCAGATGGTCAACTTCTCACAAACTTCCGTTCGTTAACAACTTTTTACAAATTAGTGATCCAATTACATACTTTCATTCCATTTTAAAGTTTTGTTGTATTTGGTAATTTATTTTCAAGATCCTTGTTGTCAGCGCCGGTCTCGGCAATAAATGGACTGCCTCCGTGGTCCCGTGAAGAGCGTATGTGACTGCTGATCGGAGGTGCCGGGTTCGATTCCCAGGTCGAGCAAAAGTCTGGTGATGTGGCCGGTAACGTCAATAGGCTCGCCCTCTATTACGTGGGACTTAAAAAATGCATGGCGAAATGTGGTTGTATTATAACACCTCTGCCTACCCCTTCGAGGATTACAGGCGTGAGTCTATATAATAATTCGGTTCCGTAATGTGTTCCGACCTACTTTCTATTATAAGAATTCCAATCGATTTAACTTTCATTTTATTTTAGAAAATTACTTAAACTCACGTAGAGGACTATAAATATTATTTAGATCAAAATACATTGATTTTGCAATGCAATTTCAGAGTAATAGTGAGATGTACTTACTCATAAGAATAACTATCATTGTGCGAGGTGAAATAAGTCAATCTAGTTTCATCACGACTTCATGGTTAGTGTGTTATCTATGTCCAGCAATATGCTGAACTGGCCTCTTAGTTTTGTACAGATGACGGGTGTATACGATTTGTGCCTAGTTATAGTTTTTTTTTCTCACATTGTTTATATCATGTCCTTCGTCTGTTATAAAAATAAACGTTTTTTTTTCTTTCGATGTAGTCCCATAGATGGGAATAAAGAAAAGCGAAATATGTTTATATTGCACCTAATTTTCACGGCACAGGCAGAATGAATATGCCTATCATCATCATCATCATGATCCTAGCGTTGTCCCGGTTGCTATCCAAGGCCTTAGCCCAGGGTCCGTTTTCCTGCTACGCCCGTGGAGATTTAAGGCCTCCCTCACATTGATCATGAGCGTTCCTCGAGCGTACGCTCGGCGTCTATTCGACGTGCGCCCGGCGTTCACTTTGTACTACAGAGTGTACGCCGAGCGCACGCTGGGCGTACGCTCGAGGAACGCTGACGCCCAATGTGAGGTCGGCCTTAATAATACCATCAGGGTGTTACACACGGCGACTTGACTTTTCGAAATAGACGTGCATATTAAATTGTTACTTATCGCTTCTCCCGTGCCTCTGTGAGCATGCTAAGGTCCCAGCTGTTATGAATCTTTGTCTGTCGTTATATACTGAAACTGTTCCATGCCATGGAATATTCTGATTCCTTTGAGTTGCGGAGGTCAAATATTTTGTAAAATCTATTTAAACAACAAAATGGATTTCGAGCTCTGAAAGTCTTGGATGAATGGATGGACTCTAGGTCGGTAATGGTAAATGTTTCGCTTAAAATGTCCTATCTGACGCTGTATTAAACGTTACAATTGAAGGGCGGATCTAGACTCCATAAATTGGATTCCCAATCTCTTTTGTTAAGCTTAATCCTCAAATAGTAATTAGATACTAGTATGATCAACATTCAAAAGTCAAATTTTATTACCATACAATATGTACAATATTTGGGGAAGTTTAAAAGTTGCATCGGTGCAAGAAAAGTTGAATGGAAATTGTCTATTATGGTATGGACATGTCAGGAGGGATGTGAATCATGGGACTAGAAAACTGATGAATATGAGAAATGAGGGATATAATGCAAGAGGAAAACAAAAAATAAATATGGATAGATTGTGTGAAGGATGACATGAATGGAACCCTTTCATTAATTTCATCCAATTCTATTCAGTGAATAATCTCTCGATGACATCTATAGGATAGGATGGAGGAGAGAGAAATTCTGCGCCGAACCCAAGTGATATGGGAGCACGGCAGGCAGAGGAAGATAATATTATGTACAATATTAACCAAAAAATTGAGCAAACTGTACAGTAGCGATCGAGTAAGATATTGATAATTTGATCACGCTGCAAATCAGTCGCATATCGTAAGAAAATAGACCTCACGCTGTTAATGCAACTCACTCCTTGCGTTGTCACAATGTAACATTTGAGGCACAACGTTGGGCATGTCACAGGGTTCATATCTTTGACCAACGCTATTACAATTTTTATCTTCGACATTGCAATAATGATGTCTTCGCTTCAATTGAAAATTAACACAACTTTAATTTCATATATCATACTTTGACCTATATTATAAACGCCGATTCTGTGTAAATATGTGTGTATACACATGTACCTATATGCGTGTCTATGTGTATGTTTGTGTAGCTCTCTGACTATAGATATATAAAACATTATAGTTACATAGTTGTTTGTAATACGCATCTATACGCTGAAGGGTTAATGATTTCAAATAAGCTATATCAGAAAATAATACGTTATAGCTTATTTGTAAACATTATCATCATCATGAGTATAGATGGATACATACATATAATCAACAAGGAAAAATTATATGACTATAAAACCTGTACACAGTTATTTGTTTTTGGAAAACTTTATACTTATTTTCACTATTTCTTGAATATGCTTGTTTCAGTTACATCGTTTATACTGTACAAACCAAAACGACCAATGCTCATACTAAGAACTTTTTTACCAGATGACATATTAGTATATTTTATATTATTCCAAACCCAATAGTGAATAACTTTAATCAAAGAACTGTGCAAACTGTACAGTAGCAATTGAGTAATAAATTGATAACTTGACAACGCTGAAAATCAGTCGCATATCGTAAAAAATAGTCGCCATATTGTGATCTCGAAGGGACTACGTTCGATAAATACTTGACAGCCTTGTATTATGTCCCGTGATTTGGTATCTGAAAAGAAAATAAAGGATTATCATAGACAAGCATATCCACAAAATCTCTTACTCTCATAATTAATAGCGTATGAGATTTTTAAGAGATTAGATTTCAGATTATAGCTACAGTTTTGTTTTAACTAGTATTTTACAAATAATTATACTTATGTACTGTCATGCCTGCTTTAGTTCTTAGGATTAGTATTTCGTAGTGATTTGATTCACTCTGTTCTCAACCACACCTCACTTCAGAACTATAATTGTATCTACTAAGCATAAAAGCTGCGGTAAGGTTTAGTGTGAGGGGTTTAACGCAGTTTGCTGTTGTTCACCTCAAAATCTCCGTAATGGATATTAACTATATATATGTATAGAGCTATTTGTTATTCATAAAGCAGAGAGCACACCTGCGACCCGCAAATTAGCTAATCAATTGGTCGCATCGCGTTCGTCGGTTCACATACTGTCTACTTGAGGTATTGCCTAGTTAGTTAATGCTATTTGTAATTACTGATTAGATAGTATAGGTTCTACGCGATTAGTAAATTATCTTATATTTTAGGGGATTGGGTATTTTAAACCAATATAATATTATTGTTATGCATTATTGTATTTCATTGACGAAATTAAGATTATGAATTTCAACAAATCACTTTGCTTTGTTGGTAAACTAGTTATGGTCCAGTTTCTTGTTTACGATAGTATACACTAACCTTATTGGAAATCGAATAATAGTGTTGATGTTAATGTCGATATATTATCTTAGAATTATCTTATATGCCTTGGAGCTTGGAGATTATTTACTAGTCTTTCCACAGAGCTTCCAGCAGAGAACACAAAACTTCGGTTTTTCCACAGAGCGACTGCCGTGTGACTTTCACAACCCAACGGGTCAGCGATATTCCATGGTTTAGACTAGTATCAATTTATTTGACTTTCTGTAATGACTATCAAACATCTTCATGACAGCCGGAACCGATGGCCTATCTTGCTCTCCGAGACACGGGGCAAATGATAATTAATAATTCAATACGCAGATAACTTTAAAAGGTCATTGGTGCGTGCCGTGGATTTGAAACCATCTGGCTCACCTCTGCAGTCCCTTGGTATCACCACTAGGCTATCGCGGACTTAGTAAAATTTATTTGTTTATTAATGGTCATGTGTTTGGTATCTCGATGATGCGTACGCGTTAAATCGCGTTATAATCCAATAAACGATTTTGCTTCTCTCGTCGCCATTTCAGTGAAAGGTCAGAATAGATAATAGAATGAATGTGGACACAGATAAACAAACAAATATAACCTCGATAATACTGAAATCCGTTTGGCAAAGAAAGCAACAATCCAGAATCCTTCAATACAAACTAAATCGAAATTGACGCTCTAACTAAAGAGAAAATCTAGTAAGGCCTCCTACCAATTGTCTTCAGTCAAATTCTCGGATTGCATTTCTATCGCTAGTGTTTATCACCTGCCCCAAGGCGATTCGGCCACCGACGAAATTATTTCCCCAAATGATGTTTAGACGTCGAAAACGGCGGAAAACGTCGGTAATTGCCCTCTCGCGATATAAACTGGGTGAGTATATAATCGG
Organism: Euclidia mi; assembly: GCA_944739405.2. NCBI lineage: Eukaryota > Metazoa > Arthropoda > Insecta > Lepidoptera > Erebidae > Euclidia > Euclidia mi. Next base: position 7,918,481 of record OX123185.2, read on the forward strand.
CAGTAGGAAGGGCTGTGGTCCTAACTACACATACTCGATGCTTTATAATATAAACGTCATAGGTGTGACAAAAATATGTGTAAGATGAACAAATTCCTAGCGATGAGTTTGAGAGATATGTAATGATATCTAGGCTTTGGGCTGAAATTATTGATATCCAAATATTTATACATAATACGTAAGAGGATAGTGGCAGTTTAATGATACTGACATGATGTTTGACAGTTAAACTGTCAAACGTGTAAATAAGGTGTACCTATATAAGTCGACAGGCTCGGCTAGTTCGTCCTATTCTTCTTCGACGACTATTTAGTAGATTGTGTTGATGCTAAATAATGCTTATTATGTTTTGTTGTAAGACAGACCTTTCTAGTAATATAAAACTATCCACAACATTAATATTTGATATAAATTAGCTGTACCACTGTTTGTTAATTATTAGGTACTTATTGAAAAGAATGATCAAGAGTTTTATTGAACGTTCTTTCTCTTCGTTCTATGCCTTTGCTTTGCGAACTGGGCTCTAAATGTAAATGTAGAATCACGACGTAATCTAAAGATATATCCTTGTGCCAAACTGAATAAATGAAAGTATAATTTGATAGTTGTCTCTTTTATTTATCAAAACTGTCTCTACACTATAGGGAGCTTTCCTGATTCTGACATCAGAAGTGGGATAAATTTGCGCCCACAATACTAATACATCCAATTGCAAGTTCCAGAGTCTCCTAATCGTGATGCCATAATTTCAGCCCAAAGCCTAGATATCATTACATACCTCTCAAGTTCGTGTATTATAATAAAATGCCAGCACATTACCAAATTACACTTAGGTTGAAGTGACTCTGATGTGTCGACGCAACTAGTCAAAGTATGTTCTTTATTAGGAGAAATTTACCAATGTTTTTATCAGATCGTAATTATTTCTATATACCTGGCATTGCAATAAAATAGTTTGCATGCGCAACTGCTAAACATAAAACGAGTACCTCTATGGGATTAAAGCCTCTTTATGAAAATGAATCTTGTTATTTAAGTTACAACAAAGATTATGGCAACTACAACAATTCATAAAAAATGAGCTGAGAAATTATTACAAACTATAACACAAACTCGCTAGCTTAAAGCAGTTTTCGGTAGTCACGATCGAGTAACGTTAGTAGTGTTGTTAGTAGCACTCGTGCAAATGAGGTTAGCTGATGAAGTCAGGGCGGTGTACGCGCTATTACCGCGCACCAGGGGGCGCACGCTGCGCAGGAATTTATGGGAGACGCGTGTCATAGTGATTTTACTAGAAAGCTTATTAAATTTGCCAAAAGTACGTACTAAAACTATTCTGAAAAAAATATTAATATGCATTTTAATAACATTAAATAATTTGTAAAAGAATGCCTTAAATCTTTTTGAAATCGTAATATACATTTCTAAAAGCTATTATTCGTTTTTTAAATCCGATTAGAATAGTAAACGGACCCCGCGTTCTAACTGGGATAACGCTTAAATTATAGAATCGTATACCACGTCAGACGATTATGCGAAAACTGAAAAATACCAATCCACTACATTTGAAGAATTTTTATTATACACACATTTGAAATTTATTTTTGAATAAGTTTAAGTTCTTATTGAATGCTATGAGATCATCCGCTACAAACATACAAGTAAATATAATTATTGTAATGTTGTCTCCATATTTTCTTACAATGGTTAAATATCATAAAGTTAGGTTTTTATTAGTCATTATTCTTCTATCACTAGAAAGTTCGCTTAAACGCACTGTCTAGAGTTACCGTAGGCAGGTAGGAAATTGTTCAGAGGTGCGCAGTGGAAGTCTGTAATGCATCCACCTGACCACGGTAAGGCAAGGACCTAAACACAATGCACTGCGTTGCACAGTGAATCACAACTAATAAATAAGGGTTAACCAATGATCTCCTGGCGTTGCTCTTGAGTGGACCTATAAGATTAACTCATAATTTTGGCCAAAATAACAAGAGAATCGTTATAAATACCACAGGATCCAGTTCGGCGTAGTCCTACTCCTCGGGCACCAATCAGGAATTCACCCACGTGTTTTACAATGTTCATTAAGATACTATTTTTATCACAATTAAACCGGTGCCAGTTATTGATCAAGGAAGCGGCAATTAAAACGGGTTCCAAATACAATTATACAAGATCAAACGCGCTCATCAAAACGCAATCTTCCAAAGCTTATTTTTTTCACTGACCGCGGGAAACGACGATGAACCAAAGAAGAGTGAATGACAGTTCAGTGTGACCATAGTCAAAATTTACGATAGACTAAACTAAACGTTACTAAATCGATATAATCGACTTGACATATCACAAATAATATTTCTATTTCAAACATCCACCCACCCCGGACCGGCCTACCGGTCCGCTTATCCGTTGGTAGACGTGACAATGTTGCAACCGCTCTCCTCAGAATCGAACCATCCACCAAGACCTCAGCAAATCGGGGAACTCCATCAGCCCCAGTTACCAAACGAAGAATGCGCCCCCTGCGCCATCTGAGTGGTGGAAGGTTAGCCTCCTTGATCAAAACGAGGTCTCCAATCTTGGGTGGATCGGTCTTGTCGGTCCACTTCACGCGTTGCTGGAGTATGTGCAAGTATTCCAAATTCCAGCGTTTCCAAAAGCTCTGAGTAATCTGGCGTGCCAATTCAAAACGCGAGAGACGACCAGGTCTCGTATCAATATAGGGGTACTCAGGCAAGGCGACAAGTGGGCGACCAATCAAAAAATGGCCCGGCGTAAGGGCCTCCCAATCATTCGGATCTGAGGAGATCGGGCACAATGGCCGAAAGTTCAAAACGGCCTCAATCTTACAAAATACAGTTGCGAGTTCCTCAAAGGTAAGGACAAATTCACCGATTGCCCGGCGCAAGTGTGTTTTGGCCGATTTCACAGCGGCCTCAAAAATACCACCCCAGTGTGGACAATTTGGTGGGGAAAACAACCAATTTATCCCACGTCGGGCAAGCCTATCACCTATATCAGCCTTGTTGGTTTCAAGAAAATTAACATCATCATTCAAATAATTATACGTGCACTTGAAGTTAGTGCCGCAGTCAGAACGGATCAAGGAAGGCAGCCCTCTGCGGGATACAAATCCGTCAAATGTGGCTACAAACGCCTCGGTCGTAAGCGAGGAGACCAGTTCTAAGTGTACGACCTTTGTGGAAAGACAAACAAAAACACACAAGTAGGCCTTAACAGTCTTGCTGTTTCGAAGTGTCGACGTTTTCATCAAAAAGGGACCAGCGAAGTCCGTGCCAACACCGTCAAATGTCCTGCTCTCCGTTACGCGATCTGCCGGTAAGTCTCCCATCAACGGCTGCATGGTAGAAGCCTTGAGCTTATAGCAAGGGATGCAGCGAAAGACTACACTCCGAATAATTCTTCGGGCAGACAAAATCCAAAACTCGCGTTGCAAAAAGACCAAGAGCGCATTACAACCAGCATGCGAATTTTTAAGGTGACGGTCAGTTACCAACAAGCGTAGCAAATGACCGTCCTTAGGTAACAAAAGGGGGTGACGTGCTCCGTAAGGGAGGTTGGCGTTCTTGAGACGCCCTCCAACGCGCAAGAGACCCGTATCGTCCAAAAAAGGGGTTCAATTTAGATACAGCTCCCGATAATTTCGATCTCCCTGACTTAGTTAGTTAGTTAGTTGGACAGGTGTTTTCCGCACTTAGCCACTGAATTGGGCCATTGTGCGTGAGCAGTGACACGGTTTTCGACTGCTACTTATACCATGCAAGCTCCTTCCAGAAGGCCATGAGTTGACCAGTTTTGCGTATGGCTTCGCTCATGGTTCTGGGATTGTTCAGGAACCTCGTCCGTTGGTCGCTCACGGTGGTACAATGTAGGATCACATGAGCGGGTGTTTCTTCGGTCTCCATGCAGCCCCTACATAATGGGCTGTCCGTGACGCCGATATTGTAGAGATGCTTGTTTAGTGGACAGTGGCCAGTTATTATGCCAGTCAGATGCTTGAGTGTTTTCCTGTTGGCGTGCAACAGTTTATGCGAGAGTCGTTTATCTAATACGGGAAAGGCACCTTTAGATTGCCTACACTCTTTTAACTCTGCCCACTCTTTTACGTGTTGATGTAGGGTTCTCTCGCGTAACCAAGTTTTAAGTTGGTTGAAAGGTATCGGAACAATTGGTTCGGGTCCCAGGGTTGTTGTGTCCGATCCTTTCCTTGCCAGTTGGTCTGCTGCGTCATAGCCCGTGGAGTCACTGTGTCCTCGTATCCACTGGATCGTGACCCGATTCTTCTTTATTTATTCGCTAATTTTGATTGCAACTTATTTCATAACATTAAATTAAATATTTTAATTATAATGTAATTTGCAGTATTTAATCTCAATTCATTAAAATGTTTATAAATTTAAAAATTGTTATTGTTGCGAGCTGGGGTTCGACGATAAATTATAACACTATGCCAGAAAAAACTGTACTTTATTTACTAACACAATAACACTAGATACACACACTTAATTTTTCAACACTAATAAAACTCACTATTCACACTTCCGACTTATTTCCTTCGCTCTCGTTTGTCGCTCCGCTATTCACTTGTTACTGTCCGGTCCGTACGCTTGCGCTCTATTTATACTGGCCGGATAACATCACTAGAGCATTCTAGATACTTTTACAAAACTGTCGAAATAATCTCGAACAGTCGATTACTCGATACAGCAACGCCATCTAGTACAGAGTAGCTGAATTACCTTTAAACCACCGATACATTCAATCTCTTATAGTACCCCCATTCACCGATAGATGGCGTAACACTGCCCCCCTCTTAAACGTGTTCGTCTCGAACATCGTTGGACCCATAGTTGTAAGGTATGCCCATATTATATGTAACGTTGATGCATCGATGTACTCTATACAAACTCTATATAACCATGTAATCGATTGAATAAATGCAGTCATCATACAGATCTCGAACGTTTCATTTATCTCCTACACCCAACCGTATATGGCGACCCTGCCAACGGGCAGCTATCTGCTGCGTTAGCAAATTCTTGTGTCCACGGCCCACGCGCTGTAAGATAAGTCGAACAATATGGGCACTTGCAATACTTTCTTCGTTCATGTTTCTCGTGTTGTACAACATCATAAGTATTTTTGTGTCTGCTATAATGGGTTCCACAAATACTAAAGAAGAATTAGTCCTGGCACAAGATGCCGCAGGAAATGCGAGCAATAGCGGAATTGGTGAGCTCCAGCACCATGCGAGTATCACAAACATCATACTTATTGTCATAACTGTGTTTTTGGCAATAACATTGGGATATTTTGCCCTGAAGAATTATAGAAAATGCCACAGAACGTGGATAACAGAGGAGATACACAGGCATTCTTTTAGAAAGTCAAGGTCGATGTATTATCGCCGTCCCCGCGATATCGAGGCAGCTGCAAACGTAAATAAGGAGTCCGGGGTAATAAATGCATAAAGTAAAGAGCCGGGTCTCTCCATGATGGAAAATAGTGCGGTGCGGTCAATCGAAATTATGCGGAAATATCATAAAAGGTGCGGTAAATAGTTGTGTCGGTTTCTATATTATGGTGTATTTAGTGCGGAATCGTTATCAATAATAATCGGTAAATAAAACCAGTGCGCGTTAATCTGCAAAATTATGGAGGTGCTTGGACAATAATTTAGAGACTTTAATATTTTTGTTTTAAGCAGTACTATTGTCTTATTTCAAGTACAAGAGGTATGTATTTACTATTTTATTCAATAAATTAGGTACTTGTAGAATATACTTGTTGCTGTCAAAGTTATAAATTCATATGGCTGAAAAACTGAGTGAAATATACAATGAATTATTAGAATTACGAAAGTACTTAATCAAAATTGGCCCTAGTAGAAGGAAGGGTAAGATTATTGTTGTTAAATTAGAAGAAGCAGATACTTTATATAAAAAATTTAGTTCTTGTTTAGAGTCGATAGAGACATCTAAAACCAAATTTAAAGAGGAAGATTTGTTCTTTATTAATAAGATTAGTAAAGATATTAACATTTTATATAAGGGTATATTAGATTTATGTACTGAGACATCGTGTTCAGAAAATTTAGAAGAAAATAAGTTAGGAATAATGGAGAAGTTCAATATAAAAATAGCTTTGAGCTTATTGCCAATTGCATCAGATGATGAATCAAGTATAAAGCAGTTAATAGATGGTATAAGTTATTATAAATCTGAAATTGATGCGGACTCTCAGAAAAAGCTTATTGATTTCGTATTAAAAAACAGGCTTTCTCAGACAGCTAAGCTTAAGTTATCGTCTAATTATGATAATGTTGATGCACTTATCAAGGACATGCGAATTCGACTGTTACCCAGAAAATCGCCAACGGCTATTCAGCGTCGGTTGTATAATCATAAGCAAAATAATTTGAGTATAGATGAATATGGCAAACAAATTGCAGAAATGTTTGCAGATCTGACGATCACACAAGCTGAGGGCTGCGATCTTAATATTCAGAGTTTAAGGTCTTTGAATGAAAAACAGGCAATAAAATCTTTTGCAGAAGGCCTTAGAAATCGTCGCCTAAGCACTATTATATCCGCAAGGAATTATGACACCTTGAAGGACGCTGTACAGGGTGCGATTGATGAAGATATTGCTTCCACGGTAACTTCTAGCGAAATAATGACCATTAATCGTTATACTAATTCACATTCCAGGAATTTTCCTCGGCGTTCGAGCAACACTCAATTTCAACAGCGAATGCACGCTGGTCGAGGGAGGTACCAGCCAGGTTCTCCTAGGCAACAGGGCAATACTCCAGCGCAATATCAGCGAGGTCAGACGAATACCTCGCGCGGGACTAGAACCTTCTATGGTAATCGAGGTAGGTCCAACTTTAATCCATTCAGAGGTCAAAGGGGTACTACGAGGCACGTACATACTTTGACAAGTTCAAGCTCTCATCCTCGTAATGAATCTGAAAATAGGAATCAGTTTTTTCGAGACTAATAGCATCATATTATCTTGTGGTAATTCTTGTTATGTTAAGTTACGTAGTCATAAGTATATTTACACGTGTCTTATTGATACAGGCGCATCGATTTCAGTCGTGAGTCATAAGCATGTACTTGCGCAAAATCTTCCTATCTCTAAGCAGAATACAGTTGTCAGCGGTATCGGAGACAAGTCCGTACCATTGGATATGTTTATTTAGACTTACTTCTCGGGTGTCATGTTGTAACTCACAAGTTTTATGTTTTGAATTCCTTACCTCCTAAGGCGAGTGCAATAATTGGGTACGACTTTTTAAACAAATACAAGTCGGTTCTAAATGTTAATAATAAAACATTAACTTTATGGAACAATAATATTAAAGTGATATTACACTTAACTACAAACAGTAATACGCATTCTTCATGTTTTAGCAGTAATAAAGTACATTTGCCTGAAAGGTCGGAATCTGTGCATTTTATACATACTTCCGTTACAGAAGAGAGCGTTATTTGCGCATCAGAACTGCGTAAAGGGGTTTTCATAGCTAGTGCATTAGTTAATCCCGTAGACGGAAAAATACCTATCCGAATATTAAATACTACTGAATCAGCTTTAACCTTGCACGACATTAAACCAATTATTCAGAGTGCAAAAGAATATGTTTGTTGTTCATTTGACAAAGCCATTAATGATTCTAATCGAGTTAAAAAAATATTTTCATTGCTGAATCTGAACCATTTAAATAAAGAAGAACAGATATCATTAGAAAATTTATGTGCAAAGTACTCGGATATATTTTACCTACCAGGTGATAAGTTGACAACTACTAACATTTATAAACATTCCATAACTTTAAAACCGAACATTTCTCCAGTGTATACGAAACCATATAGAGTACCGCATTCACAGAAAAATGAAATTAAGAAACAAATAGATCATATGCTCGAGCAAAGTATTATTGAGCCTTGCAACAGTGAGTGGTCCAGTCCTGTCCTTCTAGTACCAAAAAAGACTGATAAAAATAATGAAAAGAAATGGCGGTTAGTGATTGACTACCGTAAACTCAATAATTGTATTCATGAAGACAAATTTCCATTACCTAACATTACAGAAATGTTAGACTCTTTATCTGGCTGTCTTTATTTTAGCCATTTAGATTTAAATTCAGGATTTTATAATGTAGAATTGGATGCATCTTGTCGAAAATATACAGCATTCTGCTCTGGACAGTACCAGATGACCCGCATGCCTATGGGCCTCAAGACTAGCCCCGGTGCCTTCTCTAGGATGATGACCATGGCCATGGCAGGATTAAATTATGAAAAATGTTTAGTGTATCAGGACGATTTAGTTTGCTTTAGCCGAAATTTAAATAGCCATATAGAAAACCTTCAAGATATATTTGAAAGATTGAGGAAAGTAAATCTTAAATTAAATCCCACTAAATGTGATTTTCTAAAAAAACAAATACTTTATTTGGGTCATGCAGTGTCAAACGCCGGTGTCTCACCCGATCCCGAAAAAAGTAATAGAATTAAAAACTATCCTGTCCCTAAAACAACTGATGAAGTAAAAAGATTTGTTGCTTTTGCAAATTACTACAGGAAATTTATACCCAATTTTGCTGATAAAGCTCATTATTTACATATGTTAAGTAGGAAAAATGCTAAGTTTATTTGGGACGAAAATTGTCAGAAGTCTTTTGAAACATTAAAATTAAGCCTAATGTCACCACCTGTTTTACAATATCCTGATTTATCCGATCAAAATCGATTTGTTTTACATACTGACGCTTCAGGCTATGGATTACGAGCCGTTTTATCAAATTCTGATGGTCGACCAGTTGCGTACGCCAGTAGAAGCCTAAATAAAGCTGAGAAGAATTACCCGACCATCGAAAAGGAATTGTTGGCTATAGTTTGGTCTGTTACACTTTAGGCCATATTTATATGGTCGAAAATTTAAAATAGTAACCGACCATAAACCATTAATTTACTTATTTAACATGAAGGACCCATCGAGCAGGTTACTTAAATTTAGACTTGTACTTGAAGAGTATGACTTTATTATTGAATATATTAAAGGCAAAGAGAATGCGGCTGCAGACGCATTGTCTCGCTTAACTATATCCTCAAATGAACTTAAGGAAATGAATGAATGCGTGTGCGTTATGACGCGTGCACAGAAAAGGCAATTAGAATATACGAATTCTTCGGATGAAATTGTTGCAACTGACAAAAGGCCTGATCAACCTAAAGTCGTTGAAACTAATTTCAAGCCCAAAAATTCGGTAGAGCTTAGATTTATAGACACTAGTAGGTTAGCGAAGTTAAGAAAAGATAGCGAAATAACGTTTGAAACAAATACGTTCACATATATATCTGATTTATTATCGATATTTATAAATCCAGCTACTCAATCACAAATGACGCGAGCCGCATTTGCGAGAGAGCTGAGCGATTTTTGTAATCAAATTAATGTAGAAGAAGTATACTTCATCAAAAATAAAAATAATTATATTTTTGTAGATAAATTAGTGAGTGAAATAAAGAAACATACAGATTGGAAAGGACCAAGGTTGTGTATTCTAAAAGAAGTAATAAGAGTCGAGAATAAAGACGACAGAAAGGTTATTTTGAACGACTTTCATCTTTTGCCTACCAGTGGCCACGCAGGCATAAGACGAATGTTCAATAATATCAAAAAGAGTTATTTTTGGCCCGGGCTGGAAACAGATATTAAGAATTTTGTGAAAAAATGTCCTAAATGCCAAAAGCAAAAATATACGGTTATTGTTAAAGAACCAATGACCATCACTTCCACTGCTCATGAAGCATTTGAAAAAATATTTTTAGATCTTGTAGGTCCTCTCGATAGAGATGAAAATAATTTTAATTTTATATTAACCCTTCAATGTGAATTGACAAAATATGTATGTGCATACCCATTGACTTCCAAAACAGCTGCTGAGGTCGCGCGAACATTTGTTGATAATTTTATTCTGCAGCACGGAGTCCCGAAAGAGATAGCAACAGACAGAGGTGCTGAATTTATGGCGGACACCATGCAAAAGGTTTGTGAGATATTAAATATTAAAAAACTTAACTCTACAGCATACCATCACCAAAGCATCGGTGCATTAGAAAACTCTCATAAGAGTTTGGGTGCATTTTTACGCATACAAGTTGACGGTAAGCCCAATTCTGGAGTACATGGCTACCATTTTGGTGCTTTGCCTATAATAATTCCGTTCATACGTCAACAAATTTTACACCATTTGAGCTTGTCTATGGTAAGAAATGTAATTTGCCTACGAACTTAACTAATAGAATAGATCCACTGTATAACCACGATAACTACCCGTTAGAACTCAAATATCGTTTACAAGTATCACAAGCAGAAGCACGAAACAACCTTTTACTAAGTAAACACGCTTTAAAAAGTAGGTATGATAGGTATACTAATCCGGTTTGTTATAAACCTAACGATATGATATTAATTAAAAATGAAACTGGCAACAAGCTCACAAGCTTATACTCTGGTCCCTATAAAGTGATAAGAGATCTATCACCTAATGTTGAAGTAAATATAAATGGTAAAATTGACTTGGTTCACAAGAATAGAACAAAACCATTTTATAATTAATCATGTAAAATGCTTTCGCAAGTAGAACATAATTCATGTTACTAAAATATTAAGTAGCGAACTTTATTTACATATCATGTATTCAGTACATAAAGCAATTATTATGCTTGGTGTATGTTTTGATGGTCAATTAAGACGTGTTAGATAATAGGTTCAACGTTCTGCATTAAATATACTAATTAATATTGTTACCTGTAATCTGTTTTTACTATACCTATGCATAACAAATGTATTTTGTTAAACGTATAAAACTATATTTTACACTGTTAAATGATATTTTGTATTTTAGTTATTAGTTAATCTCTTAAAGGTGAGATATTATATTCCTTTGTATTTTATTACTTTTTTCTTTATAACCAAGCTGTATTGTATTGAACAGCATAAAATAAAATTTGTATTTTATTTTATTTGTTTTTCTAATGGGAAGATGTAAGGTATGCCCATATTATATGTAACGTTGATGCATCGATGTACTCTATACAAACTCTATATAACCATGTAATCGATTGAATAAATGCAGTCATCATACAGATCTCGAACGTTTCATTTATCTCCTACACCCAACCGTATATAGTAACGAGCCAACCGGTCCACATGAACTATCTTCGGTGCACCTCGCAACCCCTTCTAGATTCGATAGGTGACGTCGTTCATCCTGGTAATTATGCGATATGGCCCGTCCCAATTGGCTTGTAACTTAGGCGATTTGCCTTTGCTTCGTACTGGGTTATGAAGCCACACCAATGATCCCTCATCGAAGCCTTTGTTGTTTGCCTTCCGGTCGTAGCGAGTCTTCATCTTTTCAGACATCTGTGGTCCTGACTCCCTGATGTGCTCGTATACGTCGTTCATCTTGTTGCGTAGCTCGGTCGCGTAATCCGTTATATTGTGTGGAGATTCTGGCGGAATACCGGTGATTAAGTCTGCTGGTAAACGTAATTCTCTGCCGAAATTGGCAAAAGCTGGTGTTACTCCTGTGGTTTCGTGGACCGCAGTGCGATATGACAGAAGGAATGGTTGAATGTGCTTGTCCCCATCTCTTTGTTTGCTCTCCACGACCTTCGCCAGGTACCTTTCCAGTGATTGGTTAAATCGTTCAACCATGCCATCTGATTGCGGATGATAAGCCGTGGTCCTGGTTTTATGTGCACCCATCACGCGACAAGTCTCCTTGAACACCTCGGATTCGAAGTTCCGGCCTTGATCGCTGTGGATTTCTAAGGGTACCCCGAATCGACAAAAGACTTCATGCACCAGCTTGTCGGCCACTGTGGTAGCTTCTTGATTTGGGATTGCAAACACTTCAGGCCACTTCGTGAAGTAATCCATCACAACCAAGAAGTATTTGTTTCCATCCTGGCTCTCGGGAAACGGCCCAGCGATATCCAAGGCTATGCGCTCCCATGGGGCTCCCACATTGTACACCTTTAATGCACCTCTGCATCGAGTATGTGGCCCCTTGACAGCCGCACAACTTGTGCATTTGCGGCACCAATCCTCGACGTCATCCCGACAGTAGAGCCAATAAAATCGCTCCCGGATCTTAGTAGGGGTCTTCTTAACTCCCATGTGACCTCCCGAAGCACCATTGTGATAGAGCTGCAAGACTTCCGGCACCTTAGTTTTAGGCACTACCATTTGCAAATGGCACTGGTTACCGCGAGCGTTTTCCCATTTGCGGCACAGAACTCCATCCTGGACGACCAAGCTTTCCCATTGTGCCCAATAACTCTTGGTGATAGGGCTCATTGCTGCGATATTACTCCATTTGGGCCTAGGAGTGTCTGATTTCTTCCATTCGAGAATCGGCTGTATGTCCTTGTCGTCTTGCTGAGCACTCTGCAAAGCTTCTTTCCATTCGTCGCTCAGATCTGTCTTCAACATCCTTACTAATGCTGCCTGCTTTGCTTCCTGTCGGGTACAGTGCTTGCACTAGTCGGGACACGGCCTACGCGATAGGGCATCTGCGTTACCATGGGACTTACCGCTGCGATGTTGTATTACAAAATCAAACTCTTGCAGTAGTTCAATCCATCTGGCTACTTGTCCTTCTGGGTCCTTAAATTAAAGTAGCCATTTCAGCGCAGCGTGGTCGGTTCGCAGGTGGAATTTACGCCCCAACAAATATTTGTTGAAATGCTGTAATGTCTTTACTACAAGCCAAGAGTTCCCGCCTGGTGACGCAGTAGTTTCTTTCGGGTTTGGATAAGGCCTTGCTGAAGTACGCTATAACAACTTCTTGATCACCCTTCCTCTGTGACAGCACGCCTCCAATTCCAGTGTTACTGGCATCTGTGTCAACTATGAATTCATGCTCATTGTCAGGGTAGCCTAGAATAGGTGCAGTACACAGATGTTCCTTAAGCTTCTGGAATGCAACGTCAAAGCTCTCATTCCAACAGAACTGCACTCTGTCTTCGGTGAGCTTATGAAGAGGTCGAGCAATGTCAGCAAAGTTCTTTACAAACCGTCGATAGTAGGAGCATAATCCGAGGAATGCTCTGACCTGCGTTTTGTTCTCTGGAACTGGCCATTCCTTCACGGCAATGATCTTATCCGGGTCAGTTTGAATACCGTTCTCCGAGACCACATGTCCTAGAAAGTTCACTTGCCGTCTGAATAACGCGCATTTCTTCGGACTCAGCTTCAAATTAGCTCCACGTATCTTTGACAGCACTTGCTCCAAGTTTCGAAGGTGATCCTGGAAGGTGCGCCCCACGATGATGATGTCATCCAAGTAGACCAGGCAAGCTTCTAAAATCAGTCCCATAAGCACTCGCTCCATCAGTCTCTCAAAAGTAGCCGGAGCGTTGCACAATCCAAAGGGCATGACGTTAAATTGCTACAATCCTTTGCCTGTGGAGAATGCCGTCTTCTCTTTGTCTCGAGGATCTATTTCCACCTGCCAGTAGCCACTTTTTAGGTCTAAGGTAGAAAACCTCTTCATCCCCGTCAGCGTATCCAGTGTGTCATCGATCCTTGGCAGCGGGTAGCTGTCCTTCTTCGTGATGTCATTCAATCGGCGGTAGTCTACACAGAAGCGCATGCTGCCATCCTTCTTCTTAACTAACACCACCGGAGAGCACCACGGGCTGGACGAAGGCTCGATTACGCCTTCTTTCACCATACCGTCGATCATAGCTTCCACTTCATGTTCCCGTGCCACTGGCACACGTCTTGGTCGCTGGCGAATCTGTGCTTCACTTCCCGTGTTTATTTTGTGCTGGACTAGTGCTGTCTTCTCTATGTCGGCATTACTGGTCGAGAAAATATCCGCGAACCGGTTCAACATCTTCTGAGCCTCGGTCTTCTCTTCCTCCGACAGGGTACTTTCGCAGTCCTCTAAAAGAGTAGACACGTCAAATCGTGCACCCTGAACCATGGCGCTGGTAGGTTGCTCTTGACATATACGCATCCAAGCCGCTCCTTCATAGGTGCCTAATTCCGTCCCTTTCTTGAGCGACACTTCCTTGTCACTTGCATTCAGTGCGCGTACTGATGAAACTTTAGTACCCCTTACCAAGGTTCGTGCAATCTTCCAGGAGGCCTCTTTTTCTAGGCCTACGATTAGTACGCAGCGGTTCCCTCGACCAGAATTCCCTGGTAAACAAACTGGTACAACAGTTTCCGACCGCGGGTGAAGAATGACATTCTTCAGGCAGTACACTTTTCCTGAAGTTGCACCTTCCATGAAGACTTCTTCCAAGCCACACTTCAACACTCCCTAGTTAACATCGATCTCGCAGCGATACTTCCGCATGAAGTCTAGGCCCAGGATGCAGTCGTCCACTATATCGGCTACGATGACTTTGTGACGGTAAACTTTGTTGCCTAGCTTCAGATCCACCTCCATTTCACCTCGGACGGTTATGTGCTGACCGGTAGCTGTTCTCAGATTCACACTTTCATTGTTCCTGAAGCAGGCCCGAAGAACCCGTCTTGCCAGATGGAAACCGATGACTGTCCGAGAAGCACCCGTGTCCAATGTCAGCTTGCATGGTGTTCTGTTAATTTCGCCTTCGATGATCAGGCTGTTCCCGTCACATGATTGCGAGATCGAGATACTTGGGGCTCTTCCATTACCAGCCAGCACCCGCCCCGCAGTCCTGGCTTCTACTCGTTTCCCTGCTCTCGCTGCCCGGCAGGCACATCAGGCGACCCCTTTGGTGGAGACAGGGAGTCACCAGGCTGCCTACGCTTTGGGCAGCTCAAGCGGATATGGCCTCTTTCTCCGCAGTTGTAGCACCGAGGTGACGACACAACTTCCCTGATGCGGTGACCTCGATCGTCGCGTCGCACTGCTTCCACCTCCAGAGCGTGGGCTAAAGCGTCCTTGAGGTCCTTGAAGTGCCCAAGCCTCACTGCTGCTCTTACCTCCAGATCCCGGATCCCATCCGTAAACGCCTGTACGAGGTTCCCGTCAATAAGCGCAGGCGACTACTGGTATGCCTTCCTGACCAGCTTTTCCACCTCTTGAGCCCACTGCTGCAGAGTTTCTCCGGTGCGTTGTGTTCTGTCCTTCAGCAGAGCACGATAAACGTGTTCAAGGTGCGCGTCACCGTATCTCGCATCCAGCGCCTCCAAGAGCTTTTCGTAGGTGACGTCTTGCCCGAGTGCCTCCAACACTGTCAAGGCCCGGTCGCAAAGGCCCAAGGTTAGGGCGGTTAAGGCCTGTTCTTTGGTCCACCCATTCGATCGCATCACAGCCTCGAACTGGATCTTGTATGCAGACCATGATGACGAGCCATCAAATGGTGGAACCTTATATCCACGAGGTGAGGGCGCTACAGCCGCTGGTGTTACTTCGAGCTCACGCGATTTCTTCTCCACTTCAGCAACACAGGTCTCGTGGTGGTCATGTACACGCTTCTCTATAGAGGCGACGCGAGTCTCAAGCTTGTCGTGCACGAGCATCTCTACGTCGCTGATACGGGCCTCGTGCTGCTGAAGTTCCTCCTTGACCGCCTTCAAGTCCTTCCCCACTGCGGCGCTGAGGTCTTTCATGAGCACCAGCTGTTCCTCCAGACGGCGGGCGTGCTCCTCCTTGTCGCGCTGCAGCTGTTCCTCTAGGCGGCGCGCGTGCTCCTCTTGACGGCGAGCCTGCTCCTCTTGACGGCGGTACTGCTCCTCTTGACGGCGGGCCTGCTCCTCCTTGTCGCGCTGCAGCTGTTCCTCTAGGCGGCACGCGTGCTCCTCTTGACGGCGAGCCTGCTCCTCTTGACGGCGGTCCTGCTTCTCTTGACGGCGGGCGTGCTCCTCCTTGTCGCGCTGCAGCTGTTCCTCTAGGCGGCGCGCGTGCTCCTCTTGACGGCGAGCCTGCTCCTGTTGACGGCGGTCCTGCTCCTCTTGACGGCGGGCCTGCTCCTCCTTGTCGTGCTGTCGCTGTTCTTCCATGCGGCGCGCGTGCTCCTGCATGAACGCCATCAGAGCCGCGATGTCGGGCACCGCCATGGAGTGTGCGCTTGCAGGCTCCATTGCAGCCGCGGAGTCGCCTGATCCACCAGACGATGGAGAAGGAACGTCTCCGAAGCGTCTCTGGTCCAGGTCTTGCTGGCGCTGGTTCCTGGTACGCACTCCGTCAGTTTCTTCCTTCGGCATTACCGGCATAATTTATCCCTTTCTTCTGACACCAATTTGTTACGAGCTGGGGTTCGATGATAAATTATAACACTATGCCAGAAAAACTGTACTTTATTTACTAACACAATAACACTAGATACACACACTTAATTTTTCAACACTAATAAAACTCACTATTCACACTTCCGACTTATTTCCTTCGCTCTCGTTTGTCGCTCCGCTATTCACTTGTTACTGTCCGGTCCGTTCGCTTGCGCTCTATTTATACTGGCTGGATAACATCACTAGAGCATTCTAGATGCTTCTACAAAACTGTCGAAATAATCTCGAACAGTCGATTACTCGATACAGCAACGCCATCTAGTACAGAGTAGCTGAATTACCTTTAAACCACCGATACATTCAATCTCTTCTAGTACCCCCATTCACCGATAGATGGCGTAACATTATTATATTGTGTTTTGTGAAAAATATTTAAACTATTGCAATTAGTATTGGATTGTAGAGTGTATTAGAGATTTAATGAATTGACTTATTTGTTTGGAATTAATTAAAAAAAAAACGTATTGTAATTCACTTATCAAATTTGTACGCCAGTAACAGGCTGAACATATGAAACTATATTACATTGTAACATCTTGCATATCATGTACACTATGTTCAAACAAATAAACATTTATCTTATCTTCGTTGCAGTTTTCTGCAGCTCTTGGTGGCACTCCATAATTAGGCCGCTGTTAAAGCAGTTGCCGTCGAGAGCTTGTAGTACTGAGGCACTGTCTGTGATGATGCGTACCGACAGGTTACTCACGTTTCTGGCCGCGATCGCCGTCGCCGCCCTTATAATCCCAACGCATTCAGCTTGGAAGATGGTGTTGAGTTTACCAAGCGATGTTGAGAGATTGATGTTCAAGTCATGGGAGAATACTCCGGCACCTGTCCCATACTTAGTTTTTGAGCCGTCTGTGTATACTCTAACTTCGTGTATACCAGAACTATCCTTGTGCTCTTCTTGCAGTTGTATGCGGTATTTTTTGTCAAAGACAAAGGTTTTAGGTATGAGGTCGCACGTTGCATCTAGCATCGGGATCTCGTTAGTTAATGTCCTTTTCAGGCGTGCATGGGTTATTCTGTCGTCTCTTCTCCAAAGCCCGAACTTATCGAGCCGGATCGCTGCGGCACCTGCTTCCTGCTGGATGATGAGGTGCAGTGGTCGCAAGTCGAGGAGCACCTCCAGTGCCGCCGTTAGAGTTGTTTTCGTGCAGCCTGTTGTGGCCAGACAGGCGAGGCGTTATATGCTCTGCAGCTTCTTCTTGACTGTGCTTAGTTGAGTGCGTGGCCACCACACTACTGCACCGTATGTGAGCATGGGGCGTATTATGGCAGTGTAGATCCATAGGGTGGTGAATGGTTTGAGACCCCATTTCTTGCCTATTATTCTCCTTCTCTGCCAGAAGATTGTACATGCTTTTGTGGTTTTAGTGGTGATGTGTTTATTCCAGTTGAGCTTGTGGTCGAGTGTTACGCCCAGGTACTTGACTTCACTCGATAGGTTAAGCTCCGTGCCAAAAAGTGTTGGTTTTCTGGTCATACGGGTGTTCCTTTTGTTGGTGAAAAGTACTAGCTCCGTTTTATTTGGGTTGACCGTCAGTTCGTGGTGGTTGCACCATTGTTCCATGATCCTGATGGCTGCTTGCATCCGATACTGAATCATGTCTTCCGAGTTTCCTTTGATTAGGATGGTTATGTCATCTGCGTAGCCGACCGTGTAGAAGCATTTGTCATTCAGGCTTCTCAACAGATCGTCTACCACTATGTTCCAGAGCAAGGGTGATAGGACTCCTCCCTTTGGGCAGCCTTTTGCTACTATACCCCTTGTGGTGGTGTTAACCGTGAATTGAATAGCCCTTTGTTTCAGGAGTTGATCAATCCAGCCACTGACGGTTTGTTCAACTCCGAACTTGTCGAGGGCTCGGCTAATGCTGGTGAATTTAGTTTTGTCGAAGGCGCCTTCTATGTCAATGAAGGCGCCTAAGGTCATTAGTATGTCAGATAGCGCTGTCTTTATGGTCCCCACTACGGAGTGAAGCGCTGATTCCGTTGATCTGCCATTTCTGTAGGCGTGTTGTTGCGGATGTAGTGGTCTGCGTAGCAGTGCGCCTTCCCGCAGGTATCTTTTAGCGAGCCTCTCCAGCGTTTTCAGCAAGAAGGAGGTTAAACTGATAGGTCTGAACGGTTTTGCTTGAGTGTAATCAGTTTTGACCGGTTTTGGGAGAAATATGACTTTTACTTCCCTCCACCTTCGTGGTATGTAATTGTGCGCTATAGATGCTCTATATATGCTGAGTAGCTGTGGCACAATCGTTGTGCAGCCCCATTGTAGAAGTGCTGGTGTTATTTCGTCCAGGCCTGCAGATTTGTACTGGAAGCTATCAATTGCCCATTTCAGCCGGTCCACGGTAACCATGTTGTTGGCTATCGTCCAGTCTTTTTGGGTCGGTGGTCTGAGTTCAGATTCTTCCCAATCATAGTCGTCGGTCACAGTGCAACCTGGGAAGTGTGTTTCAATTAGCACTTGGCTTATTTCCATATCTCAATTCAATTCAATTCAAATAATAATAATATTCTACCACATTCACACAACACCATCTAGTCCCAAACTAAACAGAGCTTGTACTATGGGTACTAGATAATGGATAAACATACATATATACTTTTTTTTTTGTAAATACATACATATTATACATAGAAACACCCAGACCAAGACAAACATCCATGTTCACGCACACAAATGTTTGACTTGAGCGGGAATCGAACCCGCGACCTTCGGCGTGGCAGTCGCTTACACTCCCGCTGCGCCAACCGGTCGTCAAAATCTCTTTATTGTTCAAACTTTAGTACAATTATTATACACATTACATCAGTAGACTTAGGCATTAATAAAAACAATATAATTACTATGTATCTCTGGGCCCTACACTAGGATTCCCTGTGTCGTGGGGTCCAGTTCCTTCCGTAAGTGCAAAAATGTATATATTTGTATTTTTGTGTATAATATACTACCTACTGACAATTATTGATTATTTAACAAAAATGATATTTGTAAGCAACATATACTGAAAAAAGAAAAATAAAAGAAAGAAATTAAACTACAAATGTGTGTGTGTGTTTGAGTGTGCATGCGTGTGTGTATGTGGTGTGTGTGTGTGTGGTGTGTGTGTGTGTGTTTGTGTGTGTGTGTGTATGATAGTTAGTGCCCGCGTAATATTAAATACTAGTAGTTAATAGGTTTTCAGTGTAGTCATAGTCTTTGGGCGTTAAGTTAACCATTTCTGGATAGTGGTTTTAAGACAAAAATAAAATATATATATAATATAATAGGTTTATTATTGTATTATTAACCTTAAACAATTTACTGTATAGATAAGGCCCCATGAAAGTAAAAGAATGACGAGCAAAAGCAGAATGGACTCTCGGTATGTCCCACTTTAGAGTTCTATAAGAGGTACGTGCTTTAATCTTTGCAACTTTATGGAAGCGGAGAAGAACTGAAACAATATAAAGCTGTCTTACGCGAAGCAGGTTACTGTCTAAATACAGTGCATTTGTCGAATAACGCCATGGCTTTTTAAACGCTATTTCCAAAATAGCTCGCTGAGCGCGTTCGAGTTTCAGAAGAAAGGTTTTTTTGGATGCTCCCCAGGCAATGACACAATAATCCAAAATGGATTGGCAAAGACAAAAGTATACACTACGAATAAGTGGCGGCTCTGCTACAGATCTAATCTTTTTAAATATATGAGCTAGCTTCATCACTCGTTTCGTAACTGCATCTATATGTGATTTCCACGAGAGGTTTTCGTCGATCATTATGTCTAAGTATTTTATGCATGAGACTTGTTCTATGATCGTGCATTTGCATTGTAATGAGATATGAAGCTTGGCAGACTCACATAAGTGCAGTTTTATGTTTAAGGGTTGCTTAGGAGCCGACCTTTTGGTGATACTTAAGGCTATGAGCTTTGTTTTGCTAGCGTTGAGCGTCAATAGGTTGTGTTTGAGCCAGTTGGCAGCATTCTGAAGACTCTCCTGAGCCACATCAAAAACCTCTGTCCAAGTCTTTGCATGAAAAATTATTGCAGTATCGTCTGCAAAAGTAAAGACATTTGCATGCGGTAGTTTAAGTAAGCAGAGATCGTTGATGTAGATCAAAAAGAGGGTGGGCCCCAGGATACTACCTTGCGTGACGCCGTTAACAATATCTGCATAGTCGCTTGTGTGGTCGCCTATTTGCACTCGCTGTTTCCGTTCGCTAAGGTAAGACTGAAACCATCGTAACGGTAGACCTCTAACTCCCAAAAGTTCCAGTTTTTTCAGTAGTATCGGTCGCGAGACAGTATCAAATGCTTTGGCCAGATCCAGGCAGACACCAACACACTATTGTCCTTCATTAATTTTGCCAGTGACAAAATCATTCAGACCCGTGACGGCGTCCTCCGTAGATCTGGCAGAGCGAAATCCATATTGGGTGGGGGCTAGAAGGTTATTAGCCTCTAGATATTTAATTAGCCTTGCATTAACTACCTTTTCAATCACTTTGGATACCGTACTCAACAGTGAGATTGGTCTATAGTTAGCTGGCTCGAATGAATCACCTGCTTTAAAGACAGGAATTACTTCTGCAGTTTTGAGATTATTCGGCATTATTCCGGATGACATACTAAGGTTACATATATGAGTTAAGGGGGTCGCAATCACATGTTTGTTAAGCTTCAACAAATCGTTACTGATATGATCGTGTCCTGTAGCTTGACTAGATTTTAGCGTACCTACAAGTTTAATAACCTCAATTTCATCTGTCGGTTGAAGAAACAGTGAATGGGCTGATTCGTTACGTTTACAGGTAATACCAATTTCATTTACTAAGTCAGTTTCCGTCACATCAAATCTCTCCAAAATTGTCTCAGCCAGGCGTTCCCCGACAGTACTAAAATAAATATTGATTGTATTTAAAGATTCCAAGGGATTGGTTTTTAATTTTAACAGGTGGTCATTATTATTTTCACATTTATTTAGATTACAAATAGATTTAATGGAGCTCCATGTCTTTTTTAGGTTATTTTTGTTTTTTACTAGCAAGTTGCGTTCATATTTAGTTTTTTGTTCGTGTAATAAGTTAACACACATATTTCTGTAATTCTTATATTTATTTTGTAATTCGAGGTCATTGGGATTTTTTCGAGCGTGCATGTGTAATTTGTCACGGACTCTTATTGATTTTAACAGACCTGGCGTGATCCACTTTTTAACAATAGTATTAGAACTGCGACACCCTCTGGTTGTTTTATTTTTTCAATAAGTTTATTAATTTGGGAAACAAAATATTGTGTCGCGTCAGTGACATCAGTTAATTGATATAGTGGCAACCAATCAAAGTTTTTTAAGTCCTCATGTAAGCTTGCATAATTAATTTTAGTAATAGTCATTTTCGGTTTATCATTGTGAAAATTAGAACCAAGGCTACATAGGACGCTACTATGATCTGTGATATCAGAATTGCAGACAATGATCATCGATGGTTGAGAGGATTTAATAAGACAATGGTCTAGGCAGTTTTGTCCTCGTGTTGGTATATTATGCCCCAATACATAACCATAATGAGACATTAAGTTCGGGTACTCTTCTACTCGGTTATCAGTGGAGTTCTCTTTAATATCAAGGTTGACATCCCCTACCAAGACGCAGTTTTGGCTTTTACAATTATTAATGACGTTTTCCAAAGAGGTAAGAAAATTATTTATGTTTTGAAAAGAGGGTGATCGATAAATCGCT
Organism: Euclidia mi; assembly: GCA_944739405.2. Lineage (NCBI taxonomy): Eukaryota > Metazoa > Arthropoda > Insecta > Lepidoptera > Erebidae > Euclidia > Euclidia mi. Next base: position 7,940,549 of record OX123185.2, read on the forward strand.
ATTATTGTATATCTAGAAATATCTAGTCGCAAACAGTTGGCGTTACATATATCCGGTTCCGAAACGCATATATGCAAATCTGCTTTAGTGAATATCACTATTCCGTCACATTTGTTCAAATATTTATTCGAATAAGAACACCTATAAATATCCAAATGTACACCGTTAAACGATTCATCCAACCAACATTCAGTTAATACAATAAAGGTAGGGACAATCTGAGCCCACGTACGCAACGTATGCTACGTATTATGACATCTAGACCACGAAAATTCTATGAAAATATATGACTTGGAAACACACTTGTCATACCTACGCAATGCTGTCACACGCGTCCTATGCAACGTTCAACTGGTCGCGCCAGATCGGCGTGGGAACGTGGAGGGGATAATCATACGCTATTCCACGCAAGTAGGGTAAAATTGGGGCTTCTGCATCACTTGCTCTCGCGTCGCCGCTCGAGCTGCGTGATACAGAAGCCCCAATTTTACAATCGAGATCGATTAATATAAATGTGATCTGCATCACTCAGAACAAAGTGAGCTGACGCAGACGCTCCCAATAATACCGTTGTTATCTGCGATCCGTCTGATTCACGATATAATATTGTATTTCATTCACCGACATATCATTGTAGTAGCAATGCAATGGGACAACTTACTGTCGTTTCTAGTTTGAGATGCTAATGTAACAACATTCTCAAGTTAAACTGCTGTGTTCAGTCGACGCGATCAGTCCGATCGGTTGTTGTGTGTATCATAATCTGGTATGGTGTCGAACTGACATAGCCAAGCAAAAATTATCGCGCGCACTTAAATAAGTACAATAAATCGCGCGCACTTAAATAAAATCTTCTAATATATAATATATTTAAGTAGTAGACAATTAGGATTCTTGATGGATGATTTATATATCTTAATCTTAAAACAAATAGCACTTTAAAATACAATAAATGTTAGATTAGGAATCACTTATTTCTTATAAGATTATTTAATTACTCTTTTAATAATAATAATTATACATTTCATTTACATCTACTACAGGCATTCAATCCAGCAAACCTGCCGTCTTTCTGATTTAGTCAAATCGTAAAAAGGAAATGGTGGTTTGATTAAAAACACTTGTAGGTTTTTATTACACCATACAGCTATTTCTTTTAGTATAAATTCATTTGCTTACTGCATCACTCACCTCGCTTCGCTCCGTTCGCAATGCAGAGCGCCCCAAAAATCACACTACTAACATGATCTGCGATACGGACGGTTGGCATTAGAAGTATAATATTATTTCATTCATCGATGCATCGTAATACTGGTAGCATAGTAACAATGTTTTTATTTGGGATGACATAATATAAACAACATTCTCAAGTTCGTTCGACGCGCTCAGTGCGGCTCGGGCACAGCGATGCATTCATAATAATTTATATGTAGGTAGGTACATACTGTTATCTTTGCACAGCTCGTTGATAATTTTAATGAATGAATGCAAAATCTTAACAATGTTGAAAGTAGGATCGGGTGGATCCCGGGTTCGATTCCCGGGTCGGCCAAAGTGTTATTGTTTGTTTAGGGTTTTTCTGTTAGGAAATTCTCAGTAACAGCATGAAGTCTAGAAATGTGCCCGGTACGGCAATAGGCTCGCCTCCCTATTACGTGGGACTTAAATATATCTGGCGAAAAGTGGGTGTAGTAATACACCTTTGCCTACCTCTTCAGGGTTACAGGCATAAGACTATGAATGTATGTACTTATGAATTATATAATTGTTTTATCCACAACTAGCTTTTGCCTCTGACTTCGTCTACATGGAACTTGAACCCACGGTCACTCGGATTCCAGGTAATGCGGACGTATCGAGATAAAGCAGATTGACTGCACGTGTAGTGTTCGATCGATTAATATAAATGTGTTCTGACTTCTGCGTCACTCAACTCGCTTCGCTTGTTTCGCGACGCAGACGCCTCCAATAATACCTACTTTTGTTATCTGCGATCCGTTTTATTCACGATATAGATTATTAACATTATGTTTTCAGCTTAGAATAATAACACCTATTCTAAGGTTTTCAGGTTAGGAATTTAACTCCTTGTCTTAGTGACCAATGTAACTGTTCTCTTTGCTGAGTTTTTTATTGTACTTATGAATGTGTATCAATTCATGTAATATTCCAATCATAGTATATATTAAAACTAAATGGGTATGTTAGTGAGTATAGGAAACGATTAAGTAAATGAAACAATCCATATTGTATCTTTTTAAAAAAGTTTATTATCAAAGCACCATTTTTTTAAGCACATAACATTTTTTAATGCACATATTGAGTCATGATAGATACAATTGTACAAATCTCCGGAATATTTATAGCGATCATATAGGGTTAACAAATTAGGACAACCTTTATCTTCTAAATTAATTACATTAACACTATTTAAAATATTTTTCAACCATGACACTTTTTCAAGACCTTTAACGAAAACACACTTATCTTTTAAGATATCTAAAACTAAATATTGATAATTTGAGTAAGGTATAAATCCTTCGCTCCAGTATATTTTTCTATTACGCTCAATCCAGCAAACTTGTTGTCTTTCCGATTTAGTCAAATCGTAAAAAGGAAATGGCGGTTTGATTAAAAACACTTGCAGGCTTTGATTACACCATATAGCAATTTCTTTTATTATAAATTTATTTGCTTCTGTTTTAAAGCCTTGAATGTCTACAATAGCAGTCATGATAATCTACGCACGATGTTGCTCAGAGGTTTGTATTCCACAAGTCGGTCGTTTATAATCAAACAGTATGCAGTTGTCTTATCTGGTATTTGTGTTGAACATTCAAATTCCAATCTTACATCCACTGGACCAGTTTTTAAACTATCGTTTTGCCTCGAGCAGTCTAAGATGAAGACTGGGGCCTTTTCTTTGAAATCCTGCAGATCAAACAACGGTTCTACCGGAGAGTTGTAATACGACTGGTGAAATTTCACATACATTTCATATAATATACTATATTTGTTCTCACAAAACTTTAAAGATAAAGGCTCATAAGGATAATATTGCGAATTTAAAAAGAGCGTAACATTTGTCACCTCACAATGATCAAATACCGAACTGTCTTTAGTTCTATTATTTTTTCTATTAGTTTGCAAGCAAAAAATGACATACCGAGGCTTTTCTAATTGAGAAGCAGTCTTTACTGACCAAGAATGCTTTGTGGTTTTAGGTAGTAAAGGATACTCATATAAATTCCAATTTCTAAAGGCCATCTGAATAGGTTTATCTCTTTCTAAGTGCTTTAAAAGTATTAAACGTTCTCGATCGGAAACTTTTATACGTGGTACTCTCCATTGAATTCTCTGTATATCTATTTGAAGCTGAACGACTTCATCAGTAAGAATAATACTACATATTTAAGTTAGAATTACTCCTATTCAATATAAGTTCGTGTTTACAATTTATCACAATTTTATTGTAATCCTCTGCAAACCCTAAAATCTTATTTAAGGGCACCACAACGCTAAAATGTCCATCACTTTGGAAACCGTTTAAATTCCAACCCCATAATGCAGAAACTTTACTGTCTGCTTCATTAAATGAGATGTATGACTTTATTGTTGATGTTATTCCAGAATTTTTTATACGGTCTATTTCAATTCCATTCATTTCGTACCTGATGTCTTGGAACAAGTACATAACAGGGTTATTAGTAAACGTAACAGCTTTCTTGATCTGATGCCCATCCTTACCGAACAGCTTTGCTTGACCTTCGATGTAGATGGAACTGGGTGATGGTAGCACGTATATATCTTGCTGGTGTATGGGGATTCTGATTTCATCGTTTTCTCTAAAACTGTTATTGTAGGGATTGTATGAATGGATTTCATAATTTTCGATCGAACTATCAAAGTGTGGTAAGTCGGTAATCTGTAGTATACTCATACTTTAAACCCTAAAGCTTTAAGAAAATCTTTATTTGATTTAGTCAATTTCTTCACGTTTTTCTTACGTCTGTGCACCTTTATGGTTGTTGACGGAATAGGACGTATTATTTTCACTGAAGGGTTTTTATAATATACTATCATTTTGCTTTTCTTAAATGAAGACGTAATTGAATATTTTCTTCACCAAAGTCAATACGGTAACCAAACTGATCTACAATCCTAACAGATATGGATGAAATTATATTTTTGTTAACTGGAAAGTAAATAACGTTCTGAGGTATTTCTATGTAGCCGTGACTTGGAGCAGTATCAGATATAAATTCATGAATAAAATGAGTCGGTAATCCGTTGCAGTATGAACCGTGTACAAGATCACATTCAATTCTGATAACAGCTGTTAAACTGCTGTTATTAACGGGCACATTCGGTCTTGTTTTTAATACTGAAAAGTGTAGTAAACCGCACTCGTACTGATCACATAAATGAAGAGGTGGTTGAAAATACGAAATCAGTTCCGATTTATTTCCAGAGATGGTAACCGTAGTAGACATGCTTGCATACTGAACTCTTTTAGATGATCCTTTTTATTTTATTTCATGATTATACCAAAAATTCTTTAAGAAATTTAAACATAAATGTCCACAATTAAAGGGGTGATCACGTTGTATATTTTCATAATTATATTGAATGTTAGAACCTACATATTTTATAAATTCCTTCGGAGGTTTAAGATTTCCATAACTGTCAAAATACTCAACATAATCATTATATTTTGCATAGGCTACCCAATGAGAACCAGGATTTTTTGAACTATCCAAATTAATAACTCCACATTCTTTTTTATAAGGACATTTAGGGAGCTCATCTCTCATAAAGACACCTCTAAAATAAGGAATTCTATTCCCGTACTTTAAAATGTCAAAGTTAGTTAAGGCCCGTTTGGGTAGCCGATATCTTAGTTTTTTTCTTTTGATACGAAAATTCCAAGGCCGCCTTTATGTGGTTTAAGGTGTAGTCCTTTCCCAATACATAGAGCTTCCATTTTTTCATTATGTCTTCTCGATTCTTCATACAGCTTAGCCATTTTGAATTCATTTATGGTTTTAGCAATACCAGCTGCACCGCCTGCTAAAGCTCCCGCAGCTGATAATCCCGCAAAAATAGGAATCAAAGGTAATACTCCCCTAGTTTTTGAAATAGGAATAACGCGAGGGAGCTTAATCGATGAATCATCAGCCAATTCTCTAGTAGCGGCAATAGCTAATTCTATTGCCATTTTCTTGCTCTTAGGTTTTAATTTTTTGATATGCCTTTTTGCTTTTGTAATAACAGATTTTAATTTACTTTTTAACCCTTTTCCAGGTGTAATTTTTGGAGAATGCTTTTTGTCCAAACCAGAACCAGTTTTAATTTTTGCTGACATAGCCTTACTTACTAAGCGTGCTGCGAGTTTTTCAGCTATACTGGCATCGGAAGCAACCGCTCGCTCTTTCGCCATTTTTAACAAAATTAAATTAGCCTTATGTCGATCCTTTAAGTTTGATGACTTGTGATATGCAATATCGTGATCTTTGCAGTATTCGTCCAACTTATTTACGCCGTTATCTCATTTTGTTAGTCTTTTTATTAATTTAGTACCTGGGCCACAGTAATTATATCCTGGTAAGTGTTATTCAAATGGTAAATTATTAATAAGCCAATTGAGAAGACTACTCTCTCCAAAACACATTATAAGACTGATGATTCCGGTTTGAATACTTTAATAAATAGTTATGTGATTCGAGTTTGTTAACGTTATTTTATTTATAATATTACATTCGATTTATCAATCCAACTGCTTTCAGCTGAAGACAATCCTAACCATTTTACTAAAACCCTGTTACCTTTTTTTCTAAGAACTTTCTCGACTAGATATATATTGGGATGTTTTGTGTTTTGAAGTTCTTGTGAATAAAATGCTCCTAAAATAGGCAGACCTCTGATAGTGTCTTCAATTAAGTAAGTTATAGGAGTTGTATTTTGTATTTTACGAATTTTAAATATTTCTGTTGACCAGTTGGGGGTATAACCTTTTTCAAATGTACCTTTGTATTTACTGATACGCACATAATCACTTACTTTGTACTTGCTTTTTAAATTATCATTTTTTGGCAACTTTAAATACCTTTATAATATCAGTTTTTTATTCATATTGTTCACATTAGCAGGGATTTCATTAATAGTGCGATGGTGAGTGTGATTGTATTTGTAAATAACTTCATTGAGGGTATTATTTACCCAATTGTAATTGCCTTTTAAACTAAATTCCTTATAGATTTTAGATTTCAATGTTCTGATAAATCGTTCGACTATTGAAGCTTTTTTTGTTGAGAAGGTTGAATAATGGTTAATATGAAACGATTTCATAAGCTTCTGAAATTTGTTATTATAAAATTCTGTTCCATTATCGGTTTGCAGATTTTTAGGAACACGCCCTTTATCCAACAAAGTTTTGAAAGAGTTATACACATCTTCTTTGCTTTTACTTCTCATAGGAAAGGCCCAAGCATATTTCGAAAATGAATCAATAACGGTAAGAATATATCTATAATTTTTATTTTCTTTTGAAATTGATTGCAAATCAATTAAGTCTGCTTGCCACAAGTCATCTATATCTCTCATTACAACATGTCTTCGCGGATAGTTCACTCTCGCATTTTTATGAATTTCGTTTACCACGTCAGCTTTGCTCATGTTCACAACTCAGTAGGTATGTTTGTCTCGAATTCTGCTATAATACTGAATAAAAAGCATATTATTAGGACTATTTATTATTTAATTATGTCAGCTTCTTTTAACTCTTCGATTATTGATAAAATTTCATTATCATGATTTGTATTACCAGCATCTCGGGAAGCAATTAATAGTTTCAATCTTTCAACCAGTTCGTTAGGATCGTCCCAATATACCAAGTCAGTGCTATTTTTGTATTTCTTTAACGTTGGTAAGCTTCCTCCAAATTTAGTGACAATATTATTGTTTGACGATTCAGAAAACAATGGTTTGATTATTTCACGATATTTTATACCTTTATCGCCTCTTATTTGCCCATTAGGATTGAAATTATGTGCATTTGTATAATGCAACATATCTTTATAGACAAGTTTATCTTTGCTCGATATTTGTTTCAAATCAGGTTTTCTTCGAAGTAAAAGTTCTTTTAAACCAGGGGTTAAATTAAAGCTTTTGTCACCAACTTTAATTAAAATGGTATTATCATTATTTGCACTATCTATTTTAGAAAACGAAACTATTGAATTACCCATTAATATTTTTTTGTTTTTACTCCTTATTCCAAATGGTATGTTTAGGTCATAAATATCATGGATATCACGACCCTCTAATGATATTTCTAAATCATCCGGTAATTCTGTCTGGGGAGGCTTTTTAACGTTCAGTACAGAATTCAGTTCTGGGTCATAGCATTCTTCAAACTTAGTAGATGAGCTAGTATTAATGTCACCTAATTCCACGTCTTCAAAATTAGAGTGTGTATTCTCAAAATTTTGTATTTTTTCTAATGTTTTATTTGAATCAACTAGAGTTTTAAGGGGATCTGTGACAGGTTTTAACATTTTTTCAAGTGATAAGTTCGTAGAGTGTTCCTGGTTTTTCATTTGTTTTATTTTATTCTTTATGGAGTCTACAGACTTCATTAATTCTATTTTAATATTTTTCTCCATGTTATACTTATTAACAACTGTATTCAGCTAAAGAACAAATTATACTGAATTTGATTTGCCATGTTAATTACTTATATATATACATATAAACAGTCAGTCAAATTTAAAAAACATATCAAAGTTCTGTCTGTACCTTCCATTATTTAATGACGATTCTTTATTAATAAGTAGAAAATTATAAGGTTTACTCCAAACAGTTTGACAAATATTTCTAAACTCTTTCCACTGTAAATCAGAAGTAACATGCTCTTCATAAATATGTTTTAAATTCACATCATCTTGTTTGAATATAATAAGAAAATTCACATTGTCACGCAACAGTTGTTTTGGAATTTTGGAATAGGTTTGAGATAAATAGAAACAATCTTTTTGTTTATGTCTACCCATACAAAAATAATTGCGAATATTAACTTGATTTTCACACGCAACATCATCAAAAATAAACACAGAATTTGTTAAAGCTTCACTCGGAGAAATTACCTCTTTATCATCGCTAAATTTGTAGAAGTTAATCTGCGAGACTCTTCCTAATACTTCACTCAAGAAACGATACTTTGGTTGAAATGAAGTTTTGGAATAAAGATAAAGATTTTTAAATTTTAGACCATTTTCATGTAACAACAAACTAATCATAACGTTTGTTTTACCACAGTTCGATGGACCGCACATTATACATCAAATCGTATTCGGTAATAAAGGACTATGTCTGATCTGGTGAGAAGTTTCATTTAAATCTATATTATTAACTTTCAAAGATATGGGTTGCTTGATCAACTTCATTTTGACAATTACTGTAATGAATGTCTAACACGCATATTTATAGGTAGCTTTAACTTTAACACTAAATTAGATATACATATCATAAAGTATAAATAACAGCATTTAACATGTTTGAACAGGTCTAGAAAGTTAGGAATTTTGTATTCTCGTATTACAATATTATATTTTTAATAATTGATTTCATTTGGTATTGAATATCATACAGATTTAAAATTGCATTCCTTATTTCATTATGCTGTCATAGTCAGCCGAAACAGGACCTGTTGCTAGCAGAGAAATCAAGTTTTATTGGTAAGTACGTTTTTAATGTTATTAGTTATTACAATATTATATTATATTATTATATGAATAATTAGATATCTTACTTTAGTTTTATTTTCAGAATCATGTCATACAGCCCCAGCATTCTCAACATTGGAGGACTTAACAGATTTGTATTTGATAATGTTGATTCTCAAATCCCAAGTCCTTTGGACGAAGTTGAACAGACAGAAATACAAGAGGTTAGTAAATATTATTTTATTCCTCATAGTTAAATTCATATAGTTATGAACTTTTCATTTATATTTTTTATGTTATTATATTGCAGGACAATGCTTTGGCAGAGAATGGTAGACAGTTAAAAAACAAGCCATTTTTTTACTCTCAAGGAAATTATGAATGTTTTGAAAAGCATCGGAACAAATCCTCTGATCAGGTAAGCACTACATAAAATGTATTTATGTTTATAAACATTTATTGTGCGCGTCCACATTATTATATATTTATGTGTGATTTATTTTTTTACAGGTTACTAGCCCATATTTCTCCACTCAAGACGATGGCATAACATACATTGAACCAAACTTTTCTACACAGTCAAAAAAATTGTCACCGTCTAAAAAGCGCCAAAGTTTATTAACGTCATCGGCAAATTCGTACATTGTTCGAAGAAATCGTCCTAAGCAAGGACGTCTTCTAATTAAAATAGATATTCGTGAATTAGATTATGTAGACAAAAATAAAAAAACGAGGCTTGCTTAAGTGCACAATATGTGGTTGAGGAGCCTTATGATGATGTAATGGATATCACAGAGACATTAATAAAAAAAATAAGTAAGAAATTGTGTGATACTGAGTAGTCTTAAGATAATGTTTTATTTAAGTTTAGTTGTATTTCTAAAAATAAATAAATGTTATCTCTTTAAAAATGTGTAATTGTTATGAGTCAATGTTTGTATGCATGCTTTATATTTATGTAAAAATTAAATAAATGTTGTGGCTGAATTTAGTAGCTCAGTACCGAATTGTGGAATACAAACCTCTAAGCAACATCGTGCGTAGGCTATCATGACGGCCATTGTTGACGTTCAAGGCTTTAAAACAGAAGCAAATGAATTTATACTAAAAGAAATAGCTGTATGGTGTAGTAAAAACCTACAAGTGTTTTTAATCAAACCACCATTTCCTTTTTACGATTTGACTAAATCAGAAAGACGGCAGGTTTGCTGGATTGAACGTAACAGAAAAATATACTGGGGTGAAGGATTTATACCTTACTCAAATTATCAATATTTAATTGCAGATGTTTTAAAAGATAAGTGTATTTACGTTAAAGGTCTTGAAAAAATGTTATGGTTGAAGGATATTTTAAATACTAATAATTTAATTAATTTAGAAGATAAATGTTGTCCTAATTTGTTATGTTTATATGATCGCTATAAGTGTTCTGAAGATTTGTACAATTGTATTTATCATGACTCAATATGTGCTTTAAAAAATGTTTTGTGTTTAAAAAAATGGTGCATTGATAATAAACTTTTTTTAAATTGATAATATACATTGTTTTATTTTACTTAATAGTTTCCTAGACTCATTAACATATCCATTTATTTTTTAAATTGATAACATGATTACATTGATATTACAGGGAGTGAGGAATTCATTAGGTACACACATTCATAATAAAAACTCACTAAAAGTAACGCTACCATTGATCACTAAATAATTGCTAAACTTAAAAAATTATGTTAACTATAACAGTATGGTATTACTGGGCACTCTGAGTTATGCAGAACACATTAATATGAATCGACCTCGATTGTAAAATTGGGGCTTCTGTATCACGCATCTCGAGCGGCGACGCGAGAGCAAGTGATGCAGAAGCCCCAATTTTACGCTACTCACGCGTACGTACGACTAGTGTGTTTCTAGATCTTTCGTTGATAGCGCGTCAGACACGGATTAGACATTGCGGTAAATACCTTCGATAAAATGGGAGACGAACAGCTCATTGATTTGGTTAGGCGATATGAAGCCAATTATAATGTTAAATGTATTGAATATCGTCTTATACGGTCACCACTTATACGGTCTAGAGAGTTGAGGTTTATGAGTTAAAGTTAGAGTTAGAGGAGTTAAGACAAACCACGGATTTTGTCACACTTTAAGTTAAGTTAAGTTTATTGAGAAAGTTAAGGTTAGTTTTACAGTTAAGTTATAGTTGGATGCTTATCCGCGGCGAACGATTTGTCAACTGATTAGCTAAAATGTATTGCGTATAAAAGTAAATAATAAGTAGGTCGCGCAGTTGCAGCGTAAACAAAATTACTGCCTGTACGTTAACCGTACATGCTCCCGAGGGACAACAGGGATGAGCATCCATCACAGGATTGCTTAAAATTATGTTAGTAGTGTAAAAGTAGTATAGTAAGGAATGTATAAAATAATTGTAAATTTACAAATCATCAAAATTGAATCTACGTGTTGTATTTCGTTGTTGTGTTTCACTGTAGATGGGTTCCGATGATCGCAGTTGAGGCATTTCTCGCATCTCAATCTCTACTCCGACGTTGTCCTGTCCTCCAGATTCATGCCTCCTCACGATGTTGGATGTGTCAGATTCCTTCAGGCATCGTTTTCTGATATATATGTAAACAGCGAATGACGCAATTCCTCCCAACAACAAAGAGGTCACTGAGTACAGATATATGTCGTGGTTGGATATGGATGTGTGAGACGTCACAGGTAAGATTTCGTGCTCCTTCTGATAGGTTATCTGCTGTTCTATGTTGGTGTAGTCACTAGCTAGATGTTGTTACCTAAGAGATGTTCAAATGTGCATTTTCCAACTGAGGTCAAATATGGTATTTACAGTTGAATTGACAGTCGGTACGTCAATATTTGATTCCATGTAATATTTACTTCCTAAATGGTTGTATGTAAATATTGTGGCGTCCTTTTTCTGTAGTAAGCATTTAGGTTGCAATGCTATTACTCTAGTGCCGTGAATGACCGCCGGGGTAACTTGATCGCCGCACGTGACGCGCATCAGCTGTTTCTCGCACAATGTAAATAGCCATACGTTAGGTTGGTGTAGTTTGACCCAGGTTTCTTTGCACGTTACGTCATCGATGATGCACGATAGTGACGATTGTTGGCTGAAGACTGTAGCCTCACAGGGTGCATTCTTATCGTGTAAGCTGTATACCGGCTGTCGGGAAAGGCAGGTGTACCTATCGTCTCCATACGAGTTACATTGGTGCATATCTTGCACTTCCATTGTAATGTAGCAGTTTTTCATAAAGTTGATGGCAATAAAGTTTGATTGAGGACGTACTATTTTCAACTTTCCTTCTCTTACAAATGGTATTGGTATCACACGGTATATATTATAGTCATCGTCACTCAACATGGGAATGTGTAGCTCAAATAGCAAGAAGTTGTTGGTCAGTCGCGCTTTCACATAAATTAGCTCGTAAATGTTGTTATAATCCTTTTGGATGTCTTGAACGGGCAAAAAAGTCCTTGTGGAAGTTTTCCAGATATTATATTTAGCTGTTTGACCAGTTGAGCCGCTGAAAACAGATGTGTGTCTAAATGTCCCTTGTATATGTTGGCGAGAGCGTTCATCAGCAATTCTTGGTTTCTATTTAAGTTATTTAAAATTAGGGTCGCAGTAACGGCCGCCGAATTGATGTCATTTACCGTGTATAATATTTGTGCTCGGTTGTCTATCTTAGTGATAAATCGGCATGTCTCGTTCATATAGGCCTGTATCGTATCGAATTGCTTACTCATGAATTCGCTATTAGTTTTTATTATATTGTTTTCTGATTCAATTATAAGTGTCTGGTTTCTCATCAATTGTAATATATAATTATCATTATTTTGCAAGTTTTGAATGTCTTGTTCGTACTTGAGTGCAAAGTCTTGGTCTAGGACTCCGAATAATGTTCTCGCTAAACTTCCAACCCCATTGAAGTAGCCTCTCTTCTGTCTGGAATGTTGTGAATATAGAATAGTATTGTATTCAGCCAGATGCCGTAGTTCGTTACGAAGGTGTTGTATAATTGCTTCGCAAGGCTTGTACTCGGGGGATATCCTATTGCAAAGGGTGTCCATTTGATCTACATAATAGTTTATCTTCTTGTTAGCGAGCCAGTACGAGGTTAAATTGTAATAGATCAAAAGGGTCCATTCGTCGTGTATTAACTGCAGTTTTCCAGCTTCATCAAAGTAAATGGGATGATCGTTGTTTATCTGCGTTACTATGTAGTTGTTAGTGAGTGGTGCGGTTTGTACACGATTTATTCCCATCATTCCTATAAAAGTCAGTAACACGAGGGAGAGTACACTAAACTTCCTTGGTTTCACATAGCTAGTCGACTTTTGTTTTGTAGTTCTTGTGTGCTCGTTTTCCTTCATCAGAGAGTCATAACTTTGCTGCGTAGTTTGTAACTCAGTTTTTTGCGGTAATGGTGACAACTTAATAATAGGTCGCTTTAGTTGCCCATTTTTAGTTTTTAGCGTGACAACTCGGACTCTGCCGTCAGTACCAGGATGCAGTTCTGTCACCCTTCCGAGGGCCCACTTGCCGGCAGGTAAGTTCTCCTCTTTGATCAGCACTAAGCTTCCTTCTTGCAGATTTTCCTTCGCCTGTTGCCTTTTGCTCCTAACTTGTAATTGGTGTAAATAATCGCGTGACCAACGTTTCCACATATGCAAGTTCATTTGTTCTATAATTCTCCATCTATTTCTTAAATCGTACTGGTTAAAATCTTGTTCTGTTTGTGGTGGCGATAGTAAAGGACCGCCGATCAGAAAATGACCGGGAGTTAAGTATTCCAGATCATCCACATCTTCAGATAAAGAACAAAGAGGGCGTGAGTTTAAGCAAGCTTCGATCTGGGTAAGTAGAGTCATAAATTGTTCAAAAGTTAGTTTTTGTTCTTCCAGGACTCGCTTCAGATGGTATTTCATGGACTTAACGGCAGCCTCCCACAGCCCACCGGCTGACGGCCACAGGGGAGCGTTAAAATGTCACTGGATTCGTAAGTTACTTATCTCATCAAAGAATTCAGTACTTTGAAAGGTTTTCATGCGGTCAAAGTCTTCTCGAAGTTGTTTTGCGGCACCCACAAAGTTCGTGCCATTATCTGAGAACATATTCTTTCGTACCGCGACGTGCACACATTCTTCTGAATGCTGCAAGGAAAGTCTGCGTGGTAAGATCGGACACCAATTCCAGATGCACCGCTTTCGTCACCATGCAAATAAAAATGGCAATGTAAGCCTTACACGTCTTTACTCCTCTCCCCTTGTTGATCTTGACATCCACATATCCCGTAAAGTCCACACCGGTATTCGTAAATGGTCTCGTTGGCGTTACTCGTTCCTTCGGCAAATCGGCCATCAATTGATTGTTATTGTGAGGCTTAAAACGATGGCACCGTACACACAAACGTAATTCCTTTTTTATTGTTCTATTCCCTCCAATAATCCAGTACTTTAGCCGTAAGTGAGCCAAAGTGAGTCTTGCACCACCGTGAAGAGTAGTCTGATGAGCTTCTTGTATAAGCAACTCCGTTAATCTTCCAGTACTGGGCAAAATAATGGGATGTCTTGACTCCGGGGGAAGCAGTGAATTGGCGAGTCTACCTTGGACCCGTAGTAAGCCATTTTCATCTAGAAATGGGGTAAGTTTGAGTAAATTACTTCTGGTTGATATGGTCTTATTTTTCTCCAAACATTCTATCTCTTCTCCAAAGTATTCCCGTTGAACGTTCTAGATGATGAGCTCTGTAGCCATGTTTAATTCGTGCGAGGACAAACACATAACTAAATTATTTTGTTCAATGTTGGTTAAGTTATTATTGTAGTTCATTGGCTTCTTTTTATGCAATATTCGCAAAATCCAAGCTAGCACTCGTGTTACCTTTTTAAAACTGCTATATTTATTTAATAATGTAGTGATAATTTCGCACTTTTCATAAGTGGCCATGCAGCATTTTGTTTGTTTAACTTCATTGTTTGTTATGTAGGTCAAATTATTTTCTAGTCTATTTTTAGAATGATATGTTTTTAACCAATGGGGTCCTTGCCACCAAAGATTTAATGTTAAAAGTTGAGTAGGTGATAATCCTCGGGTTGCGCAATCCGCCGAGTTTTCCTCTGACTTAACATAGTCCCACTGGCTGGCAGGAATAACTTTAGTTATCTGCGCTACCCTATGAGCAACAAAACGTTCCCACCTGTGTATGTCTCCCTTTAGCCATGCTAAAACGACTTTAGAGTCGCTCCAGCAATATATCTGCAGCGACTTGACAGAGAGCGTATTTTTTATCTTTTCGATAAGTTTGGCGAGTAATAGAGCGCCACAGAGTTCTAGGCGAGGTAAGGAGATCTTTTTGCTGAGTGGCGCAACTTTAGTCTTAGCAGCAACTATAGTTGTTACGTTATTATTGTGACAATTTTTCACTCTGCTGTACACTACACAGGCATAAGCCTTTTCACTCGCGTCACAAAATCCATGTATCTCAATAGTCTCATTTGTACACTGCAGCCATCGTGGGATAGAGAGTTTATTGATTAAGGGTAGTTCCGTTCTAAGTGTTTCCCATTCCTTTGTTATTTGAATAGGTAGGCTTTCATCCCAGTCAATTTTACTGGTCCATACCTTCTGAAAAAGTAGTTTAGTTTTTATTGTAGTAGGCGATAGAAAACCAAGTAGGTCGTATAGCTTGCTAATTTCACCCAGTAGAATGCGCTTCGTTAAATCCTTTTTTGATGGTAAATTCCAATAATAGCCAAAGCTATCCTCAGTTTGGTTCCAGCTCATACCTAATTTTTTGTTTGTTTGTGTCGAGTTCGCTGTTTGCTGCTGCGTAAAACTTATGTTACGTTGTTCATGCTTTTGTTCCGCTTGCAGGTGTTCTAAGATACGAGGATCATTACTCGTCCATTTTCTTAAATTGAAGCCTCCTTTTTTAAGTAGCTCAATCATCTCCGATACTAGTTTTTTCGCTGACTGGACAGTTTCTTGGCCGCAAGTGAAATCGTCCATATAAGCATAGTTTTGTAGAACGTTTGCAGCAGTTGGGTAGTTCTCTTTCTCGTCATCTGCGAGCTGTAGTAAGGTACGCATCGCAAGATAGGGTGCACTTTTCATACCGTATGTTAGACTGCACAACTGCCATTCCTGCAAGGGC
Organism: Euclidia mi; assembly: GCA_944739405.2. NCBI lineage: Eukaryota > Metazoa > Arthropoda > Insecta > Lepidoptera > Erebidae > Euclidia > Euclidia mi. The sequence continues at coordinate 7,956,462 of OX123185.2, forward strand.
TCCGTTTGTGACCCTCTCCAGATGATCGTTTGTAAGTGTTGTTGTTCCTCAGCCAGCCAAATTTGCCGATACATTTTCTCTATGTCAGCTGTGAACACGTATTTGTAAGTTCTCCAGTTTATCAGCAGAGTTAAAATGTCCTTTTGTAAATTGGGGCCTGTGTACATCAAGTCGTTGAGGCTGTTGTTAGTTTTTGTTTTATACGACGCGTTGAAAACCACTCTCAGTTTTGTAGTTGTTGATTCAGCTCTTAACACGCCGTGATGCGGTAAGTAAATTTGACCCTTCTCCCTAGTTTCTGTAGTTACAGGTTTCATGTGTCCCATTGCAATGTAATCGTTCATAAACCGTTTATATTCCTCGCTGAGTTCCCGGTTTGCCAACATTTTTCGTTCAAGTTGTAGAAATTGGGCTTGAGCCTGTGGCCTCGTAGCTCCTAAGTTCAAGTAATCAGGTTGTTTCATTGGCATCCAGACGACGTATTTGCCAGTATCTAATCTCGTAGTTGTTGTTTTGTAAAACTCCTCACAGTACTGTTCTTCGCTAGTAAATGTCATAGTTTCACTTTTCCAGAAGCGCGACATGTCTTCTACGTCATTGAGGGTCATGAAACAGTTAAATGTTTTAACATTTCCGCATAAGATCCACCCTACTCTGGTTTGTTGAGCCACAGGGAAGTTATTGTCATTCCTTATCACTCCATTTAATATAAGTTCCGAGTATACGTCGGCACCCAAAAGTAAATCGATCGGCCCTGAGATATTAAATGATGCGTCAGCTAGTTTCAAGTTTTGTAAATAATCCCAGTTTTCAATGGAAAAAGTTGTTGTTGGTAAATTGTTCACAAGTTTCTTTATTATTAAAGTTTCAAAGTTGAATTTATAATCTGAATGAATTGATTTACATTCTAAGTTAATAGAGCCTCTGCTATTCCCGGAAAGGGATCCTATACCGGAAACGACCGCGCTGAGTTTCTTTCGCGGCAATCTAAGGCGCTGAGCATCTTCTGATATCAAGCTTACTTGGGATCCTTGGTCCAGTAAACCTCTCAGGTGAATATAATCGCCATCAATCGTTTTTACCTTTATAAGTACAGTCGTTAACAAAACTTCCTTCATTTCATTGGTAAGATTGTTGACTGCATGGGAAGTCGAAGTAGCGGATGACGATGGAGTGTTTTTGTCGATACCGACGCCGATTGACGGTAGCTATTTTGCTCCTTTTCAGGGTCATGCATAAGAGTATGATGTGGTTTATTACAAAGTTTACATCTTTTTCTTGAAATGCATTGATGTTCTCCGTGACTGTACAAACAGTTTTTGCATAAATGCAAGTTACGAACTGTGTCATTACGTGATTTAGTATTCATGCTTAGGAATTTGTCGCATTGCATTAACACGTGATCAGTTTTGCAGATTGGGCAAGTTTTCGCTGTAGTGAAGAAGGTTTTCTGCGACAATTGTTCCTTGTTATAGTTCGATGACCTCGACGCATTATTCAATTTATAGTTATTATTACGGACTGGCGAAGTATTATTACGATGTTTGTATGATACAATATTTTTGTTGGAGTAGGTTCTTTGTTGATTATTCCCGGGTAAAGCTTCCAATGACATAAATTTGGATTCTAAAAATTTTGTGAATTCTCCCAAATCAGGAAATCCTCTGGGATCTTTCAGGTCTTTAACATACTCGTTATACGAAGTGCTGTCTAGCTTCTGTACTAAAAGATGGACAATGATGGGGTCCCAGCTGGAAATATCTAGCCCTATGTTATTTAGTCCGTTTAGGCATTCCAACATGAGATCATGAAGTTTCCTAACTGACGTGGCGCTCGCTTGTTGAATAGCAGGGTGGTTTAACAATGTATTCATGTAAGATGTAAATAGCAACCGCTTGTTATCGTAGCGGTGAGTAATGATGTCCCAGCAGGAAGAGTAGTTGTCAGCACTGATACCCAGATGTTGCACAAGTTTTTCGGCCTCGCCTTTGAGTTTTGACTTCAGATGTTGCATTTTTTGAGCCTTCGAGAGCGACGGATTTTTGTGTACACTCTCTAGGTAGAGGTCTTTGAAAGTTAGCCACTGGTTGTAATTGCCATAGAAATCTGGAATCACAATTTTCGGTGTCGCCTTCTCGTAATGTGCATTGTTCCATATGTTGTGTTGCAACTTCTTGCGTAACGTATCATAAATATTTTCTATAGCTAGAAATTTCTGCTTATATACCGCATTTTCTTCTTGTAAGATATAATCCAGCTCCCAATTAGCTTTTTCTATATGCTCCCATTTCGTCTTCAAGATGTTCAGGCTATCTTCTAACTCCCATTTTTCCATAGACGAATCAACGTTTACCTTCTCTACAGCACGTTCGAAAGCTCTGAAGTTGCAGAATTGTTGTCGCAGAAGATCTTGCTGCTTCTCCGATGTTTCTTTAGTTTCACGAGGGGGTACATGAAAGTCGAAGTCATCAAAATTGAATCGTGACGAAGTATTCTCCTTTCCTTTCCTAGGTGTTGCAGGCGCTAAATCCTTACTAGAGGTACCACAAGACAATTCTGCTTTTCGTTCTAACATATCATGCAAAACGTTTTCGTATATCTTCTTTGTGTCATTGAACACATTATCCGTAAAGTATGAATCGCTCTTCTCGCCCGATTCCTCCAGAAGCTGATGGTTGGACACGAACTCCTCCCACATGCCATTAAGACGTGACAGACGTTCTTCTAAGTACGTTAAGGTTTTTCGGATCGGGCTATCCTTCTTATAATTAACGCAAAGTTGTTTCAAGTTTTTGAAAATGGTTTCTTGTTGGTTGATAAGTTCCTCAACGCTCCTTTCCATTGTTGTTTATAATGTATAATGCTAGTTAAGTTAAAGTAAAAGTGTTTGTGAGCACCCGAAGAGCTGTGTTGCCGCAGGTACTAGTTCAGAAGTTGACTGTGTACCAATAAGTATCTCAATGCGCTTACTTCCAGCTGCACCTGATTACCTTCACTCGACGTTTTGGGCAATCCGAATACACTAAAGGGCACTGAACTATTGTTACACTACACTCGAAAGGACCACTTGTACGGTCTAGAGAGTTGAGGTTTATGAGTTAAAGTTAGAGTTAGAGGATTTAAGACAAACCACGGATTTTGTCACACTTTAAGTTAAGTTAAGTTTATTGAGAAAGTTAAGGTTAGTTTTACAGTTAAGTTATAGTTGGATGCTTCTAACTCTTTTTTTTTTTGTCACTCTTTAAGTTAAGTTAAGTTTATTGAGAAAGTTAAGGTTAGTTTTACAGTTAAGTTATAGTTGGATGCTTATCCGCGGCGAACGATTTGTCAACTGATTAGCTAAAATGTATTGCGTATAAAAGTAAATAATAAGTAGGTCGCGCAGTTGCAGCGTAAACAAAATTACTGCCTGTACGTTAACCGTACAGACATTGTGGTAAATACCTTCGATAAAATGGGAGACGAACAGCTCATTGATTTGGTTAGGCGATATGAAGCCAATTATAATGTTAAATGTATTGAATATCGCGATTCTAATTTACGCAATGCAGCATGGGAAGAAATAGCAAAACTGCATGGCAAGTCTGGTCGTTTAGTTATAAGTACTATTTTAGGATTTAATGGCAGATAAATTAAACACAAATTTCATTTATTAAACGGTATTTAAGTAGGTAAATAGCATCTTTTCTTAACTCTTTTTGTTTTTTGGCGCGGATATATACATTTAAAAATAACAAACGTAACAAATCGTCTTCAAATTCACTGTCAGACTCGGAAAACATGACTGTAAGAGGCATTAGTCCATTTTCTATGGAAGAACAACAGCGTCGCCAAATTCGCGTTGCGTACGTGGGATAAGTGTGCACGTATGCTCCCCCACGTCGCACTGCATACGTTGCGTACGTGGGCTCAGTTTGTCCCTACCTTAACATCCGGTTGAAATTGTAGGCAATGTAAAAGTACGATTAAGAAATTAAAGTTTTTATTTATACTTCGTATGTTTTGAGGATTTGAGGATTGTAAATTGTTTCGAAGTATCACCTAAGTACTGTTTACACATGTCAGAATTATCTATTTCTATGGACTTAGTTGCGTGTTATCAATATCATCTAAAAGCTTAGTATTTATTAATATATTAAATATAAAGTGCATAATTCCTTGGTATTTTATAATACTAGTAATTTGAGTATGTGTAAACATGGGTAATAAATAAGTTTGCAAGTAATTCATTTGTGTAAGTGTAACAGCATTGTATAAGCAAATTTTAAGTAATGGTAATAAAATATTAAATAACCTAATTGATACTATGTAGGTGAGTATGCATGCGGTATTAAATTTGCGTTTGCGATTGAGTGTGGTAAGATGTAGTGTGAACTTGTATTTTTGTATATGTGTATTTGTGTGTTTTTGTATATGTGAATATGTGTGTGTCGGTGTTTGGTAATTATGTATTTTTATGCTACACTGTAGTTTACGTGCATTCATATGAGTAAAAATTCTTAAAGGGTACAAAGTAAACAGTATTATAATATTTGATTTTAAACCTAGTCATTCTGACTTTCTCAAATTGATAAGCTGAGTCTCGTTCCTGATCTGTATGTATTCGGAGCCGTCCTTCTTTTTTAGATACACATTGCCATTCGAAGTCCAGCAATATTTAAAATTTTCTGATTTTGCTACGTCTCTTGCGAGAAAATGTAAGCGTCTCGATTTAGCAGTAAGTGATTCAGATAGATAGAGGGTTGAGGTGTTATTTTCAATTCCTAGGTTAAGCATCTTCGGTTCCTTAGTTTTATTGTAGGTTTTGGCGGTGCCTAAGAACTTTGTTTTTAACTGAGTACTTGAAAACTCTGCAATCACAGTGGTCTTTAAAGGGTCTTTCTTGTTAGGCACACGGTAAACGTCTCGTAGGTCGCCTGGGTGAAGAGTTATGTTTAAACATTTCGCAAGTTCAGTTAGGTAGTTGAAGAGGGTGTCTTTGTTTTCCTTTTGTATGCGAGGAATGTATCTCAGTTCGATACTAGTTTTTTTGAGAGATTTTTCTAGATATTCACACTTTTCATTGATGTTGGAAATGTGGTTCATAAGATTCTTTCGTATCTGTGATTGCGTAGGTGCCATCAGACTTTCTGATGGAGCCTAGGGTCTTGTTGCTGTCCTGGGATAGGATCTTTTTTACCCTGGCTGCTTCGCATGTGGAGTTAATGTTCGTGCAGAAATTACGCCAGGACTCTCCCCTGCGGAATCTTATGCGTTTCTTGTAGTGCGACTGGGCTTCTTTATATTTGTCCCAGTCCGTGTCATTCCTTGTGTTTTTGGCCCGGTTGAAGAGTTTTCTCAGATTGCGCCTGAGTTTCAGTTCTGATCCCCACCATTGAGTTTTACTACCAGTTTTTGGTAGTGTGGTGGGGCAGGCTTGTTGGTAGCTACGTTGTATGCATTTCGTTAATAAGTTAGTGTTGTGTTCTATGTGTGCAGTGCTGTCGGTCATGTTATTAAAATTTGACATGGCTATTTCTTGTTCGAGCAGGGTCTTGTATCTCGCAATGTTGGTATTGCGTGGGTTGCGCTTTGATTGTTGGACCCTCTCTTGCACTTGTATGTCATAGCAGATACGCCTGTGATCGGCAAAGGATGGTTCGGCGGACACATGCCAGTTCGTGACGAGTTCCGCGGCCCCATACAATGCCAGTGTAACGTCTACTATGGTTTGATATCTGGAGCTAACAAAGGTGGGCTCTGAGCCGTTGTTGACTACAGATAGGGTTGTTGTGAAGATGTATTCTGTTAGGATCTCACCTCGTCTATTTGCCTCAGGTCTTCCCCACAGTGGATGGTGGGCGTTGGCATCTGCCGACAGTATTATTTGCCAGCCGTGGTCCTCACAGTGCTGCACTAGCTCGGCCAGCTCCTTCGATGGGATCTCCTCATCTCCAGGCATATAAACCGAGGCTAGTATTAGCATCTGATCGCCGGGCCCTGTTCGTATCCCCACGGCGGTGAGGTCTCTAGAACAAAAGTTAGTCAGCAGCAGTGCTGATATTGTTCTTGGAATGTATATGCATGTTCTCGGCTTAGGAGCCGAGCTTTTGTGCAATATCTTACCTCCGATGTTGTTGAGTCCACATATGGTGTCGCCTCTAATCCACGGCTCCTGGATTAGGGCTATGGTGTGGTGGTTAACCTCCAGCAGCCTGCGTAGGGTAGCCGTTGCAATCTGCTTGTGCTGGAGGTTCGTTTGTACGACTCTAGTCTGACGAAGATCCGAGAACATTAATGTCCACGGATTCCCCGTCAGACGAGACGTGCTCGTCGTTAACTCCCGTCACAGCGATGTTTGTCGCTGCGGGCGTTGTTTGTGCACGGGCTGTGCCCGACGTGCTGGGAACGGCCGGTGTTGTCTCTCGTCCCTGTGTGTGTCTGGTGGCGGGCGGCATCTACCTGGGCGCAGCAACCATCCTGCCAGCCCCTGCCCCGGCAGCGTGGAACAGTACGTACACGCTGCCGGTGAAGAAGGAGACTCGGCGGTCGCGCGCCTCGATTCTCGGGACCTCCGATTCGGGGATGCCCAAAGACAGGTATAGGCCGTGCTCCTGCATAGTAGCGCTGTACAGTTGCCATGTTTGGACAGCGTACCACGGGTTTTGGGCAGCTAGGAGTTGGTGGATCTTCGTGAGTTCCAGGCTGGTCGTCCTCGGCAGCCAGAGCGATGCGCGTACGCGCTTCGCAAGATCCGTCTGCCTGATGACGGTCAGCCTGGTTCCTTCGATCGGTGACTTCAGTCCCGCTACCGTTTGTCTGAGCCACGCCAGTGATTTCTCGTCCTCGTATCATAGCTTTAGGACTCCTCCTGCTGCGAAGGGTTTGCCTCTAAAGGATGGCGCGAGTGCGGGCTCGTTGTTTGACGGTGGAGCAAAGGCTGCTTCCATGATACGCTCCTCTATGGAGAGTTCGAGCTGCCGTGCTTGTTCCACCGTCAGGTCTGTGGGTGGAGTGGCAGCGACGGCCACCATCAGATGCGAGTTAGTCACATCAGCGTAGCTCATCGCTGCCCTCTTTGGTATTGCGTCCACTCTTGCACGCTTCGACGTGGCGCTTGGTGGTGTGTCGTCATGACGGTTCCTCTTCGACGGTGTCGCCGAAATGGGCCGTCCCGAGAGCGCCGGGGTGGTCGGTGCGTGTCGTTGTCCGCCTTTTCTAGGGCCGCGTTTGCGGCGTGGCCCGGTGGTGCCCCATGGGGCTGCCGGCTCCGCATCTCCGACTGCCCTCGGAGGGGCGTGACGGGGGGTGCATGGCGCTGCACCGGCCGGAGCGGTGCGTGCAGCCGGCGGGAGCGAGCCCGAAGGCTCACCCTTCGCCGTCCGCGTGGCTTCCGCTTGCGTGCCTAAGCTGCTGCGACCACCAATCGCTCCGCGTCCGGCCGGTTGCTTCGTCCTGGGCGGTTCCCTCATTACACTGGCTGGGGCCGGATGTCCACGCTGGTACGTTGTACCAGCTGTTTGTCTCGCGGGGGGTGCGTTCGGCAATGTTGTCGGTTCGCTTCCAACCGCGAAGGGTGCGTTCGCCGACGTTGTCGGTTCGCTACCTCCCGCGGAGGGTGCGTTCGCCGATGTTGTCGGTTCGCTACCTCCCGCGTGTGCTGCGTACTCACGCTGGCGTCGATGATGACGTGAGCGCTTTCCGCGGTGTTTACCTCTACCGGTTACGGTTGTCGCGGAGCTAACGCCGCGAGGCCTCCCTGACTTAAGGATAGCAATCTCCTTCTCAAAATGCGCCAATTGCACAGAACGAATCCAAAAGGTGAGGGACTCCTGTCGTTCCTGTGGTGAGAGAAACGGTGTCAGTCGTTTCTGTTGTGGGTGCCTAAAATTAAAAACAAAACGCTTTATCCAAGCAGTGACACCTAACAACTTGTCGAGGGAGCTGTAACGATTCAACAAAAAATCGGAGTCGAAGGCGCATTCTACCTTCTCAAGAGCGAGTGTTCGTAGACCCGGCAAATTAGAAGTATTCAAAACTGGCTTTCGAGGCCAATCAATTTCTGGTCGACTCAACCATTCCTGACTCCACCACAGCGAATGACCTATCAAACTAGGCGTCAAGCATCCGCGCGAGGCACAATCAGCGGGGTTGAGCTCACCTGGCACGTGTCTCCAAACAAGTTTGACTTCGGATTTCTGGATTTGGGAAACACGATTAGCGACAAATACCTCCAAGGTGTGGACAGAAGCCTTCAACCAACAAAGAACAATTTGGCTGTCTATCCAGGCGTAAGTCCCATTAATACAAATGCTTTTACCCAAAGTGAGACACGTGGTTCAATAAGCGTACAAGTAGTGCTGCTCCCGAGAGCTCCAATTTCGGAATGGTCAGAGATGTCCGAAGGGGTGCGACCTTGCTCTTTGCCATGATCAGGGAAACCCTCATCTGACCTGAGGCACTAACTGTGCGCAAGTACACCACGGCGGCGTGACCACGTTCCGAGGCCTCACAAAACCCGTGAAGGTTGGCCTTGTACTTCCCGGGAGGAAGGATGGGGCGAGGCAAGGAGATCTCGTTGACGGCAGGAAGTGAGGATACAAAAGAGGTCCATTCCTCAACAAGAGTACCGCGTAGAGGTTCATCCCAGGTCAATCCTGCTGTCCAAAGCTTCTGCAAGAAGCATTTTGCCCAAAATATAACTGGACAGATCCAACCGTTCGGATCAAAGGTTCTGGCGACAGTAGACAACACGAGACGTTTAGTCCAAGAACAAGGCAATTTCAGGTCTACGTTATACGTAAAGATGTCTTGGACTGGTCTGTACTGGACGCCGAGAACAGCCATCATGGCGGGGTTGTCAACAATCTCAAATAGATGTGGATCTTGCTGATGATCCTCTGGCAAGCCTTCCAAAAGCGCTGGTGAGTTGGAAATCCATTTACGCAACTCATAACCAGAGGAGGCCAAAATAGCTTTCAATTCGTCCCGCAGGAGGATCGCCTCGTCCGCTGTGGAGGCGCCCGAGCAAATGTCATCGACGTAAATATCGTCCTTCAAGATGGCGAAGGCTCGTGGGAAACGTAAGCCTTCGCAGTCTGCGAGCTCCCAAAGAGAACGTATTGCCAAGTAGGGGCTTGACCTTAACCCGGACGTATTAGTATTGAGCTCGTAGACGACCATGGGATCACGAGAAGACTCTCTCCAATCGGAAAAGGATCAGCTGGAAGCGACGGTCATCAGGGTGGATAATCGTCTGCCTGAACATCATTTTTATATCGGCTACAAAGACAACCTGATGTCGTCGGAAGCTGATGATAACGTCACAAAGGTCCTTGACCAACTTGGGACCAGAATGCAAGCACTGGTTCAAGGATACGCCTGTTGAAGTCTGCGCAGAACCATCAAACACTGTGCGCAGCTTGCCAGTTGATGGCTTCAATACCGCATGATGCGGGAGAAAGTAATGCTCCACCGAACGCCAATCCAAATTTGACACAGACATGTGTCCTAATTGTTCATATTCTCTCATGAACTCAATGTACTGCTGTCTGAGCTCCGGATCACGACCCATGCGACGCTCCATAGCTAACAATCTTTTTTCGGCTTAAGGTCGTGACTCACCAAGCGGAGGCCGAACAGACAGAAAGGGTAGCTTCGTAATGATCCGACCAGAACGGAGTTGACCAGTGTTGTTCTGGAAGAACAGCTCGCACGAGGAGTGCTTATGATCTGGATTCAAACGGGCAGCTTGAGGGGGCTCCTCTACCTCCCAAAACCTCTGAACCGCATCAGAGAGAGCGGAGCCTACAGCCAACAAATTATCAAGTTCAGGTGGAGGGGGGTCTCTAGGTACAGGTCCCATCAAAGCAAATCCAAATATGGTCGGGATGGCAGTCAAACCATTTGGCACCAAGACCCGTTTCCCACCAATCAAAATTCCACCGAGGACATCAGAGCCAATCAACAAGTCGATTTGTCCCGGTGTGTCAAATTTGGGGTCTGCCAGTTCCAATCCCGATGTCAAATTCACCACAGCAGCAGGTAGCTGTTTCTTTGGATGCATACCCAAAATATATTTCAGAACAATAGCCGAGGTTTTAATCCTCGGGTGTGAAGATTCAACAGGGGCAAACAAAACGTTAACTTGCCCTTCAACATTAGAGGCTACGTCACCTATGCCCCGTATACAATTTGGAAAAGAGCCCATATTTAATTTAACCTGCCCTACCAAATAAGTGGAAACAATGCAACCTTGTGAACCTGTGTCCAATATAGCATGGACAACAACAGAGGTCCCCGTGGGTCCCCAGACCCTAACAGCAACCGTTGGTAGGATAACGGTCTCAATGGGGGAGGTTGGCGTTATAGGGCAGGGGTCAATGACCTATTGTTGCCTGGGCGGCGCCGTTGGCCAGGACCAGGCAAGTCAAAATGGGGATGCGGCTTGAAGTCCTCAAAAGCGCGATGACTCAATCCGCGCACCATCTGTGGGGGGTCATAATGACGCACCCGCCCAAAACGAGGTGGGCGCGAGTCAAGGCGGGGACGCTCCGCCAAAGGAGGGGAATACCTGGGGCAGCAGTCATGGTGCTGGTGACGTTGAGCGGTCGCACATTCAGGTGCGCGAGTGAGAGGAGGCGTGCGCACGCTACGGTTCTCCAAGCGGGGTGAGTGGCGATCAATTAAGCCTCGGCTGCCACAACAAAGTATTAGCCTGTTTACTGCTGGTACAAGCAAGTGGCAGGTATTTACTGCCCAACAAAATTAATAGTTTCAATATATTGACTCAAAGACAAAGGTTATTAAAGTTATAACATACAACAATTAAAGTTGGAACTTAAAATAGGTAATTAATTAATTACTGCAACAAACAGACCAAATGTGTTATATATTACAACTATAGGCACCAGTTTGTGTTACCTAACAATATTAAGTTCAATTTTTCAATGTGACCCGCCCAAGATGCAAGATCAAGTTTGAATGTTAGAATGTCCAATATATGCAATAAATTTACAAAATTTATTGATACATTCAGCTGTTATGTATCCAAACAAACAGACTTATTATTGCTAACAAAAACAGGTTATTGCTAGATTTCAACAATACAAGTCAAACAATTACGGATTGAGGTTATGTATGACAATGTGTTTCAAGTTATGTAGGTCAACTTATGCACATATATATTATGTATTTTAGGCAAAAACTGACCTGACAAACACTACTATACTGTCTACAAGGTGATAAGATACTAGCTTATACCAATCTGAGGTTTGTAGTCAGTAATGCAACAGCGGCTAAGTTTCAACCACGCTCTGCTACTAAAAATTATGTCTAGAGTTACCGTAGGCAGGTAGGAAATTGTTCAGAGGTGCGCAGTGGAAGTCTGTAATGCATCCACCTGACCACGGTAAGGCAAGGACCTAAACACAATGCTCTGCGTTGCACAGTGAATCACAACTAATAAATAAGGGTTACTTACCAATGATCTCCTGGCGTTGCTCTTGAATGGACCTATAAGATTAACTCATAATTTTGGCCAAAATAACAAGAGAATCGTTATAAATACCACAGGATCCAGTTCGGCGTAGTCCTTCTCCTCGGGCACCAATCAGGAATTCACCCACGTGTTTTACAATGTTCATTAAGATACTATTTTTATCACAATTAAACCGGTGCCAGTTATTGATCAAGGAAGCGGAAATCAAAACGGGTTCCAAATACAATTATACAAGATCAAACGCGCTCATCAAAACGGAATCTTCCAGAGCTTTTTTTTTTCACTGACCGCGGGAAACGACGATGAACCAAAGAAGAGTGAATGACAGTTCAGTGTGACCATAGTCAAAATTTACAATAGACTAAACTAAACGTTACTAAATCGATATAATCGACTTGACATATCACAAATAATATTTCTATTTGAAACACGCACCGTTTTCATGTTTTCGTCCAAAGATTTTTATAGTGATTTGATGGAATCTTTCACATCAGTCCACTAAATGACAAACGACGACCAACGTTTTATATAAATGTTTTGTTTATCTCGATGTATTTCAATTATTGACAGAACCGTCTCAACATCCCACACTTTAATTTTGATCTACCTGAATCAACAAAGCATGAATCATTCCAGCGGATCGATTAGACAAACCAAAAACGATTCTGTCAAATACTAAGCGAACATTCAATCCGTCTACGAGCAGGTTATAATCGGAACCGATAATATAATCAGTCGGAACGCATGCCGGGTGAAAACAATATGCTAATTCAATGTTTGCCAAATGTAGTGTGTCGATTCGATTCCACTCGTCGAACGGACCTACGACACGAACGTTCTGTTTATCGACTAGAGATGGGGCATTGTGCGCGGAGCCACAATCTACAAATTGTGCGTTATAATTCCAATATAAATGCAAATCTATATTCTATTTAAAGTTAGAAAGCGGAAGGATTTGCGACGGATCATATTCTAGAACATTATTGGCTCCTTAGGTTCCGTCAGTTCATTTCCTTATTTTGCAAATATGACAGTAGTTTTAGTGTTAGTTGTTATCTGCATCTGCGTTTCTGTTACGGTAGATTGCTATCGTAACGTAACAAAATATTAAATTCGTACATAATATGTGAGCCTTTTTTATATTTTAGTACCTTTACCTATTATGTATTTTCTTATATATAGTGTCCTTAAGTCATTTATTTGGTAGTTTAGCTACTAGGGAGAACCGTTATTTGTGTTCATGTAGTTGTTTAGAATTGAAGGTATCCACTTTATTCGGTGGGTGTCGTATGAGGCGAAATAGTTACATTGGAAAGAGATGGAACTCGACATAGTAGGTAAAATTCTCCTATTGTGCTTTTGGACGTTCTCTGACCAGAATGGAAACATCCTAAAAAAGGACAGGTCAAAAGTACCCTTAACAGAAGAACATACATGAGAAACTTAATGGGAGTAAATGAAGCAAGAGAGGTATGTCAGGATCGTTACAAATGGCGTTCCGTAGTCTCTGCCTATCCCTCCAGGAAACAGGTGTGAGCAGGCGTGTAACGTGGCGTCTATATATGTATGCATTGTGCTTTTGTGACGCAAATTAGAAGAATTCTTTGTCCATCAGTGGACTTGAAATACTGTTAGATGATGATGATGATATATTTGTATCTCAACATTTTATCTTATTTAAGCAAATACTTAATCCTACCTTGGGTTGAGAAATATTCATTATTAAAGAAACCAATATTATTTTCTTATTTTTTTAGGGGAAAATCGGATACCATACGGAAGTTTCTACAAAAAAAAATATATTAGAATTGTAAGCTACAACATAGTATAACATTTGAAACACACAGAGCCGAAAACAAATAATTTGACACAGTGAGTACTATACAACAACTACTGCTTGAGTGTTGCACAACAAAACGACAGGTTCACATCACTAGTTTCTGTAAACACACAGTGCAACGGACTTTACAAAGCTTCGAAAGTGCTGTAGGGAGCTCAATTGAGCAAAGAATGTTAATGCATTGTGAAAATATTTTATAAATTCGTCATCCTTTACTTCTGACAAACATCCGAATACAAACATGAACAAAAAGCGCAGTAAAAGTCACGATTTCACGAAACAAATAAGTAGGTATGAACGACGGATGAAATATGGAACGAATTTTTACTTTACTGTGTTTGTATGATCCGGCGCACATTTTCCAATATTTGCGATGATCATGAATTGAACTGATGCAAAACGAGGTTTGCAATTTAACAACGATGAAAGTTCTGCATGAAATACACTTCTATTTCATCCTATTACTGCATAACATTGTACGACTTAAACAAATATAAAGCGATTTAAAAAGAACAAAATTGTGACGTTACTTGAGTGCTAATAAAAAATTATTTAATAACCTACATTTTACTACTTCCAGGGCTCAAAATAGGCGTTGAATGTTTGTCTAAAAAGCCACAGATTTTGCAGCTACAACATATACAAAAGCGGGCTGCAGCTATTAACATACAAAATCTAATATAACCCGAGTGAAACCGCGAGGCATTACTCACCATACATACTGGAAAATATGTAAGTAATAAAGTCGGTTAAGTTGTTTCATAAGAAGCTGTTTAGATTGAAACTACTTCAGAATATTATGCAGCTAGGTAATTGTCTTGCACTCATAGTAGTATGGTCGGTTTACGATATCTATTTAGTTCCTGGTGCAATGATTCTTACACTGAGACGAAGTCTGGAGCCGACGGCCTTGCGAGCAATCTGAAACACAGTCACTTCGATGACTGTAATTGTCACAAAAAAGCGGTCACCCATCCAAGTCTTAGCCTCTTCCAACGTTGCTTTACATGGCCAAACTACGAGCCCTTCTCACTACTGTTATGCTGTAGGATTCACATTTAAATTTACAGTTGATATTTGGGTAGATATACTAAAGCTGGTCACAATAAACGCAAACGGTTTCCCGGAAAATCTAAAAACGCAAAACCGCATATAGCGCAAACGCTTTTATTTTTGCTTAGTAATTCTATTGCGGTGTCACTTTGATTTTTTACTTTTGACGGACAATGCTATGGTTCTGGTTTTAAAAAATGGGAACCGAAACAAGGCCTGACGTATTTATGTTGCAATCATAACTCTTAACCAGTCAAAAGTACTATTGACTAGCAAAATCAGTCAAAAGTACTTGTGACCGTATGATTTAGTAAATAATACAAATAGTACTTTTGCCCAATAGAGCTGGTTGAAAGTACTTTTGACTAACCTACCTTCTTATTATGAAACGTTCTGTCGCCCAATAAGCTAAGTAGACGGAGCCCTGCGAAGCAAGGCTCCTATTTTCGAGTGCAGGGTACCTAATAAGGTATTATGAAAAGTTCTCGTCCGCCCCGAATACTTAGATACTAACCTAATAGGTTATATTAGGTTCTCTTGTGACCCCGCACTCGAAAATAGGAGCGAAGCAGGGCTCCGTCTACTTAGCCTATTGGGCGACTAGGTAATTTTTGTTCACATCTAACGAGTTAATAGTGCTTTTGACTGATGCTTTATTGCAGTTAAGCCTACTTTTGACGACGAGCGTCAGTCAAAAGTACTTTTGACCACAAATTTGCAGTCAGAAGTACTAATAACCAATAATTTTCAGACAAAACCACTTTTGACCAACCTGTTCCAACCTGTTCAGTCAAAAGTACTTTTGACTGATTTTGCTAGTCAATAGTACTTTTGACTGGTTAAGAGTTTTGACTGCAACATATACACTTTGTTTCATAGTTGGTCGATAAAGCTGGTATTTTGATTAACGCCTCACCTTTGCGCTCTTTTGATTGATACTGCATCTAGAGAGAAGGGATAATATAACAACCAAATTTAGGTAACAACTGCGATACGTCACTATACTCCTCATCAACATGCATATGTAAACTATTATTTTACTTCACACGAGCCTCTACTCAATATTACAAATGTTAGGCTACACACCTCCACGTTGCACCAAGTTTTCATCAACCGTTTAGAAAACGAAAATAATTTACAATTAACGCATACTTTTACCGCCGCGTATTTTTATTTTCTCTTCACAATAATTGGTACAATGTTACAATAGTTACGTATCGCTTACAATCTACACATGACCTAACATTGTGAGAGATAAGTGCCTGAAGTAGGTTTGTTAAAACCTGTGTCACAGGTCAACAAGACCCTCCTGCAACTATAGTACATACAAAGAAGTAGCGGTCTAGTAAACTTACAGTTACCCAGAAAATAAAATAACCAAAAAAAGCAAAGTAACAATAACGACAAAAATAAAATATAAAAAACGGTATAAATAAAATCGTTAAGCCAGATTGAGTTACTGTTGAGTTAATATATGTGTGTCTAAGAATCATAGAATACAAAGATTGCCCGATTTTTCATTTTCGTCGACTCTTGGTCGTGAAGCTTGGTCGTGATGTTGAATCACGGTCTAATACTGCTTTCCTTATGTTATGGTAAAGTAAACCATTCATTGCAGGATCCACCTGGCCAGCTTGCGATTGACTCGCACACCTAGCAATATGTTACTGCAAACTATCTCTTGTCTATATTTTCAGGGCAATACAGCCTTAAGTATTACATGTAAACAATAATTATGCTTCGAAACTAATCACCACTTTCCAGTAACTCGCTTACTGGAAAGTGGTGATTAGTTATAAAATCATAATTATTTTAATACCCAATTATGAACAAAGCATAATAATTTGTCCACGTTACCATAGATTGGAACAAAGGACACAACAACGAGAATTTAGGTCGATATATTTTAATCAAGTACCGTCGAGCCGACTGCGCTAAATGAAGTTATGGTTCACTGTTTACATGCCAACCTTGATAGATAAATGAAGCTATAAGCTTTAGCCATGGGTTTTGCTTTTAGCCATTTTCATATACATCACCATCATCATCGTATTTGTTTATAAATAACCTGTGCTGCACTGGGCACAGGCCCGTTCTAATTATGACAAAGTTTTGACCAATGTACTGCTCGCTGTGTTCTCACGATCATTTCTTTTACGCCGCTTGTTTACATAGCTATCAAACATAATATTACATGAGTAGCTAGGATGTGAAACTGTAACTTTATTA
Source organism: Euclidia mi (assembly GCA_944739405.2). Taxonomy (NCBI): domain Eukaryota; kingdom Metazoa; phylum Arthropoda; class Insecta; order Lepidoptera; family Erebidae; genus Euclidia; species Euclidia mi. The sequence continues at coordinate 7,973,063 of OX123185.2, forward strand.
TTGAAGCTATATAATATGTACTTGAAAAACCTAGTTATTATTAATCACAGACTGACACGTCGATTTTGTTAGGTCATTTTCACACTCATCTGAAAAATACTGAGGCATCGTGTCGATATGCCAGTGTGTAGTAGTCCTTACCCTCTCGGCAACACCGCTAGTTCCGAGATTCCAGTAACAATTCAACCGCCATAACTTCAGTGTTAGTTACATAGTTAATATAAACTGTTGGCTCGAGAGCCTCGACTCTCTACAATACATCCTCTCAATATACGACAATTTACTTCCTTCTTAGCAATTTCCACTAAACTCGTAACCAAGAAGCTGGAATTCCAATTTACAACTTCATTGTTTTCCAAGGAATTTCCATCTCGATTTAGAAATATAATAAAGTATCGTCTTCGTAAGCTGTGCCGCTGCGGGAGATTTTATTATAAATTTTACATCACAAGTAAGAATCCCGTGAAATTTAATTCTCAAGATGGACGGAGCGTTGTGCAGTTTTCAACCCTTGGTGCAAATACGGTGGTGTTGTTAGTTTAACTTATATATGTCTGTGGAATCGAAGCTTTTAAATGAATAAATCGATTATGATACAGTTTATCTTAAAGGCAATATCGGTGTAAAAACACCCTGGTCCATTTGGTTTTTAGCCGCTACACTCTTGGATTGTGATGAGCTTCAGCATGACAACTCAGGAGGATAGACGACAGCGCTTTGCGATTTCGTGTATCCTCCTAAGTTGCCAGTAGCCCTTAAAAGCGCCGGGGGAGTGATCGTTTGCACCTGCAGTTTTTTTTTTAATGTTGATACCCGCATAAAACCTAAATATTTACTTCGTTACACTTTATTTTTAACCCTGAATTTGAGCACAAATAGCAAATAATTCGCAAACAAACGTTTGAATGCACAAAAACAATCATTTCTATTTATCCCAAGTTGATTCGTTCCTTTATTTGCAGAGCTCGTGAGTTTCTTTGGCAAATCTTACACGAAGGCTTCGCAAACACGTTCACATGAAAGGGTTATTTCGGAGTAAGTTTATTCAAGAATGTCTTGGACCTTTCTAGCTTAGTGCGTAAAACAGCCAACTTTGCGAACTCCTAATGGAACAAACCACTTCTTTATTATTTAGGCTCCCAAATTATGTTTGCTTATTTACTTCAACTATATTTTATAAACTTTAACTTTATAAACTTTATTTTAGAATGTGAGAGTAGTTGTTTTATTTTGTAGAGCAATGATGTTTTACTTTTTGAGCCGAATACGTAAATAGGGAAAATGTGTTTTGACTCATATGGAAGATTAAACATTCAATCAATAGTTTCTTTGAAAACAAAATTGTTTTTACAATGCATGAGATTATTTGTATGCAAAAGTAAAATAAATTAATATTATCAAATTTTATGTTCAGACTTTATTGCAGAGCAAACGTCTTCACATTCTTCACCCCATATCTACTCGTGTTTCTATTTTCATGGGTTTTGTAGCAGCTCAAAAATTAATAAAATTTATTTCGGTAAGTTTCACATCAGCCGAAATAGTCCACTGCTGGACTAGGCCTCTCCTTTGAAAGGAGAAATTGGCCTACTATACCACGCTGGCCAAACGGGTTGGTATAAGACTAACAACTCACGGAGCGATTTTCACCCGCGACCGCCGCGGTGGTGGAACTGCGGTTTTATTTCTAAACTCACGAGACCGGTTACTTGCGCGGTTTCGTAGCCGTCGCGGCTGCGATCATCGCCCGCAGACGTGGCGGGCGATAATCGCAAGTCGGGCGGTTGCAAAACGGGCAGTAAAACGATCATTAGTAGATCGATTTCAATATCCATTTTATAATGTTTGTTTAATTATAAACATGCACAAACATTTGTAAAGATGCCACAAGTCACTGGCTAGTGCAAAATGACGTTGATTTTCTGCCCCTCGCCAGCAACTGCGGCCCGCCAACCGACCGCAGAGCGCGCGGGTGCCAGCCACCGAGGCTGCGGTTGACCGCGGCCCGCACGATTCACATGAGTGCAGCGAGAACCGCAAACAACCGCGCACACCGCGGGCGTAAAACGCGTCATGAGTTGTGCTTTAATTACTTACATATATATCTGCATTCTACAGAAGCTGCGGGCCCGCAACCGCGGCGGTCGCGGGTGAAAATCGCTCCGTGAGTTCTTAGCCTTAGGTTTGTATCAAGTTTTCCTTCTCTTGCAGTGTTGTTCTCTGCATTATATTCTCCATCTGTCGGCTCTTACGACACCCATGGGATGATATGGGGTGGTGACATATCGTATTCTTAATCCGTCACCACACGGACATTAGGTAAGTACCCACAATAAAATGGCAATGTAGCAAACATTAGGTACATATGTCGAAGATTCGTGTCAATCACTACATACCAGTAGTATAAAACAAAGCCTGTCTGTCCCTATGTAGGTATACTTAAATCTTAAAAACTACGCAACGGATTTTAATGCGGTTTTCTTTTAATAGATAGTGGTAGCGCCATCTACATTTCCATCGAGAACTAATCACGTCAACGTCAATGGTTCGTCGCTGCTCGGCCAATCCGAGCGATCATTTTCATATATCCCTTCCCGAAACACCTCGCTATTGGCCGCCTTGCTCAACGGTGACACAGAAGATTCGAGACGCTGAGATCGTGTCCGCCATACCGCACCGTACCGCTATAATTATTACCGCTTATACAAAACTCTACAAAACCGCTCGCGAGTGAAAGTGATTTGTGTAGTGGAGTGAATCAAGCAGCTTCATCTCGAAAACACCAGGAGACTCCCCTTCTGAGAAGAAGAAGATTGCCGTGCAAGGTAAGAGGTTCCTTTCTACACCATACTTTCTTTCCCATTCCAATCCTAGGCGACCAGAACTCGCCATCCTTTAGATACAGTCCATTTTTCCCAAATCGCATTGGAACCTTCGGTTTCGGTGTAACGCCGAACCATTTTTTTGATCCATACGAGTCGGATTCATTTACGTTTTTATACGTTATATCGCTATACCTAGGCAATTATAACACCTAGCTATACTCCTAGTCCATTCACATAACCGTCACATGGTTGTTTCCGCCCGCATCAGTAGGTAAACTTTTATATAGCTACCTACTTACTCAATTATTATTTCTGGAACTATCAATGTTGTCTTGTAAATCTCATATTTCGAGCAACTTTTAATTCCACAGCTCTAAGGTGTTGCCTACTTAGCCTACTTAGGTAAAATAATAGGTACATTAGATATTCTTATTTTGTTTCGGTCTCATTAGCTTATACTTACGTAAGCATGTCACAACAAAAGAAGTCACGCGTGTCGGAAGACAAAGAGATGACAATCTTAGAAGCAAAACGCTATATTTTATTTGAGCGTATTCAAAACATTTATGAGCGCTCAAAAATCGCCGCTATTTCCGATAGTAATAGGGAGTCATTTCTTAGCTATTGTATGACAGTAGATAGTATTCGAACAGATTTTCATAAGTTGTTAGACGATTATAACGCAAGATTGCTTTCTATCAATCCTGATGAACAACCGAATTATCAGGCGTACACCTCATTCGAAGATCTAAATTGTATTATTAAGCGTATACAATCGCAATTGGAGGGTAAATGTTCGGCACAGCCCGTTGCCGCGGCCCGCACGCCAAGATTACCGCCAATCGAGATTGTGTCGTTTGATGGCGATATACGAAACTGGCCGTTATTCTATGCGAGTTTTAAGTCTACAGTGCACGATAATGGTTCTCTGACAGATGCTGACAAGTTGTACTATTTAATAGGTAAACTGTCACCGAAGGCCCAGTCCGTATTTGCAGGTGTCACACCCAGTGCTGAGAATTATCAGGTCATATTTCAGTCACTACTTGATAGATATCAAGACACGCGCGTCCTAGCGTCTACCTACTTTGACCAAGCTTTAAATCTTAAACTGTCCGGTGCCGCATCTGTCTCGAATTTCCAGCTGTTTATAGATAACTTCGTAACCGCGGTTCATTCTCTTAGGAACTTAAAATTGGAAGATCTTTCCGACTTTATGTTGCTTCAACTCGCTTTAAAAAAGTTTGACACTGAAACAATTCGTGCTTTCGAGATGACGGAACGCAATAATAAAATACCTACACTAGATAGTTTTATTTCGTTCATCAAAGATCAGTGTCAAATATTTCATAATACACAGTCTAGTTCACCTAGCCCGTCTAACACTGGCAGCAGCAAACAAAGGTTGAATAAAGCGCGAAATAGTAATAATAACTCTGTCCCTTATCCACAATCTTACGTAACATGCTCGGAATCTAATAAAATTAATTCACAGAAGTGTCTGTGCAGTAATATTGTGCACGACCATTTCTATAAATGTCCCGCTTTTAATAATTTAAATCCAACCGCTCGTTTCAAATGTGTAAAAGAAAACAAAGCTTGCGTTAATTGTTTAAGTATAAAACATAAAACGGGTGATTGTTCTAGTAAGACGAAGTGTCGTTCATGTAATCAACGACATCACTCATTATTACATTTAGATAAAAGTTATCCGCTGTCAAGCCAAGCCGCTAACCTTGACACACTTACGTCGCAGGTGCAGGCCACGGTGACTTCCCCCTCCACGCCTCAGGGCGAAGTATCGTTGTGTACGACGTCCATTGCGCGGGCGACGCGCACGCGAGGACGGCACTCGCGCATCTATAATGATCCGCGCAGGGCCAAAACGCAGTGTATGACGTCTAAGACTGTTCCGTTAGCGACAGCGCAAGTTATCGTTTATGATGTTAATGGGTCGCCGCACATGGTACGTTGTCTACTCGATAGCGCGTCTCAGACCAATCTAATAACATCGGAATGCTTCAAACGCCTCGGATTGTGGAATAACTTTAGAAATACTAACTCTATAGTCAAAGGGATCGGCGGTTCAGAAAAACATTGCAAGGGTTCCGTAGATATTAAAATACATTCGCGTTTTGAAAGGGATATTAATTTTAACATTTCTTCGCTTATCGTGGAGCGTATCACGGACGCATTGCCGAACGCTAATGTAGACGTAGCATCACTCACTCACCTCGAGTCATTGCCGCTGGCAGACGCGGAGTTTGCGAATCCGGCAGGCATTGATCTTTTGATCAGAGCTTCAATATTTCCGCACTTGCTACTAACTAAAATAGTACGTAGTGAGCGATATGATTTACCGCCCGCTATTGAGACGGTATTTGGGTATGTGATTATGGGTACCGTACCTACGTTACATACTTCTCATTGTATTACGTCTTGTTGTTGTTCTGTTCTTCAAGAGATCAAGGTGGGTTCTAAAACTGTATGTAAGATAAAGCACTAATTAGCTATGCTATGATATGCTATGCTACGCTATGCTATGCTATGCCATGCTATGCTATGCCACGCTATGCTTCGCCATGCTACGCTATGCTACGCTATGCTACGCTATGCTACGCTATGCTACGCTATGCTACGCTATGCTACGCTATGCTACGCTATGCTACGCTATGCTACGCTATGCTACGCTATGCTACGCTATGCTACGCTATGCTACGCTATGCTACGCTATGCTACGCTATGCTACGCTATGCTACGCTATGCTACGCTATGCTACGCTATGCTACGCTATGCTACGCTATGCTACGCTATGCTACGCTATGCTACGCTATGCTACGCTATGCTACGCTATGCTACGCTATGCTATGCTATGCTATGCTATGCTACGCTATGCTATGCTATGCCATGCTATGCTATGCCACGCTATGCTACGCCATGCTATGCCATGCTATGCTACGCAATGCTACGCTATGCTACGCTATGCTACGCTATGCTACGCTATGCTATGCTACGCTATGCTACGCTATGCTACGCTATGCTACGCTATGCTACGCCATGCTACGCCATGCTACGCCATGCTACGCTATGCTACGCTATGCTACGCTATGCTACGCTATGCTACGCTATGCTACGCTATGCTACGCTATGCTACGCTATGCTACGCTATGCTACGCTATGCTACGCTATGCTACGCTATGCTACGCTATGCTACGCTATGCTACGCTATGCTACGCTATGCTATGCTATGCCATGCTATGCTATGCTACGCTATGCTACGCTATGCTACACTACGCTACGCTATGCTACGCTATGCTATGCTATGCTAAGCTACGCTACGCTACACTATACTATACTACACTTCCGCTTTGTATATGGATGACATTGCCTGTAGTGTCATTCCCGCTCCGCTAGCAATTTCGCTTTGTGAAGAGCTTCTTCAGCTTTTCAAGCGAGGCCAGTTTGATCTTGTCAAATGGACAAGCAACTCTAAGGAGGTTCTCGCACGCATACCTGGTTGTCATAAAGCTTCTCCAGACATTGAGTTTGAGAAGTCTGTACCGCATAAAGTTCTTGGTTTACGCTGGGACAAATCCTGTGATAGTTTTCGGTTTGACGTCTCACTGCCAGATGATAAGTGCACCAAACGCACTATACTGTCCACAGTGGCTCGACTATGTGACATAATGGGTTTTGTGACTCCCACAATTTTGTACGCCAAGCTCTTGATCAAGCAACTTTGGCTATCAAAGTGTGAGTGGGATGAAACACCCCCTGACCATATGGTCACCGCTTGGGGCCAGTTTTGTATTGAGCTTACCGCGCTCAATCAAATTACTATTCCGCGTCATCTTGGGTTGGTAGATGGATGTACCATCAACTTAATAGGTTTCGCTGACGCCAGCGAGCGTGCTTACGGTGGAGTCGTATATCTGCAAGTCCGCATTGGTTCTAACTACTCGGTGCAGTTAGTTTGTGCCAAGTCTAAGGTCTCGCCTGTTAAAACCATTTCGGTTGCGAGACTGGAGTTGTGCGCGGCCCTTCTGCTGTCTCAGTTGCTCCGCAAGGTTCAAGACACAGTCTTGCCCTACTACCCTATTAATAGAATATACGCGTTTTCTGACTCCAAAATAGTGATCGCTTGGATTCATTCTTCTCCTCATCGCTGGCAGACTTTTGTCGCCAACCGCGTTAGCAAATTGATTGAATTGGTTCCTGCTACTTGTTTCAATCACGTCGCGGGTATTGAGAACCCCGCTGATTGCTTGTCACGTGGTGTCACTCCACTTAATTTTCTGCATCATCCATTGTGGCATCGTGGACCTTTTTGGATTTCCCATGATCCGTCATAATGGCCCATGCAACCCTTTGACCACAGTGCAGAAGACGAAGATGTACCCGAACGGAAGTCTGTTTCTTATCCCGTGATTGCTGAGGTTGCGGAGTCTCCCATCTATGCACTCGCACTACGCATGCCATCGTGGTGTAAGTTACTCCGCGCCGTCGTTTATGTCTATAGGTTTCTTAGGCACCTACCTAATGAGACTTTTGTATCAAGTACTGATATCAAATTCGCAGAATGTAAGTTACTACGAGCTGTACAGGCTGTTCATTTTAGTAACGACATTCAAAATTTGAAAGACAATGTACCTTGTTCTCCCGCTATCCTTAAACTCAAGCCGTTTCTCGATAAACACGGCGTCATACGCGTTGGGGGTCGTCTGTCAAATTCGGATGAACCTTATAACTACAAACATCCTTGTATTCTGCCGCGACATGATCATGTTGTCGACCTTCTTGTTGATTTTTATCACAAGAAGCACCTCCATGCCGGTCCAGAGTTTCTTATGTCCTTACTTAGGCATAAGTAGTGGATTTTAGCCGCTCGACGAATAATTCGTCACAGAATACATAAATGTAACGTCTGTTTCAAATTTCGTCCGCGTGCGACTTTCCCTCCCATGGCCGATCTCCCTAGCCAGCGCGTCAACCAGGTTGCTAAAGCGTTTACACACACCGATGTGATTACGCAGGACCACTGCAGTATACGCCAGTGCGTGGTCGAGGTGTTAAAGGCCGTAAATCCTGGCTATGTATTTTTCCATGCTTAACGACGCGCGCTACGCATATTGAAGTTGCGACAGATTTAAGCACGGTGTCATTCCTGGCAGCCCTTAAACGATTTCTCTCACGGCGCGGCCCTATACAGTGTTTGTACACGGATAACGGCACTTGTTTTGTGGGCGCAAGCTCTTATTTACGCAACCTTTATAAGTTTCTCAGGGGAAAATATCGTACTCGTCTTCAGGAAGAACTTTCCATAAATCATATTGACTGGAAGTTTATTCCACCAGCATCACCACATTTCGGTGGATGTTGGGAAAGCATGGTCAAAGTAATTAAAACGCATCTCTTTAAGGTTATAGGTCAACAGATCCTCTCTTACGAAGAGCTTTTAACTGTCCTTGCACAAGTCGAGGCACTGATCAACTCGCGTCCACTCACGGCATTGCGTAGTGACCCTGCAGAACCATCCGCGTTAAGCCCTGCACATTTTCTGAACACAGTGCCATTATCGTCATTTCCGGCTCCTGAAGCAGACTCTTCAAGCTTGCTCCAGAGACATACTCTGCTGGATAAACTCGTGCAGTCGTTCTGGCGGCGCTGGCGTGCGGAATATCTACACCAGCTTCAGGCTAGATCCAAGTGGAATAGTCCTGCATTCCCTATACAGGAGGGTACGTTGGTCGTCATAATACATAATAATGCTCCGCCGCTTTCATGGCCGTTAGCCATCGTAGAGAAATTGCATACTTCCAAGGACGGTACAACCCGCGTTGTTACCGTGAAAACCGCTAAGGGGAGCTACGTGCGCCCTGTTGTACGTCTCTGTCCGCTTCCAATTCAGTGAGATCTAGCCTGAAGTTGGATCTACCTCTTAGTTTAAGTTTTTAGTTAGTAGTTTTCGCTGTTATTGCGTTTGTAGTTTTCGCTAAAGTTAATTTAGATTAATTTTATTATCATATCGCTGTCTTAGCCTATTGATGGGTTATGCGGTAGTACACCCAACATAGCTAAGTTCAATTCTATTTCTTTTAAAGGCAACCCTTTAGGGCCGGGGGGATATGGTAGCGCCATCTACCTTTCCATCGAGAACTAATCACGTCAACGTCAATGGTTCGTCGCTGCTCGGCCAATCCGAGCGATCCTTTTCTTAAATCCCTTCCCGAAACACCTCGCTATTGGCCGCCTTGCTCAACGGCGACGCAGAAGATTCGAGACGCTGAGATCGTGTCCGCCATACCGCACCGCATCGCTATAATTATTACCGCTTATACAAAACTCTACAAAACCGCTCGCGAGTGAAAGTGATTTGTGTAGTGGAGTGAATCAAGCAGCTTCATCTCGAAAACACCAGGAGACTCCCCTTCTGAGAAGAAGAAGATTGCCGTGCAAGGTAAGAGGTTCATTTCTACACCATACTTTCTCTCCCATTCCAATCCTAGGCAACCAGAACTCGCCATCCTTTAGATACAGTCCATTTTTTCTCAAATCGCCTAGGAACCTTCGGTTTCGGTGTAACGCCGAACCAGATAGTACGATTAAAGAGGAAGGTTTATACGTATAATTGACGCAGGCGAAGCCGCTGGCGACGTGTAGTAATCTATAATATAAAAATGAATCGCTGAATGTGTTGCTAAGAGCAAATCTTGAAAGCAGCTGAACCGATTTCGCTGATTCTTTTTTTATAATATGTTCCTTGAAGTACAAGGATGGTTTTTACGGAGAGCAACATAAAAAATTAAAGAATCGGCTGCTAGGCGGTACGAAGTTCGCCGGGTCAGCAGCTAGTCTATAAGTACTTAATATAAAAATGAATCGCTGAATGTGCGCAAATCTCGAAAGCAGTTGAACCGATTCCGCTAATTATTTTTTTATAATATTGCATTATTTACTTTGGTTTTGCAGCTTCAAGAAAATAAACAAGATTTGCAATATCTTAATATGAAAATAAAAAGATTGATGATTACAGTTTAAAGTTTGATGATGTTCTAACGATGTTCCTTTTACCCAAAACGCATCACAATTATATCAATTCAATATTTTTGAAGCACCTACGATGTGCTTGGCCAGAGTGGGGCGGGAGACCCACGCTGCGCGTTCGCAGGTGCGGTGTACAGTGTTTGTCAAAAACCTATTGTATTTATAGATGAAGAAGAATTATTTTTACTAGAAAAGTTTGTACTTACTAGGAATAGTTTTTTTTTTATAAGATTAGGCGGCAAGCGAGCAGACGGATCGCCTGATGGTAAGCAATTGCCGCCGCCCATGGACACAAGCAACACCACAGGATTCACAAGTGCGTTGCCGCCCGGAAAAAAATAATCATAAAATAAAAACTACTAGGATCACCTGAATAAATTTTAATGGAACCAATTCGGAACTATTCCGCATCAAACAAACAAAGAATCACATACAAAAAAATATACCGGCTGAATTGAGAACCTCCTTCCTTTTTTGAAGTCGGTTAAAAATATAATTTATTCCGTTACATAATAGTACCAACAAGTTGCTAACAATTCTACAGTCCTACGCATTCTTCACACATCAATGAGTTTGTCGACAATTTGAATAGGTATATTATGTTTAACTTAGAGCGGCCACGCATACTCGGTATTCGGCCTGATCGCCTGTATTGTTATTTTGTTTATTAAAGAATAATAAACAGATATAATATATATGTTACAGCCCAATGCATTATCAACGTCGTATAAGACATTTGATACACAATAACTGTAAGAATGTGATAGATTAAAAAAAAGTGGTATAAAATACATTAAATGAGATAAAAACATCATAATACTTCTTACAAGAAGTAGAAGTTTTGTCACGAATATTCAGTATTCGCCCTTATTTATTTATTGATCGCATTGTTGGAGTGGCTTATATTATGTAGCAGAGGACTATGGCAGGTTGAAGATGATGATGATGATTATGATGATTCATTAATCAGCCATATTACGAAAATCAAACTGTGAAAATAACCAGCCATAATACTTCATAATTTATTTAACTGTGTGAAATAAAACCATTCTGAACTAATACAACGTATATCATGAACGAAATATGCATATTTTTTGTGACTGACGATTCGGCCGCTATTTGGTATTCGGCATTCGGCCGATATTTGGCCGTGTTTCATTTTCGTGATATTGGCGACTCTATTTTAATTTAGTGGAGGCTCTACGGCGTGTCTCGACGAGGACGCCAGTTGAACTTTTCAAACTCATATAGCTCTCGATTTATCGAATACCTACCGAGGAAGTAAATTTTAATTACTTGTGTTTTCAATATTGCTGTACCGCTGGAGTTTACTAACATCACTAAACTCTAATGTATCCACTTGATATTACGGTCTGTAAGTAATAGTTTATTAATAAGTTACTAGTTTATGATCGTGGCTCGGCTCATCTGGTTGTGTTTATAGCCAATGTACTGTTCTTATGAATAAGTTATTACTGGAAATTTTCATCAAGATCCACTCAGTAGTTTTTGTGTGAAATAATATGAGACATGCAAGTTTGCTCACGATATTTTTGTTCACCGTTAAGTAAGCGATAATTAGTAATTTAAGACGTACTTAGTTTTAAAAACTCAGTGATGCGCGCCGTGGTTTTGAACTTCGGACCATAGGCCTAGTCTGTCATTTGCTGCACTAGACTATCACTGCTGTTTAATGTCGCAAGTCATGATAAATCTTGACTATAGCATTCAAGTAATTAATAAGACAAGACGAAAGTACTACGAATGCAAAGTCAAAGCATTTCAACGTCGGTGTAATATCTTAGATACTGTCTAAGAAATAGCACAAAACCCAAGCATTAAAACAGAAAGACGTGTAGCGAACCTGGCTTACATTCATGATCGCTCGCACATGAAGCGTGGATTATTGTCATTAGTATGAGATTTTAAACAAAGCATTAGGTAGAACAAACTAGGAAGTACTGAAGTTGTGTTTACTTGTGTTTACGGATTTTATCGCCATATATTGGTTTTACTGACGTTACATTTAAACCCAATTATCTCGAAACTACATCATTTATTATCCGACGCGGCGACGATTTGGTCAAGTTACAGAAACCGTGATCATGGAAGACTGAGATGACATTTTTTTACTTTCAATGTGTAACATTCGCGTACACCCAAGAATATACTAAACTAGAAAAGATTAATTTTGTCTCAAATTACATTTTTCGTTTGAGTGTATTTTATAATTTAAATGATGATGATTTAAAAATGATTAAATGATTCTCCAAAATAATTTTTTTTTTTGGAATTTAAGCTGAAATTCTATCCAAAATATAGTACATGTACATGACATTAACTTTGATAACTTTTTTCCTAGAAATTATTATATTTAATTTTCCCGTATTACTCTCAAATGTCAAGCACATTACCCTAACGTTTGAATATGATCTCTTTCAATTTTGTCAGTACTAAGAATAGGTAATATGATTGAACTGTCTTACAAACTTTATTATACATATAAAGTTATTTTTTATACTTGACTAATTTTCGTAACCATCTATAAACTTGATATTATAAAGCTGAAGAGTATGCTAGTTTAATCTCAGTAACTACTGGTCTGATTTCAGTAATAATTTTGTGTTGGAGAGATAATTTTTTGAGGCAGGCGAAAGGCTATATACACCGCTATTATTTAATTAGTACAAAAAATTTAACAGAGCACTAAGTATCTTTAACTGATCATATTTATGTAGTTAAAAAATAAAAACACTAAGTCCCAAAACTGTCTCAAAACTGTCCACAAAAATACGTGATAATTGGTAAATGCAATACTAATACTATGACCGACCCGCGCACAATCATAGTAAAATGAACCATTGATACATTTTCAAACCCCCCCCCACGCCCCTCTGCCTGCGCCACGCCCCGACGATGCGACAAACAGTGCTAAATTGCTAGCGAAAGTAAGCGTATCTAATTTCGTTGCAAAAGTTAATTGTTTGTCTACGTTTGCCTGACGCGATTGCCTATAATATCAATTCATATCACGGGAGTATGTAGCTATGCTTCGTGCGTTCTTTTTGAGTGGAAAAATCGCGAGTGTAGCTGTGTACCCATGGATATCTTATTGTGAGTGTACAAAAGTGAGCCGGTCAGTGTCAAACAATTAAAGCAGTGCATATTGGATGCTTTTGACAACGGTGGTGGACATTTCGAAGGACAATGGAAATACTTGTAAGTTTAGTAAATAATACGTACTTAAGTAAATAATAATTTGATGCGGGCGGCTCAAAATCGGTCTGTGTTCTCCACACACCTTGAGGAAGGCCTATGTCCAGCAGTGGACGTCTCTAGGCTGACATGATGATGATAAAATAATATTTGTAAATAGCAGGTGATTCTAACTTCATAAATACGCCAAAATTACTCTTTTCTTTTAGTCCAGAACACCTACTTTTATTTTGATATTTGTTTGCTTTCTAATTACATACCTCCGTATTTAATTACTTGTAAAACGATAAATTTTACCGGTCCTAAGCCCGAATGAAGTATAAAGGAGAGGGTAGAATTAACAAAATTAAAAAATAACTACACATTTATTATTTTTCTTCATTTTATTTTCTATGGCTACCTACATCATAAATGCGACAAAGAGAATGCGAATGAGCAGGATGGAATATTATCAATGAATTAGTGAATGGATTGTAAAATATGACTATGATTTAAGTGAGATTTTCTACAATAAACAAATGATAATAACTTTGCTCTTTAATGATATAATGAAATTCTTACGTCACATATATGATAATAATATCTTCGCTAATCTGTCCTTAAAGTTTTTGTACTAATTAAAAAATAATGGTGTATAACATCACGTTATGAGCTATGCGCAGTAGCTCTTAATAGTTTATGAACAGGATAATTTATATTATTATTCGTATTTAACTATGCATTTACTAAGCAAGCGAGGCATTTTAAACTTTTCTGCCCAAAAACGAACATCACCAATTTCATACTGGCCATAGAGTATGAAGACATTACTTTTTAAATTCAATGAAGTTACCATAACTTTTCGAATAAAGGTTCGTCTCGTCGACTACTGTTCATCATAGAATTTCAGAACATAGTATTATTTCGTTATCTACGTCTGGGGTAAAATACAGGCAGTAAATTTACGGAGCGTTTGCGAAGATGACACTTTGATGGGGCAGAACTCGTAACATTACCAAGTTTTCTCATACTTTTATAATGACTACGTGATGGCTGCGGTTCAATTAGAACCCCGGAGCCATCGGGACTTAATAGAGCTTTGTTTCGGAATCTTTTAGTACACATGCTGTTAAAATATGTGTATAAAAATTAACCCAATGCTTTAAAGATACAATCGTATTAGCCAATGAAATGAGATGTCTATTAATTTTGTGTAAAAAAGGTGCACACGAAACATACCAAGGTAGTAGAGCCTTGCTGATTTCAGCATGAATGGGCCGGCTCGACGGGGAAGTACTACCCGCTCACAGAAGATCAACGTAAAGTAACTGTACCTAAACTGTTGCGTTTCGTTCAGTGAGTTAGAGTGCCGGAGGCCCTATCCCCCATTCCTTCTCCCTTATCCCACTCCTCTTCTTATCCCTTTTCCCAAGCCCAAGGGGCGGCAACGCACTTGTGACTCCTGTGGTGTTGCTTGTGTCCATGGGCGGCAGTAATTGCATACCATCAGGCGATCCGTCTGCTCGTATGTCGCCTATTGCCATAAAAAAAACATACTATTGAACAATGACCTAGGACAAATCATGAGGGCGCTTGTATACGGTAAGAAAATACGCCAGGCCTGTGCAAGAATTCGTATCGTAACTAGAAAATAACTGTGTACACTGCTCGCAGCGGTGCACGAAAAAATCTTGTCTGCGCAAGATACGACGCGGCGAACGTTGCTGCGGAGCGGTGGGGGCAGAGTAGTAGGGTTCACACAGCCAGGTAAGTAGTGATCTGTGGGTAGCTTTTGTTGTGCGTTTGGTGTGGACGTGTGAGTACCAAGTAGCTGATGAGTTACTTATAACTTTAGTAGAGGGACAACCGGTATTGTGGGACAAAACTTTAGAGATATATAAAGATAAAAGACTCACATTCGAAAGCATGGAGAGAAATATTTATTATCTTAAACAAAGACTTCGACGACATGACAAATGTCAAAAAAAATAATATGGTAAGTACCATACCATATTACTTTTTACTAGAATTTTCAAAAATACAGATTATTATATTACAGAGTCTATAAATGATTCTATTTTCACTCGGGAAACCTGGAAAAAGAGGATATGGTGTTTTAATTTTTAGTTAAGAATTAATGATGTAGGCACGTTTGAATTGTCCGTATTTATGCAAAAAGGAACCACTCGACAAATTTAGATTTTTGCTTTTTTTGAAGATTACTAATTTAAAAGGGGTTTATTTTTTATTTATTTAACTTTTTGCACATCACAAACAATGTGGTACATAGGCGGACTTAATGCCTTAGGCATTCTCTACCAGTCAACCTAGGGTGGTGCAGAGATATAGGTGCGTGATTATTATGGATTAATTAATTAGATAATAATTACTACTTAAACTGTAGATATATATTTAAATATATACAAATGTGGATCTTTTTCTTATTCAGAAAGGAACCAACAGCAAAAACAAACATTATATATATTGCAAAACCGAACCACAGCACCATGGGACTCGATTCTTCAAACAAATAAACCATATTAATTCCATGTCATTTTATACAAAACAGATCCACTGATACTTGCGCGCCCTACGCCCGACTGACGACTAGGTACACGAAAAAAATCTTGTCGTTTACACGTTCCGATTGTTCTTGTCTGCGGAAGACACGAAAAGTTTTCGTGTGTAGAACAGACAAAATTCTTGTCGTGTACACGAAGAATTTGTCTTGTCAGACAAAGACACGGTAAATTTTCTTAACGTGTACAAGCGCTCTGATGTTTCACCAATATTTGTTCTGGATTGCATTTGAATCCATTAACTCCAGCATAAACTACAGGGCCACTAGTTAGTAGATTAACGGGCCTATAATAATTTTCAAGTATATCACAAGAATAGCAGGCGCTATCTTCAGATTGATTTTACTTCTGTTAATTCTATCTCGTAACGCGGCTTTCATTAGGAATATCGGTTTAATTAGGTTACGACACACTTCCAGCTAGGCTCCTCTATTCCCAATTACATCTCGTTATTAAAACAAATGTATGTGCACCGTTAAGTAAGCGATAATTAGTAATTTAAGACGTACTTAGTTTTAAAAACTCAGTGATGCGCGCCGTGGTTTTGAACTTCGGACCATAGGCCTAGTCTGTCATTTGCTGCACTAGACTATCACTGCTGTTTAATGTCGCAAGTCATGATAAATCTTGACTATAGCATTCAAGTAATTAATAAGACAAGACGAAAGTACTACGAATGCAAAGTCAAAGCATTTCAACGTCGGTGTAATATCTTAGATACTGTCTAAGAAATAGCACAAAACCCAAGCATTAAAACAGAAAGACGTGTAGCGAACCTGGCTTACATTCATGATCGCTCGCACATGAAGCGTGGATTATTGTCATTAGTATGAGATTTTAAACAAAGCATTAGGTAGAACAAACTAGGAAGTACTGAAGTTGTGTTTACTTGTGTTTACGGATTTTATCGCCATATATTGGTTTTACTGACGTTACATTTAAACCCAATTATCTCGAAACTACATCATTTATTATCCGACGCGGCGACGATTTGGTCAAGTTACAGAAACCGTGATCATGGAAGACTGAGATGACATTTGTTTACTTTCAATGTGTAACATTCGCGTACACCCAAGAATATACTAAACTAGAAAAGATTAATTTTGTCTCAAATTACATTTTTCGTTTGAGTGTATTTTATAATTTAAATGATGATGATTTAAAAATGATTAAATGATTCTCCAAAATAATTTTTTTTTTGGAATTTAAGCTGAAATTCTATCCAAAATATAGTACATGTACATGACATTAACTTTGATAACTTTTTTCCTAGAAATTATTATATTTAATTTTCCCGTATTACTCTCAAATGTCAAGCACATTACCCTAACGTTTGAATATGATCTCTTTCAATTTTGTCAGTACTAAGAATAGGTAATATGATTGAACTGTCTTACAAACTTTATTATACATATAAAGTTATTTTTTATACTTGACTAATTTTCGTAACCATCTATAAACTTGATATTATAAAGCTGAAGAGTATGCTAGTTTAATCTCAGTAACTACTGGTCTGATTTCAGTAATAATTTTGTGTTGGAGAGATAATTTTTTGAGGCAGGCGAAAGGCTATATACACCGCTATTATTTAATTAGTACAAAAAATTTAACAGAGCACTAAGTATCTTTAACTGATCATATTTATGTAGTTAAAAAATAAAAACACTAAGTCCCAAAACTGTCTCAAAACTGTCCACAAAAATACGTGATAATTGGTAAATGCAATACTAATACTATGACCGACCCGCGCACAATCATAGTAAAATGAACCATTGATACATTTTCAAACCCCCCCCCACGCCCCTCTGCCTGCGCCACGCCCCGACGATGCGACAAACAGTGCTAAATTGCTAGCGAAAGTAAGCGTATCTAATTTCGTTGCAAAAGTTAATTGTTTGTCTACGTTTGCCTGACGCGATTGCCTATAATATCAATTCATATCACGGGAGTATGTAGCTATGCTTCGTGCGTTCTTTTTGAGTGGAAAAATCGCGAGTGTAGCTGTGTACCCATGGATATCTTATTGTGAGTGTACAAAAGTGAGCCGGTCAGTGTCAAACAATTAAAGCAGTGCATATTGGATGCTTTTGACAACGGTGGTGGACATTTCGAAGGACAATGGAAATACTTGTAAGTTTAGTAAATAATACGTACTTAAGTAAATAATAATTTGATGCGGGCGGCTCAAAATCGGTCTGTGTTCTCCACACACCTTGAGGAAGGCCTATGTCCAGCAGTGGACGTCTCTAGGCTGACATGATGATGATAAAATAATATTTGTAAATAGCAGGTGATTCTAACTTCATAAATACGCCAAAATTACTCTTTTCTTTTAGTCCAGAACACCTACTTTTATTTTGATATTTGTTTGCTTTCTAATTACATACCTCCGTATTTAATTACTTGTAAAACGATAAATTTTACCGGTCCTAAGCCCGAATGAAGTATAAAGGAGAGGGTAGAATTAACAAAATTAAAAAATAACTACACATTTATTATTTTTCTTCATTTTATTTTCTATGGCTACCTACATCATAAATGCGACAAAGAGAATGCGAATGAGCAGGATGGAATATTATCAATGAATTAGTGAATGGATTGTAAAATATGACTATGATTTAAGTGAGATTTTCTACAATAAACAAATGATAATAACTTTGCTCTTTAATGATATAATGAAATTCTTACGTCACATATATGATAATAATATCTTCGCTAATCTGTCCTTAAAGTTTTTGTACTAATTAAAAAATAATGGTGTATAACATCACGTTATGAGCTATGCGCAGTAGCTCTTAATAGTTTATGAACAGGATAATTTATATTATTATTCGTATTTAACTATGCATTTACTAAGCAAGCGAGGCATTTTAA
This sequence comes from Euclidia mi, assembly GCA_944739405.2. Lineage (NCBI taxonomy): Eukaryota > Metazoa > Arthropoda > Insecta > Lepidoptera > Erebidae > Euclidia > Euclidia mi. Next base: position 7,991,580 of record OX123185.2, read on the forward strand.
ACTTTTCTGCCCAAAAACGAACATCACCAATTTCATACTGGCCATAGAGTATGAAGACATTACTTTTTAAATTCAATGAAGTTACCATAACTTTTCGAATAAAGGTTCGTCTCGTCGACTACTGTTCATCATAGAATTTCAGAACATAGTATTATTTCGTTATCTACGTCTGGGGTAAAATACAGGCAGTAAATTTACGGAGCGTTTGCGAAGATGACACTTTGATGGGGCAGAACTCGTAACATTACCAAGTTTTCTCATACTTTTATAATGACTACGTGATGGCTGCGGTTCAATTAGAACCCCGGAGCCATCGGGACTTAATAGAGCTTTGTTTCGGAATCTTTTAGTACACATGCTGTTAAAATATGTGTATAAAAATTAACCCAATGCTTTAAAGATACAATCGTATTAGCCAATGAAATGAGATGTCTATTAATTTTGTGTAAAAAAGGTGCACACGAAACATACCAAGGTAGTAGAGCCTTGCTGATTTCAGCATGAATGGGCCGGCTCGACGGGGAAGTACTACCCGCTCACAGAAGATCAACGTAAAGTAACTGTACCTAAACTGTTGCGTTTCGTTCAGTGAGTTAGAGTGCCGGAGGCCCTATCCCCCATTCCTTCTCCCTTATCCCACTCCTCTTCTTATCCCTTTTCCCAAGCCCAAGGGGCGGCAACGCACTTGTGACTCCTGTGGTGTTGCTTGTGTCCATGGGCGGCAGTAATTGCATACCATCAGGCGATCCGTCTGCTCGTATGTCGCCTATTGCCATAAAAAAAACATACTATTGAACAATGACCTAGGACAAATCATGAGGGCGCTTGTATACGGTAAGAAAATACGCCAGGCCTGTGCAAGAATTCGTATCGTAACTAGAAAATAACTGTGTACACTGCTCGCAGCGGTGCACGAAAAAATCTTGTCTGCGCAAGATACGACGCGGCGAACGTTGCTGCGGAGCGGTGGGGGCAGAGTAGTAGGGTTCACACAGCCAGGTAAGTAGTGATCTGTGGGTAGCTTTTGTTGTGCGTTTGGTGTGGACGTGTGAGTACCAAGTAGCTGATGAGTTACTTATAACTTTAGTAGAGGGACAACCGGTATTGTGGGACAAAACTTTAGAGATATATAAAGATAAAAGACTCACATTCGAAAGCATGGAGAGAAATATTTATTATCTTAAACAAAGACTTCGACGACATGACAAATGTCAAAAAAAATAATATGGTAAGTACCATACCATATTACTTTTTACTAGAATTTTCAAAAATACAGATTATTATATTACAGAGTCTATAAATGATTCTATTTTCACTCGGGAAACCTGGAAAAAGAGGATATGGTGTTTTAAATTTTAATTAAGAATTAATGATGTAGGCACGTTTGAATTGTCCGTATTTATGCAAAAAGGAACCACTCGACAAATTTAGATTTTTGCTTTTTTTGAAGATTACTAATTTAAAAGGGGTTTATTTTTTATTTATTTAACTTTTTGCACATCACAAACAATGTGGTACATAGGCGGACTTAATGCCTTAGGCATTCTCTACCAGTCAACCTAGGGTGGTGCAGAGATATAGGTGCGTGATTATTATGGATTAATTAATTAGATAATAATTACTACTTAAACTGTAGATATATATTTAAATATATACAAATGTGGATCTTTTTCTTATTCAGAAAGGAACCAACAGCAAAAACAAACATTATATATATTGCAAAACCGAACCACAGCACCATGGGACTCGATTCTTCAAACAAATAAACCATATTAATTCCATGTCATTTTATACAAAACAGATCCACTGATACTTGCGCGCCCTACGCCCGACTGACGACTAGGTACACGAAAAAAATCTTATCGTTTACACGTTCCGATTGTTCTTGTCTGCGGAAGACACGAAAAGTTTTCGTGTGTAGAACAGACAAAATTCTTGTCGTGTACACGAAGAATTTGTCTTGTCAGACAAAGACACGGTAAATTTTCTTAACGTGTACAAGCGCTCTGATGTTTCACCAATATTTGTTCTGGATTGCATTTGAATCCATTAACTCCAGCATAAACTACAGGGCCACTAGTTAGTAGATTAACGGGCCTATAATAATTTTCAAGTATATCACAAGAATAGCAGGCGCTATCTTCAGATTGATTTTACTTCTGTTAATTCTATCTCGTAACGCGGCTTTCATTAGGAATATCGGTTTAATTAGGTTACGACACACTTCCAGCTAGGCTCCTCTATTCCCAATTACATCTCGTTATTAAAACAAATGTATGTGCAAATATAAGCACTGTTCCTATTCCATGGAAAGGTTGCTTCAGAGCATTTGATATTGGATAACACAAATGGATAAAGTATTTGACCAAAAGATAGTGATCAGGCTTACCTTTACGATACCTTATATACTTTATATAACCTTCTTACGGTTTACGATTCATTATCATTTTGAAAATAGTAGCCTAGAGTTTAGTGTTGAGACAAAACGTCAAACGATGATTTATTCTAAAGATGTACTAGCTAAGCGATCAAAAGACATTTTAGTAATCGATCTACCGATTTTCACGTTTGATAATGAGTATTCATTACCTGAGTCTAAAGGTACTTCATTTTCCATGGGCAAATCAAAAAGCTTTCCTTAGTCTTAGAAACTTCTTTTTAATTATTAATTTCTCTGATATAATCATTTCATACGAGTAGAATTTTCAAGCTCGTGACCTTATTTGTAGACTTATAAGCGCGAAAGATTTACCATAGACAAAAAAACTGCTTTTTTTACTTCAAAACTGTTTTCAAAAAACCTCATCCCTCAGATAAAATCGATCAAGACTTCAAGAAGTCTACCAAGTTTGCATAGAATCTCTCGTAAATGCATTCAAGCTGTTAGAAAAAGCGAAGGATAAAATTAAATTTCAACATCTTAACTAACATCACAAAGATTAAGTGGGTGATCGTGTCACGATTTCCATAATGTAAATTGTAGATAAGTGCGGCTCATCAATCTCTGTTGAGGCTTTAACATTTTTAATCAAGTTTTTTGGAGATAATATTGATACCAATCTTGGTACAACTTTTAGGTGCATTTGTTTTATGGTGCAATATCTACTTTTTTTTGTAGATGAGAACTGAAGAGATTTTTAAAACGCGTAGTTGATTACTATTTTCGTAGCCTGCGCTGTTCCTTTTAATGGGCATAAGGATTCTCAGCATATATTTACCAAATAAAACTTGGGTAGTTATCTTTTAATAAGTAGATATGTTTGCTACCGTCTACAATATATATGTACTTTAAAGTACGAACATGTCACATTTTATCACAAACACTCACCGCCCTTAAAAATCAAGAATCCTCCGAAAAGAATAAACAACGCCCCGTCAGGATTGAAATTATCAAGTAATATTAATAAAGCTTGTGATAAGTTGGACCCTCGCCGGCCACTTGCAGATAAAAGGGAATAAGTTTAAACGAGAAAAGTTGAAGATAACGCCATGGACAACCAAGTGAGAGTCTGTCCACCAACGGGGCCCTTGGAACCACACTTTAATTTCGACGATTGTTGGGACCAACTTGCGTTTGTACCAAGCTAGTAATCTAAAGTTGAGTCCCGCTTCGGATTCCACCTTTGTGAATTTGATTATTATTACATCGTTGGTGTATAAAGTGGTTGACCTATTTGTTTCCAATAAAGGAACTTAAGGTTTCATTGTAATGCTCAGTGTGCTGAGTAAGAAATGTGATATTACTATATTATGTATATTGCTTTCTACTTAATTATAACAGTTTTTGGCTTAGTAGTTATTTGTGGGTAAAACGTAGATTTGAGGACTTACAGCATACACAGACCTACAAAACAGAGCTATTCGTATATAATTATGTTGCATTCAAATTGATATTTGGATGTAGCATAAGGGATGGTACTTCTCGCCCATGCATTTGTTTTTTTTTTCCGTAATGAGATTACAATCAAGACTCGCCCGTTTTCACCAGCAACTAAAAACCAAAGAGATACATACAAAAATCTTTTTCCATCTTCTATCGCTTATACTCTTCGGAACAGCTCATAATTTCACCATTGTTTAGTCCGAGTATTCTCATAACAAAGCCTACAGATTAAACGGTATACCGAAGGTTTTATCTTGAAAGTAAAGATAGTGCCTATTATCTTTCATACTTATGTGGTACTCTAAGCAACTTGCTAACCGGGGACACACATTATTCTCTATTGTCATGGCAACAAGTTGTACTATTTTATGGTTATAAATAATCTAGCTGTTATGGTTAATAGGCAGACTTATCACTGGGCCTGTGGACTTGATATGAGATTTTCATACGTAAATAGATACATAATCTTGGTTAGATGTTACCTGGATATTTTTTAATCTATCCTTTTATATATTATCCATAGATCATGGATCATAGTTAGCGATGAGAATGTTATGTTATATATTGTAACATTTTCTTAACAGTCTGATTTTGGGAGACTCAAAATTTTACAGATTATTAAGATCGTTAAGAATGTTTTTTAAGGAGTCCCATGCTCAACAGTGAACGTCTTATAGCTGAGATAATGATGATATTGTCCTTTAATATTGAAACGATTACTGGCAATAACCTTCCTAGTGCTATTACAACCCGGGGTCCGCTAGTAGACTAGTAAGTCTAACCGGATTTTACAGATTATCAGATTTTAATTTGGTGACTATCTATTTGACCCCCGCAACTCAAAGGGATAGCGATATTCCATAGTTAAGACTAGTATCAGTTTGACTGACAGGAAGACTGTCAAAGATCTTCATGACAGCCGGAACCGACAGCTGAACGTGCCCTACGAGGTAAGCGATGATTAACAATTCAATACGCACACGACTCCGAAAGGTCAGTGATGCGCGTTGTTTATTCGAACCCTATGCATCGCAGTCTGTTAGTGTCTACACTAGATAATGCTGCTTTCGAATCGTACCGTAAGAAAAGTCGATGTCTTGCGATGCGTACTGTTTATAGCATGCTGTGTATACTTTGACTTCGTTAGAAACTAAATACCTATCGATTTTATTAAATTAGCAGGCGAAATAGTGTTTAGAGTCTGGGCTAAAATTGGGTAAGGTTTGCAGAGGTCAGTGGAAGCGATTAATTCATCCAGTCTTAGCCCAGGGCAAAGGTCTAACACATATACTGTGACTGCACAGCGAATAACAATTAACAAATTAAATTTACTTACCAAATCTTCACTGATGTCGGGCTTGAGCTAAATAAGACACATCATACAAATATATTGGCCAAAATATATGAATGAAGTATCTTATAGCGACCACAGGGTCCATTTCGGCGAAGTCCTCGGGCACCAAATTTATTGTGCTATTGTGTGACTAGTACATAGGTTCACGACCAAACAAAACTGAGTATAGGGCAACTCTTTGACCAGCATGTATTTTTTATCTTTTATGAAAAACTGATTAACATATTCGATATATTTTCGTTTGTAATTTAAAAGAAGGAATGGAATTATCTCGGAATAGAGCTCTCGGAATGAATAGCCCTAACTTTGAAGTTATGAGTGTATGAGTGCTTTTTAAACGATGACAGCCTTCACACTTCCTCTTGACCAGTGTGGAGGACTGTAGTGTAATACTTCTCAGATTGAGAACAGACCGTTTATACACAGAGCTGATATTTCACTTAAAATTGTGTTTGCGCCGCCCGTGAACGAATTTATAATAGAAATTGTTCTTCAAACTACTTGCTTCACGATTTCATGGGAACCAGTAAATCCCTTCTTAGTGCACCTCTACGTTCCCCAAGGAACATGCTTGGCAAGTTTCGGCTTCTTGCGCCCAGTAGTTTTGTCTGTGGGTTGTCTATCAGTCGGGCAATAAAATTCTCGATTTTATTTATATTAATGTCAGTTCCAAACAAAAACATTCTCACTGTCACTTATTAATTAAGAATATCCCACAATCTCGACATTTGAACTTTTAAGTTAAAATGAAGCTGTCCTACATATCATGTTTACATCTTACAAGAGAATGAAAACTCAATATATCTCATTAATACTTGTATAAATTAAATTGTTTAATGCGATTGCTAATTTTAAAACATTAAAGATTTTTAATTAACCGACTTGGTATTACATGGATTTCACAAATTATTACGGTCGCGAGACTTGGTGGTTTTGAAAAGTTTTTTTTTTATGGGATCTCATTTCTTTTTGTAGATAGTCTTACTTTTGTCCTTTCTGATACCTTCTACTTCTTGTACACCAATAACGAATTTCCTAATTAAAGTTCTAACTGCAAATATAATTTTGTAATCCTTTATATTTATATAGGATTACAAAATTATTTATGCAGTTGATGTATCTCGGAAACTGGACAGAATTTTAAAAATATTTTAATTTTTCCTTGATTCATATACTAAACACTAATCGTATTTTAAAGGACATTGTTCCTCGCCCATACATTGTTCGCCCCAAGGCCGTTGGTTACGGAAAAATATTTTTGATGTTCTAAATAACGTATACATTTGACTCAAATTCAATATAATTAACGGACACTTCAGAGAATCGTAAATAATACAAAAATCTTTTCAATTTTGAGGTTACATTTTTGACAGATTTTTCTACGAGATTGATCAACATACAAGGGGGAGCATTATTGTCAATCGGCGCGGTAGTACAGCGGCAAGGCGACCGCTTAAATCACTGCGCCACCCGTGCAGCTAAAACATAATACAAAGATTTTAAAGAAGAGTTATTCTCAACAACAAAATCAGAGATCTTACATACCAAACGTCGAGCATTCCATTCTTGTATGCAGTGGAGAATTTGTTCATCTTGTAACATTATACAACCAAAGGCTGAGCCACAGTTGACACAGAATAAACAATCAAAATCCGAAACCATGTTAGCTTATCAAATCCGTGTATGCCAAGTTGTCGTTCGTAGGTCCGTAAATCACTGCCAGAGGTCAATATTTCAAGAGGAAATTAGTCCGTTGTTCTGCGAAGTCGTTATTTAAAAAAAAAACAAAAGAAATTCGGAAAATCGCAAACACTTAAACGCAGCGACAAGCAACAACATGAATGAGATCGACGAATGAGTGACATGAACATGAATGTCAAAAGAGCAAGTCAAGCGCAGTCAAGCGCTTTAACGCTACATAAATTTTATTAGCTTGAAACGGTTAACAAACCGCAGTTTCGCTAAAGCGCTGAAAATGCTAAGAGATTATTTTGTTTTTATTTACAATGGCCGGCGGGTTTAATAGGATACGATAACATCAACGGTCATACTATTTAAAATGTTTATGAGAATCTGAAGTGTCCGTTTTATACTGATATTTGATTATTAAAGCATAAAATGAGTTAATATTTATGTTTATAAATTGCATGCCAACGCTGCTGGGGCCATAACTATACATTGTCTTTTGAAGCTTCTATGTCTGCTAGTAGTGCCTTAGACTTTTGATGATCGGTCAGTGAGTGACAAAATTATAAATATTGACTCGTTAAATTTCTTTAACTACTAGTTCAAACTGAATGCAATTTGAAATACACCATGTTTATACAAAGCCTGAATGCATACATACATAGACTCACGCCTGTTTCCCCGAAGGGGTAGGCAGAGGCATATTAAACGCCCACTTTTCGCCAGTGTTTTGATCCCACGTAATAGGTGGCGAGCCTATTGCCGCTTACCGGGATATTTTGTTTGCCAGAGCCTCGTCCGTTGATCGGCAGGTGCACCACTTGCAGGTGAGGTTGGCTTGGGACCCTAAGTTCTTGGTGGGAACCCTATGCACCCAAAGCCTGAATGGTTACTAAAAAAACAGACTTCTAGTTCTCAACGAAGTATTCTCAACGAAGTTATAGGGGGTCGAAAATGGCCTGATTTGCTTCGAGAAAAGGATGTTACGGCCGTGCTGCTTTTTTGCTCGACTTGGTGGAGGCACGGTAGTGCCCCCAGATATTAAACAACTTTGGTAACTTTGTTTAATTAAATCGTAGCGATTTCAATCCTTCTATTTCGTTTGCGCAGAGATGTCTTTGGTTTTCGTTCGTGGACTAAATTAGGGTGACTTTGTTAGAATTTGATTCAGTGTTGACTTTAGAAGTGATACTGTTAAATTGAATTGAGTTTTATAAACTGATCTACAATCAGCGGTCGACGGGTACTCGGTGGTTTCACAATTAATAATCATTCTAGTAATTTCTGGTAAAGAGGGCAATTTAATTTAAAAAGTTGTTGTTGATTGTCGGAGGGAAATGAGATTTATTTTTGTTTTCAATTATTTCGATTGTCTGTTTTATTGTGACAAGATGGTAGGGAAATAAATATATTCTTAAACTATGTACACTCACCTTTCTCTAGTAGAATACGTCTATTAAGCCGGTTTCTACGATATGCGATGAAAAAGGGTAAAAGCGTTTAATAGTGATTGTAGAATTTATAAGTGTTTTATCTCTTTCTCATCATCATCACCATCATCAGCCCTGTATAAACATTGTCCCACTGCTGAGCACGGGCCTCTTCTCTCTATGAGAAGGGGCACGCCATAGTCCACCACGCTGGCCAGGTGTGGGTTGGCAGGCTTCACATGTCATTCGAAAACTTTATGGAGAACTCTCAGACATGCAGGTTTCCTCACGATGTGCCTTCACCGATAAGCAAGCGAAAATTAACAATTTAATACGCACTTAACTTCGAAAACTTATTGGCGCGTGCCGTGGATTCGAACCAGAGACCCTATGCGTAGCAGTCTGTCAGACTTTCCACTCGGCTGTCGCTGCTATCTCTTTCTCATACATCATACACATACATAAATATCGTCACGCCTTTTATCCCCGAAGGGGTAGGCAGAGGTGTATTTCTACACCCACTCTTCGCCAGATATACTATAGTCCCACGTAATAAGGGGCGAGCCTATTGCCGTACCGGGCACATTTCCAGACTCCGTGCTGCTACTGAGAATTTCGTGACAGAAAAACCCAATAACACTGCCCGACCCAGGAATCGAACCCGGGACCTCCCGATCCCACGCGCACATTTATGCCGCGAGACCAACGAGGCAGTCGTATAGGGTTTGATGTCGAGGTTTCCGTCTCTACGCAAAGATGGTATTTGCATCGTGTTATCCCTTAGTCGCCTCTTACGACACCCACGGGAAGATAGGGGGTGGTGACACTTGTATTCTATGCCGTAAACCACACGGCACATCAACCACACGGCATATCTTTCTCACAAAACGATAACTTGTATGAGATAGTAAAAAATGTCCATAACTATTATAATATCTATAAAATAAAATATGTAGTCGGTCCACCTTGAGACCTACCTTCCTGCCATCGGTTCTGTCGAGCCATGTGTCCTGCCCATTGCTACTTCAGCTATACTATTCGGCGAGTTATGTTGGCGACTTTGGTTCGACTGCTGATCTCCTTATTTCTGATTCGATCTCGGAAGTAACTCCGAGCATAGCTCTCCCCATTGCCCTGTGAGTGAGTTTGAGCCTGCTGATAAGGCCCATAGTTAGCGACCACATCTCAGCTTAAAAGTCAACGCTGACAACGTTCGATCAACAATTGTTGATCGAAGCTGACAACACATTCACAAATAGTAAAAAGCACAATTATAATACGTTATCTAATTTCAAAGCCATACAATATTTAGTAGAAAGCAAAGCGCACAATAATCATAAAGTCATAAAATAATTATATACAGTTATAATCATGGATCAACAAATCAACATGTCGCGAGTTTGGAAATGATATTATTAATTCACAAAATGTCAAAGTGCTTCATATTAAGATTGCCAATCAACTTGTAAATAGCCATCCAAAATTAATTCATTATATTGTGACGTCGCGCCCCGGCGCCCGCGAGCCGCGCTACGAGTGACGCACAGCAGTGGGCCGCCCCCCTCGCCCACTCCTCCTCGCGGCCTTATAAATACCTGGGACACACGAGGTTTCGCTCTTTTTTTTTTGGACCGGCCAACACGACACAGCTGAGTACCCCATCCGAAGACCTGTGAAGTGCCAACCTACCACCACGCCCTGGACAATTGTCTCGTTGGCTAATCTCAAGTGTCAGTTTTTTGGGTAATTAAAGCCATTAAGTAACTGGAATATAACGCGAGTTTAAACTTTCCTGGTGAGATTTTTTATTTATTTCCCGTAAGACAACCTAATTATCTCTCTTTAATTGCTCGGCGAGTGATCGATCCCGGCTACCCCGTGGAAATCAATCACTCGTGCGACATTGGCGCCCAATAGAATTTTTAAATATATTTTTAAAACGTAAGTTAGCACTTTACAGGTGAGTGAAATAATTTCTTTTTCTCTTGTATATTTTTCTCCTGTGTGTGCATATATTCTGGTGTGGTGAATTGCGTACAGGTACAGTTTCTATCTATTTTGGTTGGCCATAAGCAATTTAACTGTGTAAATAACATAACGGTGATTTAATTAACGTCGGTCTAAAATCACGTTCCACCGCGGGCAGCGTGTCGAGCCGCCAACCGGTTCTAACCGCTTAGCCGTTGAACTAACGTGCCTCGTGTTCGCGAAAAAAATATTGTGATTCAACCTTTGAGTGACCTTCAAGAATTTTTTTTTTAATCCTTTACCAATCATCACACCATTGTATAATTTAGTGTATTTCAGCCTTTTTTTTAGCACGGTATTCGATTTTCTGGCGATATTTAATTTTTTTTCTAGTACCGGCGTAAATACTTAGATTTTCTATTATTGTTTTGTAATAATGGCTTACATTATAAATTTCTCATTATTAACTAAAGCGGAATTAGAATATGAGACCACAATACGCGGTGTTTCAAAGCCTGACGATCCCCGCAAACAAATCGCTAAACTTTCAGTTAAAATTCCCTCGGAGGATATATTATCTTCACCCTTCCCACCAGAGGAGGATGTGGCTGAAGTGGAAAAGTCGTTATTAAGATCAAATAAACACTTATCTATGTTGGAAACAAACTATACTTCCGAGCTTCAACAGAAGGTCGAAACCGTGCTACACCATTGTTTTCATCGACTGAATAGGGTGGATACCGGCAGTCTTGATATTAAAAAAATTGAGTCTGTGTGGAATAAATTTAATGACTTATATGCGAAATTACAATTAATCACGAGCCATAGTTCGCGGTCGGATTGCTCAGTGGCAGAGGGAAACACTTCCTATAATTACGACCGTAAGCTTTTTTCGGAATTAGGTAAATTCAAATTTAATGGTAAAACATGTGTAAGATCTTTTATTGAAAAAATTGATGAATTTATGTCCTGTAGATCTATTCCACACGACAAGATGTTGTCTTTCGCTTTTGAAATATTTTCGGGTGACGCATTAGTTTGGTATCGTTCTGTTAAAAATAATGTAAAGACTTGGTTAGAACTTTGCGAACTTTTGAAACGAGATTTTAGTCCGCATAACTACGATTATCGGCTTATGACGGAGATTCGTCAGCGCTCACAGGGCGAGAACGAATCAATAACTATTTACGTGGCAAAAATGCACGGTCTGTTTGCGCGACTTAGTTCTCCTATCGCTGATTCGGAGAAGCTAGAAGTTTTACTAAATAATATTAGACCTTGTAACACTAATTGTCTGCTCACTGCAAAGGTTGTTGATGTTGATAGTCTGGTCGAAGTTTGTCGTCTTTTCGAAAATTACCAAAGTCGCAGTAAGCAATTTTCTGAACCCCCTAAAGTTTCAAAGAATACTGTAGCACCCGATCTAGCGTATAATTATCCGTTTTCAAATTTTTCTTCAAACAAAAATGTTTACAATCATAATCACTTCAATAAATATAACTCTGTCGCTGATACATCGAGATACAAGTCTGTACCACAAGTTAACGCCGTATCGAGTACTTCTAATATAAATAAAACTTTTTGCGTGCGTTGTAGATGCAATTCGCACTCATTACGTAATTGCCATCAGCCACACTACCTAATCTGTTTTAAGTGCGGCACAAAGGGTTTCAAGGTGTCAGACTGCCCCAATTGTAAATCTAAGTCGACCCCTACAGTTTCAAAAAACTAGTTAACAAGGATTGTGTAAAATCAAATTATACAACTAATTGTAATAAAACCGAGTGGAATAATTGGTTGGACTTTTTAAAAAAATTCTTTACTAGCTATCATATTTCCTCAATCCGTAATTCTAAAGTAGAATATTTACCTTACGTTACTCTAAAATTAAACGGCATACCTACCACTGGTCTTTAAGATTCTGGATCTTGCGTTACAATTTTAGGTAATAATTTGCATAACTTATTTTTGAAAGACAATGTTTTGGATAAATCGAAACCTTTAAGGTTAATAACAGCAGGCGGGAAACGATTTGAGTCTTTGGGATCGGTGTTTCTACCCTTCGAGTTTCAGGATAAATTGATTAACTTAGAAGTTCATGTTGTACCTGGGATTCAAAATTCCCTTATCCTTGGCATGGATTTTTGGCGAAGCTTCGGCCTATTTCCTAACAAATTAGAGTCTGTTTTGATTGTGAACAAGTCTGACGCTCAAGTAATGGAGTTGCAGGCAGTTCCCCCTACACATCTTGTTTCTTACGATCATCTTACAGTTGACCAGAGAGCTACCGCTGACAACATTATTTCTAAATTTACCGATATTTCATACGAGAAGCGGGGTCTCGGTTGCACAAATATTATTTCTCATTCAATTGATACAGGTGATTGTCCCCCTATTCGGCAAAGATTTTATCGCATGTCTCCCGATAAACAAAGAATTTTAATAAAGCATCTTGACGACATGTTCTCAGAGGATGTTGTTGAACGATCCGAAAGCCCGTGGTCAAACCCGGTCATTTTGACCCCAAAGAAGAATGGTGAACTGCGTTTCTGTTTGGACAGTCGTAAATTAAATTCCGTTACAAAAAAAGATGCTTATAGCTTGCCTTATATTTCGGAAATTTTAGATAATCTGAGAGATGCTAAATACTTGTCTAGTTTAGACCTGTCTAAATCTTTTTGGCAAACATTAATTAAAGAAGAGGACCGTTGCAAAACAGCCTTTTTTATTCCCACGCGTGGCACATTTCAATTCAAAAGAATGCCCTTCGGTCTTACGAATGCGCCAGCTACTCAACAACGATTAGTTGATATTTTATTTTATGGTCCAGAATTTGAAAATAAGGTTTTCTGTTTTATCGATGACATAATCTGTATCACGTCCAGCTTCAACGAGCATATTACTCTTTTATTACGCATTCTTGATAAACTAAAAAGCGCTAATTTAACAATTAATCTCGAAAAATGACAATTTTTTTGAGATAAACTAAAATATTTAGGCTATGTTGTCGACTCTAGTGGATTGCATCCCGATCCGGATAAAGTAAATTCAATGAAAAATTATCCCACTCCTTGTAATAGAAAAGAAGTACGTCGATTTTTAGGCGCAGCCTCGTGGTACAGGCGTTTTATACCGAATTTTAGCTCTATTGCTGCACCCTTAAATAAGTTAACATCTCAAAGTAAAAACACACCTCCATTCTGTTGGACGACAGAGGCTAATGAGGCGTTTAATAACCTAAAGAATTGTTTGATTTCCTCCTCGGTGTTGACTTGTCCTGACTACTCGCAACCGTTTGAAATACACTCAGATGCTAGCGATTTTGGACTTGGCGCGATCCTCTGTCAAAGGTTAAATGGTGAGGAAAGAGTCATAGCGTACTATAGCAAATCACTCACTAAGCAAGAAAAAAATTACAGTGCCACAGAGCGCGAGGCCCTGGCTGTTCTATCTGCTATAGAACACTGGCGTTGTTATGTTGAAAATGGTAAAAAGTTTATTGTTTACACTGATCACGCTGCTTTGAAATGGTTCTTGACCTTAAATAACCCTACTGGCCGGTTAGCCAGATGGGAAGTTCGCTTATCTTCCTATAATTTCGAAATACGTCATCGTCGGGGTTCCGATAACGTTTTACCTGATTTTCTGTCTCGCTCTTTACCCGTTTCTGCTATTGCTAATGATATAAATATAGATTTTAATTCTAATCAGAATTTACCAGTTTCTACTAATGATCCTTGGTATTTGAATATCTATAAAGGCTGTTTAAGTTCTCCGACTTCCTTTGTTAACTATCAAGTAATAAACAATAAATTGTATTGTTTTAAAAAAACATTAAACCCTCTCACTACAGAATTTCAATGGAAAGAGGTTATTCCGTCTGACCAAAGAATTGACATTCTAAGGGAGAATCATTCTTCGCCCACTGCTGGACATCTGCGTATTTTTAAGACATACAAACGTCTCGCACTTAATTACTTTTGGCCTGGTATGTACTCCGATGTTGTCAAGTTCGTCAGTTCATGTGAACCATGTATCACCCATAAACACCAAAATCACCCAAATTTAGGTCTAATGGGAAAACCCAAGTCATGTCAAAAGCCCTTTCAGACGATTAGCATTGATTTGATTGGTCCATTGCCTCCCAGCAGGAAACAAAACACTTTTATATTTGTGGTCAGTTGTTGTTTCTCTAAATATTGTTTGCTTTTCCCCATTAAACGGGCAACTGCAGAAGTGATAACAAAAATTCTCGAGGAAAATGTATTTTTGGTGCATGGAATTCCATCTACTATTGTTTTGGATAACGGTAAACAATTTATTAGCGCAACCTTTAAAAGTATGTTGTCAAAATATAAAATTCCAAATTTGCATTTTACACCGTTGTATACTCCCCACGTTAACTCAGTTGAACGTTACAACAAAACCATTATGACAGCTATTTCAACTTTCATAGAATCTGATCATCGAATCTGGGACACTCTAATCACTAAAGTTCAATTCGCCCTTAACTGCGCAGTTAGTGAGGTTACTGGTTATTCTCCTAATTTCCTTGTTTTTGGTAGGGAGGTCATAACATGTGGTTCTCAGTATATTGACAAGGAATTTAATTCCAATATGGTGCTTGAACCACGGGACGGCTATGCCGAAACTTTAGGCTACTTATCCTCTATTTTTGAGAAGGTACATTCAGCTCTGCTGTCGGCCCACCAACGAAATTGTTCATCTTATAATCTTCGCCGCAAACCGGCAGAATTCAATGTCGGTGATATAGTTTGGCGCAGAACGTTTCTACTTAGTGACAAGGATAAATACTTTAGCAAGAAATTGGCGCCTAAATTTATTAAATGTAAGATTGCCTCAAAAAAGTCACCTCTAGTATACCAACTTAACGACATGGCCGGAAAACCTTTAGGCGAATGGCACATCAAGGATTTAAAGTTGATTAATTACAAAGAATAGTAAATGTATAAAAACAACAATGTAAGACGCATATCTATGCGGAGTTATAATTATTTGTGAAGGCCAACAATGGTTCTTTTGTTTTCGAGTCGAAGCTCACAAGATAATGCATTGTGTTGTGTTAATGATTTATGTAAACATGCTAACATAAAATGAATAAATGTTTCAGTTATAAATTGTAATAAAGTTTATTACATGTAATATTGTTACAAAGAATCTGTTGTTTATCTAACTATCAGTTATGGCTCAGTGGTTAAAAAGTTGTTGTCGGATCGGTCTGTGGTTCGATTCTCGCATGTGTATTTTCTTTCCACAAATCTAACTGTTGAAATGCATCTTGATTGGCGTATTGTTTTTCGCCGTGCCTTGTTCTGAAGTTCTGTTGTTATTCTTAATTCTGTATAAATTACATAATCAAATTGTTATTATAGGTACTTTATAAACATTCAGGGTGATTAACCGTGCGTCGCGAGCTCGGAACAGTCGAATAGTACCTACCATTTAGATCGTACCTACCTAGTTGTCGTTATGACGCACGCGCGTTCACTCAGCGACGCGCCGATAAATGGATGCCTGACTGATGATTCACCATTGTTTACATTCAAAAGGTGTTTACTGGTCGTGTTGTAGTTATTAATTGGAGCAAAATATTTATTAATTTCTTTCCTTTGACATTGAGCGGTCCGGTCGTGTCTGCGGCTTATATTATTTGTGTTCATCTTTACGAAAAATCTGTTGTTATACCTAACTATATTCAAAAAGTTTACTTATCTAGTGGCAAAGGCCGAACCCAAGATTTATAAGTCGTAGGGCTAGATCAAGTTTCTTATATCTACAAATCATTATTACCTAATAATTACCATAAGCGCTTCTCCATAGATTGTTATCTTTAATATTAAGCTATTACACTGACCTCGGCATTTACATGTAGGTATGTGTGATGAATTATGAATGATAAATGTTTATGTTCGAATTCAGACTGCCGTTGTACGCGTGAAGAATGCAAGCGTGGGTCATTATTATTTAGGTATCTTAATTAGCGTATAGGGTTGTCACTTGTTCAAGGTACTCATGCCCTTGTTTTCTCTCATTTCAGGGAGTATCTTCAGGGCTGCTACGCCCGTTGGGCTAGGGAATTTTCCTTAGGGAAAATCCCGGCCTAACGGGGGGGGGGGGTGTGTGACGTCGCGCCCCGGCGCCCGCGAGCCTCGCTACGAGTGACGCACAGCAGTGGGCCGCCCCCCTCGCCCACTCCTCCTCGCGGCCTTATAAATACCTGGGACACACGAGGTTTCGCTCTTTTTTTTTTGGACCGGCCAACACGACAAAGCTGAGTACCCCATGCGAAGTCCTGTGAAGTGCCAACCTACCACCACGCCCTGGATAATTGTCTCGTCGGCTAATCTCAAGTGTCAGTTTTTTTTTGTAATTAAAGCCATTGTGTAACTGGAATATAACGCGAGTTTAAACTTTCCTGGTGATATTTTTTATTTAATTCCCGTAAGACAACCTAATTATCTCTCTTTAATTGCTCGGTGAGTGATCGATCCCGGCTACCCCGTGGAAATCAATCACTCGTGCGACAATATATAATAATCCTTATTTTAATCGTAGTAGAGTTTGCTATAAGTGCAAATATAAGTTAGTTATTGCTTGAAGTTTGCGAGCGAATATCGTGAGGCGTTACGGTCCTTTCTTCGTTTAATGGTTAGAATGACAAAGACTTCAACTACCGAAATAGTTAAAAGTTTTCTGCAAAATTACGTGTTTATATGTTAGAGAAATGTTGTACCCGGTTTCAAGGTCAATAGTATCAAAAGTTTAATGGTCCTTCTTTAAAGACTTTATTAGGAATTGATCCTGAAGCAGCCTCCCATCGCAAATGGTCTTGAATTTCGCCCATGACCCAAGATCTTCTTCTTCGCCTTTTACAATGTGACGACAATATTTATGTAATTATTATTGATTTGGTACCAAGTTAATAATTATAAGTACTAGACAATACATATTTATATTCACTTGGATCATAAAACAACATTTATATACACCTGGAACATAAAGACACTTGTTTCTTGACTCCATGCTGCCTGTTGTTAAGCAGTCAGTGAAATATGCGACTTCACTGTCTGCTGAGTAGCGTAGTGATGGCTACATCCCAGCAGCCAGCATGGCATTATGGCATGATGGCCCTTACCTTGACGGCCTTGAGAAGAGCTTTTCATTTAGATAAAGTTAATAAAAAAGGGGAAGATAGAAATATAAATTCATCCGCTTATACGTCATGAGTGGGTGTATAACTGTAGTTACATGAGATCTACCTAGTTTTTGGCTTTCACAGTATTTATTTTCCACTTGATTGGAGATGTAACATCCAGTTTTATCACAAACTACTACCAAAATTGCTCATCCACAACACTAAATATTAAAGTTAAAATCTTTCGTAAACATCAAACAGTACACTTCACGTTAAATTCAAGCTGTAAACCTCAAATCGATACCGAATCTGATACAGAGTTTGGAGTTTTGGAGAGAGTGCGTCCAATAATGCAGAGCTTCGAACAAAAGCTATTGCTGTTTACCCCTTAAGCCATCAGGTGTCTTTGTATGAACACTAGTTTTCTGTTTATTCACAGAACCTACGTGTAGTACAGCTCAAAGACGATTAAGTCAAAAGCAATGGATCATGGAAGTTTCGGTATTGGTTTGATTGAGGTTTTGGAGCAATTGACTTGAGTGAACAGATGGTGTTTGGGTTTAATCGACTGCTTTGGCGTGAAGAACCTTAGTTTAATCCCGACATACGTGTCAATTCATTGATGAGTCTGGGCGTTCTTTAACTAATCCATCGTGTTTATTTAATTATTCATTCGTTTCGTTTAAGTCCATAATAATGATCGGATCTGAAGTATTTATCTATGTTAACACATTGAAATATTCCACCAAATATAAATATTTAACAATAACATATCTTCATCTCCGCTCTAATAAGCAATGCAATAACACATTAATAAAACATATTATGTAATGTTAATGAGTATGTACGTTCCTCAATATAACAAAGGAAATCCACAATTGGTATTAACATATTATTATCATAACATACAGGAAAATATATTATTTAATACTTGTTAAAAATAAGCTATTCCACTACAAATTATCGACATAATTATCCCAATGACAAAAATGATTGCAATATGTCTCCAATCTTAACGTAGACAATTTCATTTCATTTTTAATAAAGCCTGTGCGAAGTTGTTTGCCAGATTATAATAGGTTTTCAGTTAACCATTTACTTATTTTATTTGCTATTCTGATTTCTATTAATAAGAGTAGAAAGTTCAAAATATATTTCTAGGTATTAATTGTAAATTTTCACAATGAAAATTTAATTCGTAACAGTAAGCCAGCCAAAATGAAACATTTATAGTATCTATTATTTGCTATGATGTGTATTTTAAAACAGACATTTTAAATTAACGCGCTTAAGCGGCTCCATTCCCTGTTTCGTGGCTTACAGTTAAGTTAATTTCGATCACTTGCTTCTATTTATAATAATGGATAATCTTAATATATAAAATCCTTGCGTTACTGACTGACTGACAGACACGCTACAGCCGAAACTATTGGGCGCAGGAAGCTGAAATTTGGCATGTATGTTCCTTGGGGACCATAGGGGTGCACTAAGAAGGGATTTCCCGAAATTCCCACGGGATCGGCAAAACGAGTAAATTTAAAAAAAATGCAGGCGTAGCTGCTGGTGTCCTCTAGTTATATATAAACTCGTTTGTTTCTGACTGACAGATAAGGCACAGCCGTAACTATCAGCGCAAAAAGCTGAAATTTGGCATGTTGATATTAGTATTATTTATGTAAAGTGTCTATCTCTTGCTCGTTCTTTTTCGTGGTTATACCTATTGCATTGCGAACGTGGCAGTAAATGTAAATGTTGAAGCATTAATTAAATTCTAATATAAGTTCATAAGCGTCACTTTGTGGCCTAGATGAATAAATGATTTTGACTTTGACTTTGTCACGTAATTATTTGAAAATAAAAGGTAAAATACGTTATATTTATTTTAGCGGCGATAGCCTAGTGGTGTACGTAACGGACTGCCGAGACGATGGTCTCGCGTTCGATCCCCAGTTACCCCCGGCACACACCTTTGACTTTTCGAAGTTATGTGTGTATTAAAAAAAAGAAATTGAATTATCGCTATGTTAGTACTATCTATTCTATGTTATCGCTCGCTTAACAATGTGCCCGGTAGATGGCAATAGGCTCGCCCCCTGTTACATTGGGACCGAAACATAACTGGTGAAGTGTGGGTGTATAATACACCTCTGCCTACCCCTTCGGGGCTAAAAAGGCGTGAAGGTCTCACAATATTATATTATTTTTCATCAATGTGTATATTTTTAAAAACCATTTTCTCAGGAACGCGTTAAGTTATGAAGCTGATAAAGATTGGTACGGTACCCTTGCTGAGCGATTCAGACAGGCATTTTCGTTATTATTAGGCAATTATATTAAGTAAATGGCTTGTTTTGTGGGCAAACATTTTGCTGGATAAAAATAAGTTTCGAGGACGTTACAAAGACTTTGTAATATTGCTGTTCCATACATAAACACATTTTTGCATTTTACTTAGTTACAATAACTGTAAATCCATTAAACGAACAAATAAAACTTGATTGTTTTTTATATATAAAAGCCAATTGACGATTAAAATTGTTTTGGAATTTCAACAGACACATTTTGCGTAGTTAGGAGGGTTTGCTAAAATACTTTTTGCTATATAATATCCCTAGCTCAGCTGGAGTTGTATGAACATTTTTTTTTTAAAGTAGTAGTTTTCCTTCCTTGGCGTTTCGATCGGTGAGTGAGAGGTGTCAGAGGCTCAAGCTCTTCGTCTCGTGGGAAAAAGGAAAGATACGGGGAGACAACGCGACGACAAGCGAAGTCAACCATTGGACATTATACACTCAACTTCGTAAGTTAATCATAGTCCTATTCGTGCATATTATACAACTAGGTTCAGATAGATTTCGGATAAAAGATGAACCTTTAAGAAAACCGTGCCACACCTTTAATAAGGCTATTTTACGTCTTATTTTCATGTTGTACGTACTCTATACGGAGACTAACTCGTGTGTAACATTTATATAAGTGTAGCTATTGAGATCCCTGTCTAAAAATATTCTGTCAGCATCTCGAAATAACTAGTACAATATGACAATTGACACTCCATATATTAATGTATTTCCACCCTAAATTTAAACGAGAAACGCGTGAGGGGAGGTCAGGGTAAAATGGCGATGGGTGTATAACACGTGGAATTCGGAAAATACAATTTCCTAACTGTGAATTTACTACAGACTGTAAGAAATAACCGAGTCTGTGTCGGAACGTTCCCCGAAGACACAGGGGAATGTAAAACATAGAGAAACGAGAGAAATTACACGTTACCTCCTGGTATGCGCCTATCTTTATCTTCCGAAAGATGTTTATACTCAGCGGGTTTTGCTATGTGCAGTATTGGGTTACTTTTGTGTTGTGAGGACGATTTTGCTTTCTGCGTAAAAATGAATAGAAGTTTTTGTAGTATTTGTTTTCTTGCTATATGTGTGATGTATACTTACATAAAAGGCTGGTACTTTATTTGAAAATATATAAGGTCTAAAAGTTTATAAATTAAAAGTATATAATATAGTTAAGCAAGTAACAACTTGTGGTGTAAATAACATGACAATTGAAAAAGCGGCCAGGAGTTTCTTGTCCAACAAAGTGAACCAAGCAGTTTTTAGTGGTTAATTATTTCCAATCTCTTTAATCTTCATTTTTCACGGTGTACACAACACAAAAATTAAGCTCGTAATGGGAGTAAACGCATTCCAGTGGTACGAGAACATCTAGACTTTTAGAGCCTGTCTTCGAAACAGCAAACTAACATTTCTCTGACCATAAAGTTAAATGCTTTACGCACTTATTTTATATCTGTTAACGCACGGAACATTTAACAAAAACATAAAGCTACGATATTACGCAGAGCAGAGTTTATAAACACTATCCAATAAGCGTGTCGTAACCGTGTCGTGACCTATTAAAGTCCCCACTAGGGTGTGAAACGGAGTGTCGTATTCAATACAACGAAACCGATCAGATCGTCAAAGATAAAAGGGGCGATATGCTAATCCATTGCCGCGGCCTTAAAATGAAATGAAAATCGCGGTATTTCGCTTATTATTAAATACGCTGCTTTTTATGCTCCATTTACAGTTTATTTTTAGCTAGGAATACAAATTTATAGAACTCTTGCAGAAATTGAGCAACAAAATGTAAATAAAATTGTTTGAATTTGGTGAATTATGAGTAGTATTGTGGTAATATGCGATTTCTTTCAGATGGTCGTGTGAAGGGCAACAAAAAAATCATAAGCGATAGATACCGTTATTGAAACGCGTGAATGGCTTAAAGATATTATAGCATGATGGATATGGGCATAGGTCGATGCTTTTTGGTATTTATATATCTTTTTGGTATTTATATATATTTGAGAGGCCTGACGTTTCAATCAGGCCGCACTCTTAAGCAGAGTGACGCAGCGGAGTTTAGCCCTGTGCTGTAAACCTAGTATGGTCTTACTTTATCTGTGTTATAAACGAAATATTGGTCATAAGACTTAGTTTTCTACATCTCTTATCATCATCATCGTCGTGGCGTTATTCTTGTCGCTTCCCAGAGAAACCAGCCCGGGCTTTTCTCTAGTCTAACCAAATATTGTCATATCTTTTTTTGTCTCTCGTCCAGTGAAAATGGTTTTTTTAATAAAGCAACGTGTGCAGCATTGTGTAAGATCATAATAAAATTATAAATATAAAAAAAATCTCAAATAGGTAGACCTTTTTCATTCGTGACTTTATGTATAAATTATAATTAGAACATTGTTTTTGAAACAAGCTTTCATGTGCGCTAAACGCATGGGATCAATGTATTCAAAACAAACGAGCTGACACTCGATGGGGTTGTGTCATTTGATTGAAGAGTTCCTGTGGCCAGCTTTCATCGCCATCATCAGATTAGCTCCATAATATCAGAATTTTGTATTATTTATTGGTTCTTCAATAAAGAATACACATAATATGATATTCGACTGCCTCGTTGGTCTCGCGGCATAAATGTCCGCGTGGGATTGGGAGGTCTCGGGTCGATTCCTGGGTCGGGCAAAGTATTATTGGGATTTTCCGTTAGGAAATTCTCAGTAGCAGCACGGAGTCTGGTAATGTGACCGGTACGGCAATAGGCTCACCCCCTATTACGTGGGACCTAAAAAATTCCTGGCGAAATGTGGGTGTAATATTACACCTCTGCCTAACCCTTCGGCGATACAGACGTGTGTCTATAAATAAATATAAAAAATAAATTACATAATATATAAGATCATTCACAATCTTGTAACGTTGTGTTTTAGCATTTAAAGGAGAACACAGCATGCATTTATGTTATAAAGCTTTAACGGAAAGAATATACAAAATGGCATAAAAACACACTTAACAGATATAATAAGCTAGGTACAAAGCTATAAAATATTTCATGCAGTAGGTACCTATATAGGTATTTTATCTGAAAGTGTGAACATTACTGAACAGAACTTCAGGCGAGAGCAAAGTCCTGTCTTGTGTGGGGGTGATCTACAAAATCGAGTTTGTGTATTGTTTGTGTAACTGAATGTTTGTTAAGTCCCCTACGACGCAGGATTTATTTTTAAGTGCAAAAGTTGTTTTAAAATAAAGAAACCTTTTGACGCCATAATCGATAGTTATCACTATAA
Organism: Euclidia mi; assembly: GCA_944739405.2. Lineage (NCBI taxonomy): Eukaryota > Metazoa > Arthropoda > Insecta > Lepidoptera > Erebidae > Euclidia > Euclidia mi. Next base: position 8,014,692 of record OX123185.2, read on the forward strand.
GAAAGTAAGTTATTACTAGATATTTAAGTATTATGTCTGCTTTAGTCCCATTTCTCGGTAAAAGAAATGTAATAATTACATTTCAAGAATTTCAATTCTAATAGGTCTTTCTAGAAATAAATTACAAATAGCCATATTTATAACAATATACCTACTCATTTTTAATAACGACTCATTTAAAAAAATGCCCATTTGAAGCTAGCAAGTGGGCTAGGTATAACAATTATTCCTTTCTATAACGCAACCTAAAGATTGTCATAATTGACAATCATTAAAACTACAACAATAGTGACTGAAGAAATAATATGCGATGCGACACCTTTAGAGTAACCTCTAAGTCATTTATTTTGTTTAGTTAAGCTATCCTAGAGAGAAAACAACACCTTAGGGGCGAGGAATGTCAAGGTACAAGGATTGTTTAATAGAAAGATTTAACCAACAATTATTGCTTTATATTCAACGACAACCTAGCCTACTAGACACCTAATGTTATCATGTCTACAAACAATTCTGTCAAAGCGGTGAGGTATGCGGGGCAAGAGGGGGCTACAGAAATGCATTCTATAGTTATAGTTATAGTTGGTCGTGGGTTTTCGGCACTTAGCCAGTTATTTGGGCCATTGTGCGTAAGTGGCGACTTGATGGACGCCGACTACTCATACCACCTTAGCTCCTTGCAGAAAGCCATTAGTTGGCTGGTGTCGTTCACAGCCTCACACATGGTTCTGGGGTTGTTCAGCAGCTTTGCGCGTTGATCACTCACACTTGTGCAGTGCAAAATGACGTGAGCGGGTGTTTCTTCGGTTTCCATGCAGCCCCCGCACAGTGGGCTGTCCGTAACGCCTATGTTGAATAGGTGCTTGTTGAGTGGACAGTGGCCGGTTATTATGTCTGTCAGATGCTTAAGAGTTTTTCTATTAGAATGCAGCAGCTGGTGCGAGAGTCGCTTGTTCAAACAGGGCATAGCATTTTTTGTTTGTCTGCATTATTTTATGTCTGCCCACTGTTTTTCGTATTCATGTGCGGTTCTCTCGCGTAGCCACGTTTTGAGTTGGCTTGCCGGTATCGGTACAATCGGCTCGGGTCCCATCTCATCATTGAACTCAAACTCAAACTCAAAATTCTTTATTCATTTAGATCACAAAGTGACACTTATGAACGTCAAATTTAAACATTATTACTGTATGCTTCTACATTTACATTTACTGCCACGTTCGCAAAGCAAGGGCGTAGAACCATGAGAAAGAACGGGCAATAAAACTCACGGTCACTCTTTTTCATCGCCAGGTTTTTAATAATACATAACAATTAAACTTTTGTAAGGTGCTGCAACTGTTATACCTTCTATGTTACTTGTATATATTTACTTTACATGATACTAAGCATAATCAAGTTAAATTTTGATGTTCATTTAGTTAGCCTCCTGAACATAGACATGGTGAAACAGGAGCATCCACTTACATTATGCACCTAACAATGCAGGCAATCCGCGCAAATGTTCAGAACCATGATGGAAATGATGAAGTTAAATATAAATAAAAAATTATTCCAGCCCATAAGACCGCCATCGACCAGTCATCGCAAGTAGCACCCGTTCACGAGTATGACGCATGTGCCAGCCATCATCCCTCTCGCCATATCAGAGGGACAGGGATGACCCGACACACGACGCCACCACAAGAAATGACATTTTAGTGAGTATGACGACAACGGTATACGAACCGGCAGTAATAAAATTAACAATCTATTGGTATACTGACGATGAACGCGAATTACCTCCATTTTCCAGATCATTAACTATAGCATAAATTTGTGAAAACGTGTGAAGAAATGCAAATGTAGTACCCATATTTAATTGACGTGATACCTTTTGAAATACAACCACCGATCCAACTGATTGAGTACAAGACAATAAAATTAAACATAATAAATAAATAGTATCTAACGACATGAAAGACATCTAATGATGTGGTGGCGATTCCAAAAAACATCATTTACTTATATAATTTTATTGGGAATAGAATCATATTTAATTACATGTCATGAAAATTTTAATATTATCTACCTATTTACCCAATAATTATGTGAATACTAAAACAGATTATTTCCAAGCGCATTTGTCATTAAGGTAATCATTTAAATTGTAATAAGCCTTTTGCATTAGGTTATTTTTAATCGTTGTCTTAAATGCGCTAAACGGCAAGTCTAAAATACATATCGGTATCTTGTTGTAGATGCGTAAACTTTGTCCTATAAAAGAATTATGAGTTTTACACAAACGGAAATATGGAACACATAATTTATGTCTATTTCTTGTATTAATAGAGTGAATATCACTATTCTTTGAATATGAATTTATATTTTTACGCACATGCAAAAAACTGGCATAAATATACTGAGACGCTACAGTTAAAATACCGATGTCCTTAAATCTTTCCTTGAGCGAAACTCTTGTTCGCAATTGTTAAATGGCCCGAACTGCTCTTTTTTGCAATATAAAAATACTTTCGATATCAGCAGCTCTACCCCATAGTAATATGCTATATGACATAACACTATGAAAATAGCCAAAATATACCAGCCTAGCCGTATCGACATCTGTTAAACTACGCACCTTCTTAATGGCATAAGCAGCCGAACTAAGTTTCGCTGACAGATATGTTATGTGTGCGCCCCATTGCAACTTCGAATCAAGTGTTATTCCTAGAAACAACGTAGATTCAGTTGTTTCCAGTACATCACCATTTAAAACGATGTTAGTACCAATTGTGTCCGATCCTTGCCGTGCCAGTTGGTCTGCGGCGTCATCATTGCCTGCGGAGTTGCTGTGCCTTTAATCCATTGCAGCGTAACCCGATTCTTCTCTGCAATCTTTTGCAGCTCTAGGTGGCATTCCATGATGAGGCCGCTGTTAAAGCAGTTGCTGCCGAGAGCTTGTAGTACAGAGACACTGTCCGTGATAATGCATATAGACAGGTCACTTACTTTCCTAGATGCGATTGCTGTTGCGGGTCTTGTTATCCCAACACACTCGGCTTGGAATATGGTGTTAAGAGTGCCAAGGGATGTTGAGATGTTGATATTTAAGTCATGGGAGAATACGCCCGCACCTGTCTCATGCTTCGTTTTTGAGCCGTCTGTGTATACTCTGACTTCGTGTATACCAGAGCTGTCTTTGTGTTCCTCCTGTAAAGACAAAGTTTTAGGGATGAGATCGCAATCGGCCTCTAACATCAGGATCTCTTTGGTTAAGGTCCCTTTTAGGCGTGCGTGGGTAATTCGATCATCCTTTCTCCACAGCCCGAGCTTGTCTAGACGGATTGCTGCAGCGCCAGCTTCTTGCTGGATCATTAGGTTTTGTTTTGTTTTTCGTGTGAGTGTGTGGCCAACTCTGGTGTCGGAGTTTTTCAGACCGCCCGAAGGCCTCCGACATGGCCTAACGACCCTTATCCTTGGACAAGAGCCGGGACCGACAGCTTTACGTGCCCTCCGAAGCACGGTAGCGCTCAGATGTAAATGCCACATACGGTCACCCATCCAAGAGGCAACCTGTGCAAGCGTTGCTTAACTTTGCTGATCTGTTACGAACCGCAAGCCAAGTCTCGCTATGAGCGCTACGATCATTAGGTGCAGCGGTCTTAGGTCCAGTAGTATCTCCAAGGCAGCTCTTGGGGTGGTCTTCATGCGTGCTTAGTTGCGTGCGTGGCCACCACACTACTGCACCATATGTAAGCATGGGGCGTATAATGCCAGTGTAGATCCACAGGGTGATAGATGGTTTGAGACCCCATTTCTTGCCAATGATTCTCCGACATTGCCAGAAGATTGTGCATGCTTTTGTTGTTTTAGTGCTGATGTGCTTACCCCAGTTTAGCTTATGGTCAAGTATTACGCCCAAGTACTTGACTTCACTCGATAGGGTAAGCTCCGTTCCAAAGAGTTTTGGTGTTTTGCACATATGGGTTTTCCTTTTGTTGGTGAAAAGTACTAGGTCCGTTTTGTTGGGGTTAACCGTCAGTTCATGTTGGTTGCACCATTCCTCCATGATCCTGATGGCTGCTTGCATCCGATTGCGGATCGTGTCTTCCGAGTCACCTTTGATCAGGATGGTAATGTCGTCTGCATAGCCGACCGTGTAGAATCGTCTGTCGTTTAAGTTCCGTAACAGATCATCCACCACAATGTTCCACAACAGGGGTGAGAGTACACCTCCCTGAGGGCAGCCATTTCTCGGTAAAAGAAATGTAATAATTAAATTTCAAGAATTTCAATTCTAATAGGTCTTTCTAGAAATAGATTACATATAGCCATATTTATAACAATATACCTAATCATTTTTAATAACGACTCATTTAAAAAAATGCCCATTTGAAGCTAGCAAGCGGGCTAGGTATAACAATTAGTCCTTTCTATAACGCAACCTAATGATTGTCATAATTGACAATCATTAAAACTACAACAATAGTGACTGAAGAAATAATATGCGATGCGACACCTTTAGAGTAACCTCTAAGTCATTTATTTTGTTTAGTTAAGCTATCCTAGAGAGAAAACAACACCTTAGAGGCGTGGAATGTCAAGGTACAAGGATTGTTGAATAGAAAGATTGAACCAACACTTATTGCTTTATGTTTTAGGAAGAATTGCAATGTGAATTAACCCGAAAGTCCGGGCGTGGTTCGGTATAAGGCTTGTACGTGGCTGCTGTTTAGGACAGAATTCAATTTAACATTTATATACAAGTTTCCAAAACATTGCTAACTTGTAAATGTCAAAAGTTTCAAGCAGGGCATCGAGATGGCAGGCAATCGCAGAGCAGTTAATAGCAGACAGGCACAATCAAACACGACCGCGACTAGATTGTATCAACGGAGCTGTACGTATACCTGCCATAATTATTATAACAAGGCGATCTTCCTTCTTAGCACTAATCTATGGTGTCATCAAAATCTATAGCTTACGGCTTTCTATCGCAATCAGAGCTGAGATAATTATCGTGGCTTAGTAAACTGTGCTTGGTCAGGTGGACGCTCCTGTGGCGCATTAATCAAAGAGTGCTGAGTCAACTGTTGTCTAATTGGTGCCCATCTCCTGACAATCGACTCATCAAAGTGCTCAAACAACCAATGTTTGCGAAGTTCGTTGCTCGCATACATACATAGACTCACGCCTGTTATCCCGAAGGGGTAGGCAGAGGCATGTTTAACGCCCACTTTTCGCCAGTGTTTTGATCCCACATAATAGGTGCGAGCCTATTGCCGCTTATCGGGATATTTTGTTTGCCAGAGCCTCGTCCGTTGATCGACAGGTGCACCACTTGCACGTGAGGTTGGCTTGGGACCCTAAGTTCTTGGTGGGAACCATATGCACCCCTATCCACACTCGTTGCTCGTGTCATATTTAATTCGCTTGGACGGTGACTGTGGCGTTTTACTACGCTGGTAAATGCATCCACGACTAGAGAAAGCAATCAGAGGCCCTAGCACGAAAAACTATCGAGAAAGTATTCGTATCGTAAATGTCAACATTTGTATGGCAATTGTACAGCGCCCCTATGGTGCGTAAGATGCAACTAATATTGGCAGCACAAACTACTTTCGACGACAATCCTGCGGTAAATGTCATGTAAATGTATCGAGTTTTCTAACAAATAAGCAAAAAACGGCAGCACGAACTCCTGATTTGACTTAAGCAAAGTAAACCTAATGTAAATCTAATCTCATTTTGTCGAAACAATTTTCACCTAGAATTTGTTGGTGAGAAAAGATTCGAATCATATATATGTATCGTATTTATACGTTTTGAGCCTTTTTATGATGAATATTTATGTAGATTCATATTTTATGTGTTCCTTTTGAATGTAGGAGCTGATTATTGGCACAATAAAGAAGCAAACACGCAAATTTCGCCACTTTAAATATGTAGTAAATAAACTTTAAATATGTAGTATTTTGGTTGCGAGCATGTAAAATATGTGTGAAAATTATCTATATACGAAAAAAAAGTACCAATCGACATCGACATCATATCAATTTTCTAATATGAACATAGGATGTTATTTAGAGACTCTTAACACTCCTGCGTATTCTACTCTACAATTAAGTACCTAGGTGCTCTACTCTACAAGTATAAAAAAAACTTATCCTGAAGAAAAAAAAAAAAGAAACATACAATTTCGACCGCGGATTTATTTTATAACACTTAGGAAGGATTTTCATATTGTATCTTCAAGGGGGTAAAATTGGGTTTGTAAGATTGGACCCTGTCATAAGGCTAATGAAACCCAAGAAGGACAAAGTCACCAGAAGACCTAAGGACACTGTGAGCTCATTCTGCGTAAATAGTAACACCAGTAGATGAAAAATGTTCGGGTACTTTGAGATAACTTATACATTCAAGAAAAAGACAAATATCACCTCAGTCTGCCGTGAACATGAATTCTGTAAAGAATTCGAAACGTCGTGCAGTCGGCTAGTAATAAATTAAAAATATAGGTTCTAGATCATTAGTTTCAAATGTAATAACTTAGTGAAACCAATACATCGCGATAAAATCCGTAAACTGTAGTTTAATTTCAATTTGTAAGATTGTTTTAAAACCCTCTTATTTTGAAGAAATAATATGCGGCCACAGCGCGTATAATGATAAAATTTAGGTGACGGACTAGTATCTGCCGTAAATAATTCGTGAGTCTTATATCAGCGTCTTACCTAGCCCTCTCGGATATGACTGAATATCAATAAAAAACGAACGCTTTAGTCAGAAGACATGTGATAAGATAGCTGTTTATTAGGCCTCCCTCACATTGGTCATGAGCGTTCCTCGAGCGTACGCTTGGCGTCCGTTCGACGTGAGCCCGGCGCGGTTCACTTTGTACTACAGAGTGAACGCCGAGCGCACGCTGGGTGTACGCTCGAGTAACGCTGACGCCTAATGTGAGGTAGGCCTTAATCTTATTAAGCTGTAGTAATAAATGAAAAACACCAATACAACAATTACCATTATTTTATTTTCAACTAAATATTCTTACTTACTTGATACTTGATGGCACGGGCTGTTTCCGCAACTCCACGTCTTGGCGTGTATTTTGCGTGCGGGTGGGAATGGTGTCTTCATTCGAGCCACCCCAGCTCTTCGAGGAAGGCCAGCAGACTTTTGATGTGGCCCACGGCCTCCCTCAGGGTGCTGTATCTGGTCAGGTACTGCTGCCTGTACTGTGCGACCTCAGGGCAGTCGAGGAGCAGGTGGGCTGCCGTCTCGTCTGCTGCCATACAGGCCCTGCACAGCGGGCTGTCGGTGATACCTATAGTAAATAGGTGTTTATTAAAGAATCCGTGTCCTGTGTAGGCGGCCGTGACTGTCCGTAGTTGTTGTTTGGACAGCCGGAGGATTTGTTTGGCTATCTTACCGTCTACTGCGGGAAGAGCCTCCTTGGCCTGCCTACATGTTTCAATACCAATCCAGGACTGGTTGTGTTTGGTCCTGGTCCTATTTCTTACCAGGTTGCGATAAAAACCAGAAGGGAGGGGAATTATGGGCTCGGGTCCCACCACCTCTAAAGTGGCCCCTCTTCTGGCGAGTACGTCGGCTGCGTCATTCCCTCTTGAGCCACTGTGGCCCTTGATCCATTGCAGTGTTAATTTGTTTAGTTTACCTACCTCTGTTAGTTTCTGGTGGCATTCAAGCGTGAGTGCCGAGGTGATAGTATGGCTTTTGAGGGCTGAGAGGACAGCCTTACTATCTGAGAGGATCCTAATGGATCGTTCCCTTACCTCACGTGCCATGATTGCTGTGGCAGCTAGGATTATGCCAAAACATTCGGCCTGGTAGACCGTGTTGTAGGCTCCCAGCGGTGCTGCGATGTTGATGTTTAGGTCCTCGGAGAATACTCCTGAACCCGTACCTGTATCCGTTTTGGACCCATCTGTGAAGATCGTGAGCTCGTTGTGGTTAACTGCTCCTCCGTGTAGATCCTCGTACAGTTGGATTTTGTATTTCTTGTCGAAAACAAATTGTTTCGGTATGCGGTCGCTTATTGCTTGTGTGATAGGAACTTCTTTAAAGAGTGTATTTAAGTTGTTAGTGTGCGGTATATTCGTGTCTTTCCAGAGCTTCAGGGCTCTCAGCCGGACTGCCGACATCGTTGCTTCCTGTTGTATGAACAGGTGCAATGGAGGCAGATCCAGCAACACTTCAAGTGCCGCTGTTGGCGTTGTTTTCATACAGCCCGTGGCCGCTAGGCATGCAAGTCTTTGAAGCTTCTGAAGCTTGTTGGCGGCCGTTATTAGGTTGGTCCTAGGCCACCACACTACTGCGCCGTAGCTTACCATCGGACGTATTATTGTCTTATAGAGCCATAAGACAATTTTGGGGGATAGGCCCCAGCGTTTTCCTATCATCTTCTTGCACTGCCAGAAAATGATGCTGGCTTTATTGAGCTTATTTTCCATGTGGCTGTTCCATGTCAATTTGCTGTCGAGAGTGACACCTAGGTACTTGACCTCGGTAGACAGCTTAAGCTCTGTATCGAATAACCTGGGCAATCGGTAAGTACCCAGCGCGCGTTTGTGTGTGAACATAACTAGTTCGGTCTTGGTCGGGTTTACAGATAATTCGTACTCATTACACCACCACTCTACTATGCGTAGGGCTTGTTGGGTTAGGTCGTACACTGTACTGGTTACCTTACCTGATGTGAGTATGGTTAGATCATCTGCATAACCTATTGTATAGAAGTATCTCGCGTTGAGTTTGTCTATGAGTTCATTGATGACTAAGTTCCACAATAGCGGGGAGAGTACACCTCCCTGCGGGCACCCTTTAGTTATCAAGGCTGTCTGATTGTCGCCTTGCAGGCGCACTACCCTTTTGCTGAGCATGTTTTGGATCCACTGTATGAGCATCTGATCCACACCATGCCTGGCTAGGGCGTTGCTTATGCTGGAAAAGTTTGTCTTGTCGAAGGCTCCTTCTATGTCGATGAAGGTGCCCAAGCAGATGCTTTTTTGTTGTATAGCAGCTTCTATCTGGGCCACGACCTGATGTAAGGCCGATTCCGTCGATTTCCCTGAGCTGTATGCATGTTGGTTGGCATGAAGGGTAGGTGCTTAAGAGCCCCACTTCTTAGTTCCTTCTCGCAAAGCCTTTCCAAGGCTTTAAGCATGAAGGAGGTAAGGCTTATTGGTCTAAAGGACTTTGCATGGGTATAGTCTGTTTTGCCTGGTTTTGGTATGAAGATTAGTTTGACTTCCCTCCACCTCTTCGGTACATATCTGAGGGCCAGGCTAGACCTCATGATTGCCAGGAGTCTTTTAAGGACAGGTTCCCCTTCCCATTGTAATAACCCTGGGAAGATGCCATCCAGTCCGGCTGCTTTGAAGGGGTGGAAGCTATCGATGGCCCATCGGAGTTTTTCTTCTGTGACCACGTTGTTTGCGTGTCTCCATTCGTGTTCGGTCGCCACTGTTGGTGTATCGTGCCACGTTACTACCGGGGTGAGGACGCAGCCTGGGAAGTGTGTTTCGAGTAGGACGCGTCTTGTCTCCTCCTCCGATATAGTGTATGTGTTATCCGGTTTACGGAGAGTACCTGGTGCAACCGTCGGTTGCTGGGCCAGTAGTTTCCTTACCCGGTTTGCTTGTTGGCAGGATTCAATGCTCCCACAGAATTTTCTCCATCCCATGGTGCGTCTGAATCTGAGGCATTTTCTGTAGTCTGATTTGGCCGCTTTATAAGCGTCCCAATCTGCGTCCGCTAAATATTCTTATAAAAATAGGCTTTGAATGTCAGGTACATAACACTGGTCCACTTTATTAGCTTCTGTATAAAACTTCATGCTTCTTAGCTATACAAATAACCGAAATCTTCTTTAGACATCATACATTTAAGGTGTTCCAACAACAATGAAACTTGTAAACTTATATTATTATAATTTTCTCGTTGAACACTTTATATTGTAGTATTCACGCAGTTTAAGTCCGTCATCTGACGATGACAAGAAAGGACATTCGGAAACCATAAAATATTTTTTATGTTTTCTACAAAAGAGTTTTTACAATATAAATTTTATTAATATTAACTATTTCACCTAGTTTGGAACGTACCATTCATTCAATAAGACGGTGATTTAGCTCACATGGCCACATCCCTATGTACGATACCGTTACGATACTAATGTAAAGTCATCGAGTAAACGATAGATGTCAAAATTGGTTGGTGCTGGCTGCTATAATTCTTATTCTCTATATCTTATCGATATGTCTTATCGAGGACTCGATACGTTTACTTATCAAATTCACAAATATTTCGTGCTTGAGCCTCTGTATTGAATAAAACATACCAACCTGATCCGTCGATAATTTACTTGTTTAAAACTAAATACATAATTAATTTTTGGAAGTCTGATGCATTTCAAGGTATTCCAGAATACTGATCCAAATTATTGCGCAGCGTTGCAACTGGATCACAGCGACATTTACTTGCGCCGCTGCGTCGACCGCTGTGACACAAAGCGTCAGCAATTTTGCCACCACGAAATGCAAGCAACTCCACATTAGTTACCATGGTTTGCCTCAATTCCCTCTGCATTAATCTGCCGAACAAAATGTAAAAAATGGTCATTCCCCAAAATCATTAATTATGTCCAGGCATGGAAAGCAAACTATCTGGGCTGATCAAAATGGTTTCGTAACGTCCCTATTACGAACCTCTATTGTTATTATTTTATCAATAATTCGTTAAGGGAAGTTCAATCAACCTCACTAAATTATTAACAACTAGCTGTGCCCGCGACTCCGTTCGCGCGGAATTTGTCTTTTCTTTAGGCTATAGAATTGATTCCCAAAATGTTTTAAGTTTAATATAAAACCTATATTGAATAGTGTAGATGTAGATGTCCTGAAAATAGCTCAAATGACTTTCACTTGTTCGTGCGAGTCCACACCGCGAAGTTCCCAATCGCGAGTAAAAGATCAGAGAATTTCTGTGTATGTTCGTTGCCTCATAATCGCGCTCGCATATTTAATGTCAAATGCATAGCGATAATACAATCCCATAGTTATGAACTCTTTAGACAGGCTCTAATTTCATCAGCCCTTGTCGCATATTGTATGGTGGTATAAAGGACAGAGTCTAACGAAAATCGCCCCGAAAAAGTACTGTTATACCGCCTATGCGTTCGTAATTTTCCTTGATTTCCCTTGGTTTGCAATCTACATGCTTAGACCGTTTCACGGTTTGCCATCGGATATTCATCTCATATGATGTTCCCAATAACGTTAAATCTTAGCTTTGTCACTGCTTTTAGAGGTATAACAAACAGAACTCTGCGTGGTCCAAGTCGATCGGAATTTTAAACATTGTAGGCAATTTTAGGAATTTTTATCCCAAAATGGCAACATTCGGAACCCTGATAGATTCGCCATATCTGTCTGTCTGTCTGTACTTCCGTATGTCACAGCCATCTTACCTATACCAAAACCATTAAGACTACATGATGGAATATTTTTAGAAAGATGTACCTATTCCGTGAACCGCTGCCCGACTTTTATACATAAAAAAGGAACGACAATTAAGGGGTCCTCTCCATACATGGAGCTGACGTGAAAATATTTTTACAATGCGGCATGCAATTTCTCAAAGTCAATCGTTTGTAAGATAGACGCTTCCAAAGTGGTTAAATGAGAATCGTTCCCCCGCCCGTCCGTCCTCAAACTTTTGAAGTAAGAGAGTGACAAATTTATAAGATATGCTGTAGATCGTAATAAAAACTTTCAACGAAAATTAGTTTGAACCATATGTGGTCAGCAGCCTTTACATTCAAAAACCGCAAATATAACTTGGTTGTCAATACAAACATTATGAAAAACAAAGTTATTTGTACCGGTGATAGTTGTATATGGTTAGGTGAAGATAATGGGTATGTTTAGTGCATATCTCTAGCACAGAGCCCTTCATGGGCGAGTCCGACTCGCTCTTGATTTAATTATTCGTCCTTGCAATGATGTGGCTGTTTCCTGTCTGTATATATTAAATCATTGCGTATCAATAAAAATGAGTGGGTATAGCTGCAATCATCCTCTAGTTCCCGATGAAGCAACAGCAAGCGCAATCTTACTTTAGCTTCGTACCTTTGCCGAAATCACCTTGGTAGGAAAAGTCTTCCCGTTCCACCCGGCGCATCTACAAATAGTATTTTTCCCAAATCACTATCCACGCTACGACACACTCGATCATAATTATATTAAACGCTGTTCTTCAGTAGGTCTCGAGACCTAATTTTGCTGGCTTTCGGCTAGTTCTAATTCTATGCCATAACTATGCAGCATCTCAAACCCATGGCATTATCGATAAGGACTTTTACTTATACTTGCTTCAGATAATTTCATCCCAGTGTTTATCCCCATCCAGTAAAATGAAATGACTCGCCACTCTGCGAGCTGTTTACATATACATGTGCGAATACGTCCAGCCTAAGCTGAACCCTATTTGATATAATTAATCATACAGATTTAAGCTCAATTTAAATTGGGTGTGTTAAACAAAAACCAACGGTATAGCCGTACCCATACTGGCGCGGCGAGATTTCTATACCTTTTTTTATAAAATACATATTAAAGTGTACTTTTTGAATATGGGAGTTTGATAAAGATATATTTATGTGAAATACAATATATTTATGTATTTAGTATACTTTGAAGAAATGCCTAACGATTAAGCACGTTATTGTGGCTAATTTATAAAAGATAGATATATACTATAAAGGAATTTTTTGTAGATCTTTTGAAGAACATCATTTTTGTAGTACATACTTTTGGCGTATAATCAACGTATGCGAGGATAAGAGCTCGAAAGCGCATTTTCATTTATGACTTGCTTCAAATTTATCGTCACTGCTCAGTTCCTATGTGTATTAGCGTTATGTTAAATAGCTTATAACCTGCCCAGGAGTATGGACTACCATCGTACCAAGTTTGGTTAAAATCCCTTTAGTAGTTTTTGACCCATGCGTGCACATACAGACAGACAGACAGACAGACAAAAAATTTACTGATTGCATTTTTGGCTTCAGTATCGATCACCATTCATCCTCCAATATTAATTTTGAATATATATTCAATGTACAGAATTGACCTCTCTACAGTTTTATTATAAGTATAGATAGGTATTAACTTAATAAAGATAAAACAAACATACAGATTTAAATTTTGATGCTAAGATATGAATGCAAGTGGGTTCTGGATTATAACGTGAACTAACAATTTACCTAGTGGTATAAAAATCAACGAACGCCGACGTGCATGTGAATTTTGTGCAATTCTAATAATTTTATGTACTGACAGACTTTTATAGACAGAATAAAATTGTAAATCTATTTTTTTAAAGTCAGATAACAAAAATAGACAGTTATTATATTATCAAGAAACAGCACCTATTCGGAGTTATACAAAATGTAAGATCTTCCCTACTCTTAGGCTGAGTGCATACATACAACTATTACATCGACTAAACTGTTTCGTCGAGTTGTGTACTTGTCGTGATTTCTACTCAACCAAACAGTTTAGTTGATAGAAGTGCGCATACAATCGATTTTTTTATCTCCTCAAATCGACCAGTCTTTATTCAGCAACGCTCGAGTCAAGGTGTTTACAAAGATAGAGACATGGCGCCGCTTCAAATCCTTATACGAGATTGGTAGTCGTGGTCAGTCGCGGATCGACTGTTTAGTCGATGGTCTGCGCACATCAATACAATGCAATACAAATTGAGCGCTTGATCGATAGTTGTCCAACTTTTAAATCAAAAGCAAATCGATAAGCTTTTTGACTTTTTTGTCGAGCAACTATCGAGTTGACAATATGCGCGCTTTAATATATTCTTTTAAACATATGATACACAACAAAATAGTTGTTCAACTAAAAGTTGTATGTATGCACTAGCCATTAGAAATAAAACGTGTTGATAGGCTTTTTTATACGAATCATGAATAGCTACAGCTTCAACGTTAAAGTTTCTGCATTAATAACACCCAGCAAAACGGGCTTATATCAAGCATTTGCGAGTTAAAAATAAAATTATTTAACCATTAGAACCATTAGAGTTTTATAATGAGCGTTTAATATAACTACCTTAAGCAATAATGGACGTTTCGTGTTATGGCTGTGAATTTAATCGCAACGCAGCCTTTTTTGTCGATATTCCCATTTATTGTGGATTGCGGTAATTGTGAAACTTTGTTCGGGCAATTGACGACTGATACTGTTTCGGAAAAGAGCGGCCATTTTGAGGCTGTATAAAATTTAATTTTCATTACGAGTGCCAGAAATGTTTGAGCTTGTTCACTCAAATTGGCAGCGCATGGGGGCTGTTTACATTTTCAAGTAAAATTGGGCGATGCCTGTTTAAAATTAATAGCAATCTGTCTTACTATTGCTTGTTGTACGGAAAGATTGTTTGTGTTTATACTTTTATTGCATGTGTTTAAGCAATTATTGTCGTTGATCTAACAGATATTGTAATTATTCAAGGCTGGTGTTAATCACTCAATCAAACCATGACCACTGATTTTGGTTGTTTCCGTTTTCAACCCATGTTTTCTACCCACGAGCTAAAATTAATAATAAAGATTCCGTTTTAAACCCATTACAAAATTGTACAGAAAAGAAGTTTTCGAATATTCCGTTTTCAGCCAGGGGTGACTAATTTAAGGTAGGTCCACAAAAACACAAAAACAAGTTTTGACGTTAATAAAAATATTTATTAATGTACTACAGAAAGTGAGTAAGTGAGCTTAAGATTATCTAGAATTAACAAATTAAATAAAATATAGATAACAATAGAAGTCAAAATCGTTTAAAACTTTCTATAAAATATGAACCACTAAATCTTTAACAGAACATATCAATATGAAAAATATTCCATGTACGCTACGTGGAATATTTCCGCTAATATTATTTAATATTTATTATTGGTAATAAAAAATGGTAGAAAATCAGTCATATCTTAAATTGAAAAATATTAATCACATCATAGCTTTCAAAACACCACTAATGTGCCAATAATTTTAAATTTAATATACTATTCTAAAGTATAACGTATCAACAACGAAAAATCACATCGTATAAACTATTATAATCTTAATGTAAAAAATAGCCATAGGTAACTTTAAAAAAATCAAATTCTTTCAAACTTTCTATAAAATATGAAACACTAAATTTTTAACGGAACATATCAATATGAAAATAATTGCGTGTATGCTACGTGGAACATATTCTTAATATATAGTAGAATTTCGTTAAGTTGAACCTCGATAAGTCAAAAACCTCCACAACTCGTAAAAATCTTGTGTTCCCTTCCCTTCAAGCCCCAAAACCTCCATTACTCTAAGGTTTAACCCTCGATCGACAAGCCAGTTCGGTATATATTTTACCTCTATAACTCGAAAAAATTCATCGGACCTCTGCAACGCGAACATAGCACATGTTTGCTTTTAAAACCTTTATATCTCGATCATATGAAACTAATTACCTTCAGAGCTCGAAAAAAATTTGTTACCGTCTATAATATATTCCGTCTATAATATAATATACCGTTTTAGTAATCACATTGTCCAATGTTTTTATGATTCCAAAGCAAGAAGGCGCCTTTGCACATCGCCATGTAATAGTATTGTCCTTATTGGTTCTTTTCTTATAGAATTCTCTACCACTACAAACTAAAACTGGCTTGTTTGTCTTTGATAAAGCAAAATAAAAATCTTCACCGACTGTATTAACATCTTTACTGGTACTTGGATTTTGCATTTTAAATGTTTTAATATTATCTACAAAACAGTTACCGGCAGGTAGAGGCATACCAGATTAGCCGTATTCTTTGCAAATTAGCATTTTTTCTGTCTGTACAAAATAATGATAAAATGTAGTGGGTTGAAAGCGGAATAAATTTTAGGTAGAAAACGGAAAAAAATATATTTATTCTATTGCGGGTAGAAAACGGAATAAGAATTGGGTTAAAAACGGAAAAAAATATTCGTGGGTTGAAAAGATGGGTTGAAAACGGAAACACCCCTGATTTTAAAAAGACTTTTGAAAAAAAAAAATTGTAAGCATTTGTTTGATGAACAGATTGCTTGAACTGCTAAGAATAACAAATTAATAATTATGCTTATTTTATCACTAGCAGCAGCCATAGTAGAAAATATTTAACATCTGTTCCCTATTTAGTAGGTCAGATATGATAATAACAATCAATAGCAACGCCTAAAAATACAAGACATAAAATTTTATGTGGCTCTCTCCTTTATCGATCGGATCAGATATCCCTTACCTTATGGACGGCGAAAATATCGGATAAATTTTTTCGATAGAAATAGAAGTGTTACCGTCAATCCTTCTTATCGCGTTTGCCGATCCTTGCGAAGAAAATATGAAGTTGTGAAGAAAACTCGCAAAGTGATTTGCGCTCTACTTGAAATGGTATCTAGGAAATTTACTGAGTTAATTTATTATTGATATCTGGAGGGATGGCATAGTGATAAAAGCGGTCGACTGGCTACTTTTCGTTGCGCAATGCTGTGGATTCGATACCTGGCTTATCAAAAAAGTGATATCTACAAATGGTTACTACGAGTCTGACTCATGACTCTGCTTTGTGAGTAAAGCTCTAAAACACAGAATCTCCCTAAAGCATTGTGTAGTAAAGTAAGAAAGGATTTCCTGATATTCTCACGAGATTGGGCAGAAACGGTAAATAGGTAATAAAAGTGTGGGCGTAGCTGCGGCTATCCTTAACCCTAGAATACTAATCATCGCCTGAGAGGCCGCGTTCAGTTGATTTTTTAAGTAAATTACGTCTATGTATCGTGGCGTGCGTTCGTGCCAATATAGTGCACCCCACGACACGGTGGAGAGAGGTCATGGGTTCAGCGGGGAATACTCAGGTATCGAGTTATTGACCTCATGTTCGCCTGGGAGGCGATCATTAGTATTCGTCGTTTTTTAGTTTTTTGCAATGATCTCTTTATTTATTTGTAACAATAAGTTTGATTTAACTCATTTTGTTTCATAGATGAATCTCGACGAGAACGAGATAACAAACTATTTGGAAAACGAAGATTCGGACAGTAAAACTGAGGATTACGATTCAGACGACAGTGAGGCTGATCCTACTCTCTTACCCTCGTGCCAGCTTGAAGATGATCTCCAAAATATTGCTCCGAACAAGCTTATTATACCTACTGGAACATCTCAAATACAAACAAGCACAAGTACCGAGTTAGAAGCTGCTCTACAAACCCAATCTCGATCTCCAAACTGCTGTAATTGTGATAGAAAAATATAGGCTAATTTTAATTTACTCTCAAGCCAAATATTTTATACTTAGAATGGTATTTTTACTTTTATGTGATATAACACTTTAACATACTTATTTTAGATAATAAATTAGAAGCTATACGAGTCTTTTTATTTTTAATTATTATTTTTTGAAAAGACTGTTCAAACAAGGGTAATGTTAGATTTAGGGTTGATTTTAAGACTGAAATTATAATTTTAAGGAAAATGTGCCATTAAATTTAAAGAAACTAGGTCTTTCTTCATTATTTTGTTATATTAATTAAAAATTTTAATAGAAAAATCTTTTTAAAATCTTGTATCATTTATGAAGTAGCCTCCCGAGCGATCATTAGTATTAAGCAGTAAAAACATAAGATTAATACTCTAGGTTTAAGTTATTCTATAAATAGCATTAACTTTTGGATAGTTGCAATTAATATTGCATGGGGTGGGTGCATAGGGTTCCCACCAAGAACTTAGGGTCCCAAGCCAACCTCACCTGCAAGTGGTGCACCTGCTGATCAACGGACGAGGCTCTGGCAAACAAAATGTCCCGATAAGCGGCAATAGGCTCGCCACCTATTACGTGGGATCAAAACACTGGCGAAAAGTGGGCGTTTGATATGCCTCTGCCTACCCCTTCGGGGAAACAGGCGTGAGTCTATGTATGTATGTATGTATGCAATTAATATTTACATGGCATTACAATATAGATTCCACTTAGAGTTAGGTTTTGCTTTCAACAGAACTCTCAGTTACTTTGTAAGCAAAATAAATTTACATAACACTAATCTGAAACAATAAACTCTAAGTTAGGTACTGACGATACATTTCAACTTCAAATGTTAATTCTTAAGTGAATATTCATTTGAACGACTTTGATATTTGTTCCTTTCAAGGGCCAAAGGGCCTTAGGGAGTTTGTTGTTAGACCTGAAAGCTTAGAGAGTATTATTTGTATAAGTTTTCCAAAATATATATTATTGTTATTTTTATACACTCTCGACACAATTAGAGCCCACTGATATTTTTGTGATCCTGTTTGCTTAGCTTGAGTGTGAGTCATTGTGATGTTGGTTTTGTATTCTCTGGTTGCCTTCTTATAAAAAACCCTATTTTCTTTGCTTTTATTCTGAAATTAAATCCGATGCGAAAGGATAAGTCGTAGTTCGATGTTATAATAATTATTAAAGACTGTATAATGTTCTCCTTGACTTATGATAAAATAATAAATAAATGAATAGAGGATATTGACATATAGTACATATATATCTATGATAGAGGACTCAAAGTACCAAGACTCAGCATGCAGAACCATAATTATCCCCAAAAATACAATCGGGTGCTTAATAATAATTAAGCAATACCCCATTGATCGGAACATCACACTACTGAATGTCCAAATGAATACCATTAGATGATTTTATTTGACTGTCTCATTCATAGAGGGAAGGCACAGATCGATATTGATACTTCCTTTTAATCGAACACTTTCAAATCAAATCAATCAAATCATTTATTAATCCATCACATTTTGGGTGGTTTACAGGTTCACACAGATAATTAATTGGTATCACCAAAATCTGCCTTAAGAGGCGTATGAATTTTTGTTTGAGTAAATAATTATTATATTACATGCATTATAATTCAAGTATTTAAAAGATAATTATATATTTTAAAACAATTATACAATAATAATAAAAAAATAGAATTAATCATAAAATATAAAAAATGTCAAATATAAAATGTCAGTAACAAAAGGACAAAAATCTATTTATTATCAGAGAACACTCTATAAGAAGAAAAATAAATGAAAAGGTTATAAAAAAACCTAAGTGCTTTTGTGCCATTTTGCGAATAAAATAGTTTACACATACACACATATAGACTCACGCCTGTTTCCCCGAAGGGGAAGGCAGAGGCATATTAAACGCCCACTTTTCGCCAGTGTTTTGATCCCACGTAATAGGTGGCGAGCCTATAGCCGCTTATCGGGATATTTTGTTTTCCAGAGCCTCGTCCGTTGATCGGCAGGTGCACTACTTGCAGGTGAGGTTGGCTTGGGACCCTAAGTTCTTGGTGGGAACCCTATGCACAATAAAATAGTTTATTGTGCGAAAATATGTACTTAGAAGGATTTTATCATCCCAGATGAGAGCAAAAATATTTTAAGGATCCAGATAGACGTCACCAATCAATATTCTGTCAAATCTAGTTAGCCTAGAACGAGAAATCCTGGCCCTAAGGTGAAGCAACCGGGATAACGCCTGTACGATGAAAATGATCAGGGGGGCGATTCAGAATCGTTCGATATCTCATTTGACATTCGATTCCGTTAATTGTCAAACGGGCTACCTAATTTTTTGTCAAAACTATCGCATTTCCTATCAATTTTATGCATTCAGTATGAAGTAAATGAATAAATAAACAGAATTCAATGAATATTTGTCCAAAATAACTCTGATAGGCGGCTAAAAGCCAAGGACAATAATTTGACATATCGTACGATTACTTGTCGTGACATTCTGAATCGGCCTGCAGGTTAGACTAGAAAATGGACCTTGGGCTCCAAAGGAAAGTCTTGGATATAACTGAGGTAGTGCTAGGATGATGATTATGATGATGATGATGGATTTCAGCAATAAAAGAGATAGATAGCTTTTTGTTTCAGTTGACAGTAATTGCAGTTTACAGATTCGTTTTGATTAATGAGTATTACGAATTATAATTTTAACATCATAACATTAATATGTAAATGAATACGATCAATTTTCATCAGCAATGTTACTGAAATTAATATGAAAGTAAAGTTAAACTGAGCCAAAATAAGAGAAAAGAATATTTTTAACAATCGACATAATATTTATTTATCTCCAGATTAAAATTTATCTCAAGATGTAATATTTAACCGATCCGGAACGTTGTTGTATTTTTTATTAATATGATTTCGATAAATTAATGCTTTTCTTTAAACTTACTTAATCTGTGTATAAATAAAACGTATATAATTATGTATGTCATCAGTTGCAGACTACGTTACATTTATTTATCAGTTATGCAGCAATAGCCCAGTGGAAATGCCATCAGATGCTGCAGATTTAACTCAGGGTATAGGGTTCCAATCCAACCCACGACGCGCATCACTTACTTTTCGAAGATATGTGCGTATTAACTTGTTAATGATTGCCCTCTCGATGCCTCGTAGCACATGATGACGTCAGTCCCGCCGATAATGTAGATGTTTGACAGCGGTTATGAGTCAAACTTCTGTCAGTACCTTTAAATAAACTGGCACTGGTCTACATCGTGGAATGCCGCTATCCTTTTTGGTTGTGGAAGGCAGAAGGCTGTCGCGCTGTGGAAAAGCGATTGATTCTATCGTACCTACACGGTTAGACCTGGCAGCTGACCCGGACTCTAAGGTAAAGTCTTGTATGCAATTAGGATATCTTCAGGATGATGATGACGATTACGTAGTAGGTACAAAATAAATTCCTAAAAATTTTATATAAATAAGTGCTAACATTATAAATGTTATAATCAATAACATGGATGATTTCAGATTATATGATTTAGATACAAATATTTGCCTTTTATTTGATCCAAAAGAAAGCAATAGGTACCTACCTAATAGCTATTACAGAGAATTTCTCTAGATATTCTGATATAAAATACTGCTAAGGAAGTAGGTAGGTAAGTATAAGCTAAGATAATACATATGATTCATATTGCTGGATGCCTCATATCATACGCTCTCGTATGTTATATTATTTTAGGGCAATAGAATATTCAATTAATTCGCACTGAGGCGAAACCTAAACAAATGCTAATAACTAAAGCAATAGCTCTAAAATAATATGGTTATGCGCCGACGTACAAGTATCAAGAGTTTTGAAATCATCTAGAGACAATTTATTGTTCTAGTAACTGAAAATTTTCTTTTCAACAAACGTACGGCATTAATTTATACAAATAGATGGCGTCCATTAATACCATTGAAAGTTTACATTTATATTTCTTCATAGCATAATAACATGGCGGTCGACGTGCACGGACAATTCACTTTATTTATAACCTAAAAAGTAGCTTACACGTCGTCCACGACAAAAATAAACGAGAATAAAAGACTGATAAAATCTGAAAGATAAAATAATCGTTGCTAACCCGTTATCGCTTTTGCCTTAAGCCCTTAATTAATATGAATATACGTTATGAATCTCAAATGTTTAGTATGCATCGACTGACACCATAATCCAGGCAATCACGAAGTTCAGAGAATATATAGCAGTTAACTAATAAAAGTTTATATAACTATGTTTAAGGGTGAATAGTTTGACATATTTAAGGTCTTGAGTGTATTATCCATTTCTATAGACAGCTCTACTGAGTACACAAACATTCCAGCAAAATACAGCTTTGTGCGTCACATAAAGCGTTGGCTTAGTATCACAAACACTGACACCAAAAAATAGATTTGTGGATCTCATATAGTGTTCTTGTATGGACATCGAACCTATAACGCTGGTTGCAGTGACATACTTCGAAGCCACCTCTTAAGCCACGACGCTATATACGCAGGCTTGAATAGAACTTAACTGCATAAATCCAAAAGAAAAAAAATTATATAACATTTTGCCTCAAAGCTAAATTAAGAAAATGAACATTACATACATACATAGACTCACGCCTGTTTCCCGGAGGGGTAGGCAGAGACTACGGAACGCCATTTGCAACGATCCTGACATACCTCTCTTGCTTCATTCACTTCCATCAAGTTTCTCATGCATGTTCTTCTGTTTGTTTTAAGAAAATGAAATATGTCACAAATTATAATATACCTAAGCATAACTCAAATATTTACATTATCATATTCAGAGTTTGCGATGATTCTACCATAATCTATCCCAAGAACAGAGAACACCTAGACGTAAAATGAATGCTTATAAAAAATTTGCATGTAGTCGGTAGCGTCTTGACATGTCTAGAACCATTAGAAGGGCTAGAGCACATACACTTCCATAAGCTTTACAGAAGGCCAATTTTCGTATTTTATCTGACATTGACACTGTGTTTTGAACGAAATGAGATAATATTTTTAATGGACTAACGATTGGTATTCTGCTAACTTAATGTCATTATCGTCTAATTTTACATATACTGGCGATGCAAAGATTATCCGCGCGCCTCTAGCTGCCAATTTGGAAGATGTGCGGGTACGACACTTTTGATAGCTTTCTACATAGATTTATTATATACTAACGTTAGATTGACAATGGAGTCAGTAAAGTGAGACCAAAACAAGAAAACACTAGTGTGCGTGTAATGAGCTTGTATGCAAGACAAATAGTGTTGGGCATGGCTTGCCTAAACTATGATTATCGATAATATGGGCGCGGTGTCATTTTGCCCGATTTAAAGCATGATTGAAATACCTACTATCAATAACTGAGAGAAGATAATAAAAAAACCCACAGATAAAAACTGTATTTTTTTCCGCCATATAAAACTAAATTTATTTTAAAAATGTCGCAAACTTTCCTTTTTAAACAATTAGAATAAATTTCAATCATTGCTTTTATTAGCAAGTATTTGTGATTAAATAATGCTGGTGAGTCATGCATAATAATATGATTGTTAAGAACTTTGAAATGGTTTTTGCAAGACAAAAGGCAATCATTTCCCAAAGATTTAAACATTAATTTGGTAATATTTTTCCTTTCATACATCTACGGAACCACCGTAAAGTACACTAAGAAAGGGTTCACATTTAATTTTCGTTACAATTATTTTAACCACATATCCACAAATATATTCAACAATGGACTTGATTATATTATCCATTCATTCAGGCACCCACGGCATAGATGACACGAAGTCAGAATCTTCATCGATTAACTGAACTTGGCAAACAGTGACATCGTCGTGTGGTGCTATTATTGCACTAAACCCGGTTGTAGTATTAATCATGTCTATGGTACGTGATATCTGTGCGTTAAGAATACTAATTTTCTCTTAAGGTAAACATGGCACATGAGTCGTTTATAGGCTGCTGTGAATTGTCTAGCAGTTGGATTATTATTGAATCCCCCTCAAGAGCGCACTGAACTTAAAAATGTTCCCAAATGGTCCAGCTTTACTCTTTGAGAGCCCCTATTAGAAGACATTTTTCTTCAAAGTCATTGCTGCATATGGATGAATATTTTTTGGAAACCCCATCTTCTCTGTTTATCATTTTTAGCCATTTTAATCGGACCTCATTATTTTGAGAAAATCTGAAATAAGCATTTTAATTTATTTTTATTATATTCATAACTACGACATTTGGATAGAGAACATAAAAGTAAATAATAATTGTTTGTTAAATAACAGTATGGAAGGTATGCAACCTTTGTCAGTCAAGTTACAAATCAATATTTTCTTATCGATATAATTTGACATTACGTCAATCACTATGAAATTTAGCTTAGAAATAGTAAAAATTCACGTATTTTGTATTATCTTTAAACAATTTTTTTTGCATTCAGAATATAAATATAATAAAATGTGATATTATAACGTATCCAATTGTGTATATATTTCTTTTCAGAGTTGTAAAATATTGCAGTAAGACCATTAAATCTCTCAACGGTACTTACGTATGAAATGAGTAATTCTGGGGATTTTCTCTCTTACACGAGTTACATACGGGTACTACACACGTTACCATAATTGTTTTTGTATGTACAACACCTGGATTTCACTAATAAACATGTTATTTTGGAAAAATAAGCGAGTTTTGTACCGTTCACAATTAACGTTGGGCCAATACAGGCCAATAGCGTGTACGTGAATGGTCTCGCCTACCTGTCTCACTCTAACATACTAGTTTCTATATTCTTTCTCTTTCGCATCACCGATCTATACGTTAGTATATAATGAAGAGAAGGGCGGTTTCAGATTAGCGTTTTATATGCGCGTATAAGCTCGTTTTTGGAAGCGCGTGTAGGCGCGTATAGGCGCACCTTTTGGCACACGCGCAACTGGTACGAGCGTTGACGGGCTGCTAAGCTCGTAGAAGCGCGAGCCGTCAGAATTCATGCTGACGTTGACAAGATGGCACTACCGTTTCGAGTGAACACGCCGAAATATGCCCATTTACGCGACTCCGGTTTTTTGAAGTGCGTAATGTAAGCGCATAATTATGCTGAAACGACGTATCATCACTAATCTGAAACCGCCCGAAAAGGTTAAAGCTCCATATTTATATTTCAAATATATATATCTCTAGTAGCCAAATCAATCGATAGATAAAATATTAGGAGCGCCCATAATTCAGAATAATTTTCAAGAATATCTATGATTTCATAGTTGATCGACACAGCGCTCGAATGCCTAAAGAAAACAAAACGTGACATAACATCAATGCCGTTGTTGTATCGTTGGTCGCCAAAAATGGCGTGTGAGGGAATAACTAGCTGTGTTTTCGGTAGAGTGCTATGATATCATATGTGCATGTATATATGTATGTACATACATACATACATAACGTCACGCCTTTTATCCCCGAAGGGGTAGGCAGAGGTGTATTTCTACACCCACTTTTCGCCAGATATACTTTAGTCCCACGTAATAAGGGGCGAGCCTATTGCCGTACCGGGCACACTTCCAGACTCCGTGCTGCTACTGAGAGTTTCGTGACAGAAAAACCCAATAGCACTGCTCGACCCAGGAATCGAACCCGGGACCTCGCGATCCCACGCGCACGTTTATGCCAACGAGGCAGCCGTATAGGGTTTGATGTCGAGTTTTCCGTCTCTACGCAAAGATGGTATTTGCATCGTGTTATCCCTTAGTCGCCTCTTACGACACCCACGGGAAGATAGGGGGTGGTGACATTTGTATTCTATGCCGTCAACCACACGGCATGGTGTATTCCTTTTGAATCTATGATTGCCTGGTGTATTTCACAAAAGGACTTGTAGACAGTGGTTTTAAATATGAATAGGTTTAATGTTCCTGCCTCATAAAAATATTTTTTGGCAACTGCATTGTTTCGGAAATATTTTTTTTTTTTTCACTGACTTATAAATTAAACGTAACGTAACATAACTTCACGCATTTATCCCCGAAGGGGAAGGCATAGGTGTAGGTATTAGATCATTATTAATCTCGTTAAACTTGTTATTCATTATAAATAAACAATCTTTCATTAATTCATTATCTAGTCTGTCTTAAGAAATAAAGACTATATAATATGCTTTTACACTTATATTTTCTTATGAGTAGCATATGCTTTTGTCAGCGTATTTCTTATTAATTATTCATCATATCAGCCAAACGACGTCCACTGCTGGACATAGGCCTCCCCCAAGGTTTTCCACACAGACCGGTCTTGAGCCGCCCGCATCCAACCGCCTCCCGCGATCTTGACGAGATCGTCGGTCCACCTTGCGGGGGGCCTACCTCTGCTGCGTCGACCGGTACGTAGCCGCCACTCCAGAACCTTTCTGCCTCAACGGCCATCGGTTCTTCGAGCTATGTGCCCTGCCCACTGCCACTTCAGCTTAGCTATCCGGAGAGCTATGTCGGCAAATTTGGTTCTCCTGCAGATCTCCTCATTTCTGATTCGATCTCTCAGGGAAACTCCAAGCATAGCTCTCTCCATGACCCTCTGAGTGACCTTGAGCCTTCTGATAAGGCCCATAGTGAGCGACCACGTCTCTGATCCGTACGTCATCACTGGCAACACACACTGGTCAAAGACTTTCGTCTTGAGACACTGCGGGATATCGGACGAGAAGATATGTCGTAGCTTCCCGAACGCTGCCCAACCGAGTTGGATTCGACAATTGACCTCCTTCTCAATGTTGGACCTACCTAATTGGACTAATTGTCCCAGGTAGATATACTCGTCGACAACTTCGAGCGCAGAGTTCCCAATCTGAATAGGAGCAGGTACAACATGGACGTTCGACATGATTTTCGTCTTGTCCATGTTCATCTTAAGACCTACTTGTTGGGAGACTCTACAGAGGCCATCGAGCATTGTGCCTAGGTCTTCCATGGTCTCAGCCATGACTACGATATCGTCTGCGAATCGAAGGAATGTACTCGCCGTTGATGTTGATGCCGAGTCCATTCCAGTCCAGCAGCTTGAAAACATCCTCCAGCGCAGTGGTAAACAGTTTCGGGGATATGACATCCCCCTGTCTCAATCCTCGCTGGAGTTGAATAGGTTTCGAACTCTGGTCCTGGAGGCGGACTGACATAGTGGCGTTTTCATACAAACACTTCAGCACTTCGATATATCGGTTGTCAATCCGGCACCGTTGGAGAGACTGTAGCACCGCCCAGGTTTCGATCGAACCGAAGGCTTTCTCATAGTCCACAAACGCCAAGCATAGGGGCTGTTTATACTCCTCGGACTTCTGTATAACCTGCCGCAGCGTATGCTTTTACAGAAATCGGCTTGTTCGAGAGGCTGGAAGTCGTCTAGCTTGCTCTCGAGACGATTCGTGATGACCCTCGAAAACAGCTTGTAGACGTGGCTCAGAAGTGTGATGGGTCTGTAGTTCTTTAAAAGGGTTTTATCCCCTTTCTTAAAGAAAAGCACCACCACACCTCTGTGCCACGCCTGTGGCGTTTTATCCTCGAGAATGACGGAATTAAATAGCTTCCGAAGGGCTTCTCTAGCGGGTGCACCGCCAGCCATCAGAAGCTTGCTCGTAATTCCGTCATCACCCGTCGCCTTGTTGTTTTTGAGCTGTTTGAGAGCCACACTAATCTCGTGCATGCTGACATCCGGGATATATTGATATACTTGCGGGTTGTTGCGTTGTCGTGTAAAGCTGTCCATAGAATCTTTTGATTTCCTCCAAGAGCTCAGGCTTGGACGATACGATTCTGCCATCCTCCGTCTTCAGCTTTGTCAGCTGACTCTGCCCAACAGACAGATCCCTCTGGAACACTTTGGATCCCTTATTCTGTTCGATCGCCTCACGAACACATTTAGTGTTGTATTGGCGGAGATCCTGAGTCAGAGACTTAGAGATCTGTCTGTTGAGGTGCCGATATTTCGGTATGTCGTCGGAGGATAGCAGAACCATCTTGCAGCTTTCCTCTAACAGCTCGAGGGTCGGAACCGAGATCTTGCTGGTTCTCTTGCTTTTCTGGGGCTTAAAGAATTTAGCCCCTGATGTATGGACAGCATCCACGAACCCGTTACTGTACTCGTCCACATCTACGCATTCGCCCAGGCATTCGAAACGGTTCTTGAGTTCGAGCTGAAAGCTCTCGGGGTTTTGGATATGAACCGGTGCCGGTCAGAGCGTGGACTTTATCAACCTCGAACGTTCTAGGCTTGTACAGATATTCAATGTGCCTCTTACCATTCAGTGATCGCTCCCCACTTTAAGCGAATTGATCACGGAGACATCATTGAATATCTGCCTCTTCGTCGACATGATAAAGTCGATCTCATTTTTGGTGGCACCGTCTGGACTTACCCAGGTCCACTTGCGGCATTCTCGCTTCTTGAACAAGGAATTCATCATATAGAGGCCTTCCTTCTCCATAAAGCTAGCCAGCAAGTGACCCCGGGAATTCCGATGCCCATAACCAAATTGCCCCACTCTCAGCTCATCACCGTCGCGTTTGCCCAGTTTCGCGTTAAAATCTCCCATGACCACGGTGTAATGGGTTTTGAAGCCATGTATAGCCCGAGATATGTCCTCGTACATGGCTTCCACCTCCTCATCGGGGTGCGTCGAGGTCGGAGCGTATACCTGTATGACCTTCAGCGAATACCGCTTGGATATTCTGAGTATAAGGTACGCTACCCTGCTCGACACACTCCCAATATTTACCACGTTGGTCACGAGAGATTTGTGGACGATGAACCCGACACCACCTTGGGACTGTTGGTCACCCTCCCGGTAGAAGAGCAAGTTGCCGGAATTGAGAACTATCGAGTCCGAGATTTGTGGACGATGAACCCGACACCACCTTGGGACTGTTGGTCACCCTCCCGGTAGAAGAGCAAGTTGCCGGAATTGAGAACTATCGAGTCCTCCCACTGTCATCGGACTTCAGATAGGCCTATGATATCCCATCGCAACTTGCTCAATTCTTCTTCCAGCTCGACAATCTTCTCGTCGGTCCGCAGTGTGCGCGTGTTCAGTGTTGCCAGGGCCAATTGTCGTTGGTGGTGGTAGCCCGATCTCTTCCGGAGATTCTTCGCACCCCTTGCCCCGCCGTTACCATGGCCGTTATATTAATTATTGTGGTAATTTTCAATAAATTATTTTAGGCGATCGATGCTAAAAGTATCAATACATATCGAATGTATCGAAATGGTGGTTGAATAACGAGTCAGCTGTATTGAAACTGAACACGTTAGAATCATCACTCAGCCTTACTTCAAACATGAAAGCAAGATTGTTCCTTTTATGAGCCAAAAATAGATGTGATTCGAAAGTCTTTCAAATACCCCGGCGGCAACCAAAATGTAATCATATTTTTTTATTTTGCCCTTGATAAATCGGGAAATCGACAGGCGAGCTCAAGAATTTCATGTTCTGAAACGCTATGTAATTTCAAAGGAGATTGAAACTCTCGTGGGACTTGACTTTATTTTCAAACGGATGGAAAAACAAATCAAGGAAGTAGATCGTGTAGGTATGTAAGAAGCTAGGCAAGGCACATTATGACTATTATGTATGTGAGCGAATCCCAACTATGGAACCAATATGCATAACACAAGACGATATAGCTAGTGCAGTCCGTCCGTTACAAAACTGGAAAGCAGCAGGACTGGACGGACTGCACAATTTTTGGCTCAAATGGTTCCGTAGTTCACATGCTTGCTTAGCGTCTCAGTTCCAATCATCATTGGAATCGGGTTTGCTACCAGACTTTTTAACATCCGGCCACCCACACCTGCTCTATAAATCTGGTGGTACCACGGACCCCAAGAATTATAGGCCGATTACTTGTCTGTCAACAATCTATAAACTTCTTACATCCATTTTGAGAATAAAATTATCAAAACATATATTTGATAATTCAATTTTATCAGTTTCTCAAAATGGATGTAGGAGTGGGGTGCGTGGTACTAAAGAACTCCTTCTGACTGACATGGCCATTAGCCAACAGGTACGCCGTAATCGAAAAAATCTATCGACATGCTGGATAGATTACAAAAAGGCTTACGACTCCGTCCCACATACCTGGCTTTTGAGGGTGCTGGAGTTGTATAAAGTAGATACAACTCTATGCACCTTCTTAAGGTCATATATGGGGTAATGGAGGACCGTGTTGTGCTATCCAGGATGTCCATCGAGTTTGGATTGCGGTGTTCCAATAAAGATCGAGCGAGGTATATTCCAGGGCGACAGTCAGCTCATGGGGTCCGAGCGCTCGTTCTTTATACCGAGAAATATTTAAACGGTTAAACGACGTCTCACGTTCACGTATTAATTCTTTGCTCAAACGCAATGCTGACAGCCTTCTGGGCACGTTACCCGATGATATCGATGTGGCGGCATTCTACGACGCCTAAACCCACCTGTACATATGTATTTTCACTTTTTATTTTTAGATTTATGTACATATATATTATTAGAAATTATGATTATTTAAGATAGTAATGTATTTAGTTATAATTAATCATCTGTAATGTTATTATGAAAATTACTTTTAGAGGAAATAAAAAATTGTTATCTTAAACTTGAAAAATGAAATGAAATAGTTGGATATATCTCAGTCAATAATTTCAAATCAAAAAGTGTCTTCACTTTAAAACTAATAATGTTCTTCACTTAAACTCGAAAATTACATCCAAAACAACTCTCGAATACGTATTCGACAGCTCAGCTCTTGTTGATATTGAAATGTAGCCGAAATTAATATGTATGGTGGGTCGCGATACAATCGGGTGCCAATGTTTGTGCTAAGTTTCAATAACTGTGTTACCTGCGAACGACGTGAATGGAATTCGAACCTAAATTAGGTAGATGTAGTAGTAATATACGCTGCAGGATTGTGGGGTATTAAGTATTCCCGTTTCGGTCATTATTAATTTTCATGTGTCGATGTGCGGCCATATTTTGACTGAAAGGCTGAATATGGAGTAATGTCGGTTTGTAAATTGTTTGTTTGTCAGAGTATCTATAGACAACCAGACAAAACGAATAATTTCATCATATCACACAGCCTTTCAAAATCCACCGCTAGACATAGGTCTCTCCTAATTAGCGTCAATTTATCATTATGGGACAAATGGAAGATTTGGATTACTAATCTGTTCAAATAAAATTCTTCCCTTACTAACAGATTGACAGGCGACGCACAGCCAAAACTATAGGGCGCAAGAAGCTGAGATTTGGCATGTGTGTTCCTTGTGGACCTAAGAGGTGCACTTAGAAGGAATTTCCCGAAATGCCCGCAAGATCGGCAAGATGTTTACTATAAAAAAATGTGTAGACCTAGCTGCGGGTATCCCGTAGTATTTGTTTTTTGTTTTAAAAAGTCAACTCCCGCACTAGGAATAAATACTGTGTCGCGGAGGACTTTAGAAACATACAATCAACGGACACAATGAACACCCAGACTCGAAACAACAATTTATGAATCACACAATGTGCTGTCTCGTGTGGGAATCAAAGCCACAACACTCGGCGCAGTGTCAAGCGGCGCGGCGTGGCGTCCGCTTAACGTTACGACTACGCCAGCCGTGCAGTCATTAGTAGTGTATAATAATAAGAACGGAATTGTGAGACTGAGGTAGCGATAGTCCAATGCAGATATCAACAGGCTCCTATGCAGAGGGTATCGCGCTCAAACCCACGGCGCACACTAGTGATGTAACGAATATTCACTTTCGCATTCGCGGACATAAGCATATTTTTACATTTTCCCATTTCACATTCGCAAAATTACTGCGAATGTAATCCGAAGTTTTGCGAATATTATTATAACAATTTTTGAGGGTAGGTAATAATAATGTCCTCCGACCAATTCCGGCCACGGCGCCTTGTTTTCATATGATAAATAAATACATATTAGCGCGGGACATATAACCAATAGTGCACATGTGAGTGCACAGACACAAGCGCACTCTCATAGTCCAATGGGGCGCCACAAGTGACACGACCGGAGAGAGATTGGGCGCAGGACCAACGGCTTAACGTGCTTTTCTAGGGGGTGTGACACCGCCAACTCCCTGACTATGAACTTCTATTGGATAATTCCTAACAGAGAAACCCAATATCACATGTTGCGACTCGCGAATCGAACCCAAGACCTCATGATCCGCAGTCGCTTACATTACCGCAGGACCACAAAGGCAATCTGTTTTGAGGGTAATAGTTGGTTATTAAAACAAAATCCATTCATTCATTCATTCAGGGAATCAGGGTTGCCAGAATATTTTTCTCGAATCGCCTGGCTGGAGAGCGCGTGTAGCCCCGAGATAGCCTAACCTGTAGGCAACGGATAATAATTATATTATCGCCGCCCGTAAAGAGAGAGTCCCATTGGTGCTAAATAACTGGCAACACTGAGCGGAATGACACTTCAGTCGGATGCGTTCGTATGAATTCGGCTATTCTCGGAACAAAAAACAAACGGAACGCACTTCGTTCGAACGGGAATGCGTGTGACCTAGGTAGTCACCAAGCTATAGACAAATGGCGCCAAGTTTTAACAAAAACTGAATATTCGCATACACATTCGCATTCGCGTATGTTGGCAGCAGATATTCGCATCCGCGATTGTCCAAAATATGACATTCGTTACGTCATTGGCGCACACCACCGACCTTTCAAAGTTCTGTGACTTTGCAGACTGTCTAGTAATAAAATATATAATAAACATACATTATTCATTACATAATTATGTAAAAGTTTCTGTAACATTGTAGTTACCCGACCGCATGGTCCTGACACTACAATAATTGAAAACACAAAATGCACCTACCACTTTAACTCTCTGCTCTACCTTAAGGTTGACAGGTAGAGAATGCCTTATGGCATTATGTCCACCATTGTACATACTGATTGTACATAAATAAATAAAAATAAAATAAAACCGCTACATAATTTAATAAGGAGCATGTTTCAATTACGCTGCCAGAATGATGCCGCTGCGTTACCACTGTGAAAATATTATCTATTTTTTTGTTTTGTAAAGTATTTAATAATAAACTACCTGTATAATATGCAACAGGCATTATAATGTATTCTGTTGTAATCAGCCACTAAAATAGACTGACTGGCAGACGGCTACACAGAAGGTCTCGGGTTCGAATCCACGATGCGCATCAATGACTTTTTGAAGTTCAGTCTTAAGGTATTAATTATCGCTAGCTTAGCGAAGAAAGAAAACATTCTGAGGAATTCTGCACGTCTGAGAGTTCTCCATAATGTTCTCGCAAGACATGTGTAGTCCGCAAATCCGCACTTGGCAGCATAGTAGGCCTTACCATTTTTATAGTGAAAAGAGGCCCGTGACCACCAGTGGGGCAGTTTATATACAGAGCTGATGATGATCATCGATCGGCGTGTTTTAATTATATACACGATACAACATCTCGATGTAACACCTAAAACTAAATAAAAAATACTTACGTTTTCCAAAAGTTGTTTAAGATGATGATTTTATTTGCCTTATAATTTCAACATTATAAAGGAGACTTAATTTTGTCTAGTCTTAGTAAGAATAACCAGCGAGATATGCAATATTCCTTTTGAAGTGTAAGTAAACTGGATGTAACGTTATCTTATATAATTTCGTCTATTAGCAAAAACTGCTGCGATAACGCCGTCCATTAAGGTCCCAAACGTCGGGAAAATAAGCAATAAACGAGAAATAACCAATAAGATTAGTCTAAGCTCTAAGATAAATAGTGCTTACTATAAGTACATTTCAGAAAATAGCCACTTAATTAGTAACCTATACTATTCTTATACTAATGTATTCGTGACGGGTCTATATTGCGTAATTATTTGAAAATAAAAGAGAAATACCTTATAGTTGCGCCGACGTTTCGACATGAGTGACAACAGCCGTGGTCACGGGAATATTAATGTCCGGCAGCGCCGTTTCCGTGAATCTGTACTATTCTAAATAATAACTTTTTAACAATAATTACCGATATCGTTTTATGTTGGTTTAATTGTTAGTGTCTGACTGCCTCCGTGGTCCAGTGGATAGCGTATGCGACTGCTGGTCGCAGGTCCAGGGTTCGTTGTCTGGGCCGGGCAAAAGTGTTACTAGGTTTTTCCGAATTCTCAGTAGCAGCACGGAGTCTAATGATGTGCCCGGTAACGGCAATAGGCTCGCCCCCTATTACTTGGGACCTAAACATTCATGGCGAAATATAAATTAAAAAAATATATATATTTGTTAGTGACCCTGACAGCTAAGCCATGGGTTCGATTACCACCAGCTTACTAGCACATATAAACTACGCGGGGTAAATGCAACGTAATACTGTTAAGCGTATGACCGAAAATATTTCGCACATTGTTAAATGAGCTTTTTTTATAGACTCACGCCTGAATCCCGGAAGGGCTAGGCAGAGGTGTAATATTACACCCATATTTCGCCATGAATTATCCCGCGTAATAGGGAGCGAGTCTATTGCCGTTACCGGGCACATCACCAGACTCCGTGCTGCTACTGAGAATTCGAAAAAACCCAGTAACACTTTTGCCCGACCCGGGAATCGAACCCGGGACCTCCGATCAGCAATCGTATACGCTTTCCACTGGACCACGGAGGCAGTCATATATATTTCATTTATTTATTTTAATTTTGG
This sequence comes from Euclidia mi, assembly GCA_944739405.2. Classification (NCBI taxonomy): domain Eukaryota; kingdom Metazoa; phylum Arthropoda; class Insecta; order Lepidoptera; family Erebidae; genus Euclidia; species Euclidia mi. The sequence continues at coordinate 8,048,819 of OX123185.2, forward strand.
CACTAGCACTTCCTAACCATACCCATCAACCATCCGACTAAGACCCGCTAAATAATATTGTATGATGTATACAAATCGCGAAAGTTTAAAATCGATTGTTAAATACATTACCTAGACAAAGTATAGGTATAATGGCCAAAGAAATTATAAAATGATATATATCACCTTACCTAGACGTACCTAGTACTCCAAACATAGCTGAGATTCAATAATTATACATATTACATGTATAATTATTAAATCATACAAATTGATCGTAACATAAGGACATATTTATTTGTAATCTTTGGCTGATACAAGAAAAAGCCCTATTCCTCTCTTGAGAAGAAAACCCCAAAAAAACTCAGAGTCATTGCTTCTGTTACTGTCTTTTCATTGTCTTTCATCTTTTCTTATTTTTTAAGAGCCTAAAGCATGGGTTTAATATATAAACAAGATAAATACCTGCAATAATAAAGGTAAGAAAACACATCAACTCCAATCAGTTTACGCGAAATTATGAGGGCAGCCTCCCTTATATAGAAATTTTGTAACCCCTAACACATAAGAACGCTATTTCCCAATGTCTGATCAGTTATTACAGGTATCAACTAACTTAAGGGCACAATTCGATTTCCATTCCTTCAAAACTCTGTCGCTCCTCCATATCCGGGTATGAATCGAATCCACTGTCAATTTTGGTTTTAGACTGATCAGACGAGCTTTTTTATTTTAAATATAGATAATTATCAAGAATAGTTTTACTTTTTGATAATTCATAATGGAGGACAGGCCTTCGCCGTATATGTTAGTAAATAGTTACTTTAGGTTGCAGATTATATCTAGTAATAAGTACATGTTTATTATTATACATGAATACTAATTTAATCATGTAAAATAATTATTCAATATTTTGGGTGTCTTACTCGTGAACTCCCATGTTTTGAAAATGATAAAAGTTAAGGACCTTTATTTTCTTTGACTTGTTGTTTCTCTGAAAAAATGTGTAAAAATCCACACATAACATCAGTAAAGCTTCTTTGTAGATAACACTCAGAAATTCAAGATCCCTCATGATGTTTTCTTCGCCGGTTATCAAGCAATAATTATTATCAATTTAGCTCGCACATGAATATGAGAAGTCAGTTGATCCGTATCTTATAAAGCTATGATTCCTAAAATGAAACAAAAAGCCGCCCGTTTACCTACGCTTAGCAACATACCTTCACTCATTCGTCACTTACTGTCATAATCGATCGTTCATGACAGCCCAATCAGAAGCTCAGCCGACGGTAAAATATGACGGTGCGCACTTCCTAATCTAATACTCGCGGCACAACCCACAACCCACAGGGTTGACGGCTACTTGCGGTTGAAATGTTCTAAAAAATAAATTCTGCTACTTGAGTACAGTATTTCTAAAATACATGTTATTCTTTTAAAATTCAAAAGGTGTAATGTGGGTGTAATATTGCACATCTGCCTAACACTCTGGCGATACTGGCGTAACGGGTGAGAGTCCACACGCCCCTCAAAATTCACCCCATCATAGAAAATTGTGACCCGCGTGACGATGATGATAAAATTAAAAAAAAACATTTTATTAATAAGTGTGTTTCGTAGAATATAATGGTGAATGTTGACCTTGCGAGTACTTCTACTTAAACACGGTGAAATGTTTATTTTTACATAAATATAGGTATGAATGAATCTGGTTTACGAGAGTAATGTTAAAGGGCTTCGTTGACTTTAAAACATTCTATAGTAACTATGTGTTTTTTGTCCTATATTGTTCCACTGTTAAGCAAAGGCCTCTCCTCTCCATTTACATAAATGTCTGATTTGTATACTTTACAAAAAATACTATTCAACGTTCAACTATGGTAGTACAGTCATTACAATTTTCAGAATTCATGAATGATATATTTCTTAATTATTATTCCATTTCATTGTCAAGAGAGCTGGACGTACCTATATAATCCAAATAAACAATCCAATAACGTCATCAATCTGTGTATAGTGTGTATACGATCTCCAGATCCTAATACCTATGTACAGTGGTTGGCTTGCACATATCCTCTCGGAAGCGGATGCCCATCGCTTCACCTTTCACCGCGCCGTCATCCTGAGGTGAGATGACGACGTTCTTGCTGATAAGCGTGCCTTGCAAAACGGAATCTCATACAAAGAATACCGAACAACTTAGTAGTTGAAGCGATGCCGATCCGGGTTTAGTTTAGTGCGCCAACCATTAATGATAGAAAAATATGGCCTAGAGTGGCCGATAGAGAAAAAACAATATAACATTGACGGGAGTTTTAACAAAATACCGTCCAAATAATCTACGATGACTGAATGATGTTAATTGTGAAAAAGAGCCACTAACTCACAGAATGCGAGCAAAACTCAGCCTGGGAGTTACTATTGAATTAGATACATATAATGCTTATGAACGTAACTTTCCCGTACAAATTCCCGTTCCCGTTTTTCGTACAAATATGTGTTGCAACACATATTTGTACGAATAATTAAAAAAAAATATACCACTGAGCATAAACTTCAGCTATTTATTGCAAGATTAAAACTAATATGGCTCCATAAATAAACATTTAACCACCGACTTTCTTTGTTTACTTAACAATAACTTTAAACAATCTATTGAGTTATCTGTTAAAAAGCCTTTCGTAGCTTCCTTAATGATTCATCATAACACGCTTAATTTATTTCAACAGTAAACCATCTATTAAATTCAAAAAGTAATGCAACAGGTATTTTCCATGATCCCTAGATTAAACACAAGAAAACAATCCCTTTTACGGGTCGTGTATATTCCTTAAAGGTTGATGTAATTTAACAGCTTTTGTGTAAGATTATACCTGTGTTGATTCAGTTAAGGAGAAGCTAATGCAAATATATTATTGATTTTACTGAAGAGAGGTTATTAAGTATGTATTTAAAATTATGTTTTTGAATGGGGTCCTACATAATTCAATTTATGATTGAAAGTAATGATTTGTTGTTGTTGGAGATTGTACATGTATAATATATGTTTATTATTCCTTAGTCATGCTTTTGTAGTTGAAATATTTTGAGGAACTTTTGAAGTCGCATTTAAAAACGTACTTTACTTATAAGTGTCTGTGAGATAAGCATATACCTTTGTATCTCATATCAAAATTGTTGTATTTGATTAATTTGCATGACTTTAAAAATCAATACTTAAGGATTTCGCCCGCGGCTCCACCTAATAAAATGATTTTGAATGCACGCTTGGAATAGTGATTTTGGACGGTTTCAGATTAGCGTATTTTTCTGCGCGTATACGGTCGTTTCAGCATACACGCTTACACGCGCGCTACATTACGCGCTTCAATAAACCGGATTCGCGTAAACGGGCTCATTTCGGCTTGTCGATCGAAACAGTAGTGACCATAGCCCAAAAAGACAGGCCTGCTCGATTCGTCAAAATACCTGGCAATTTTTGCCAAGAGTACGTCATCGGGAAAGTACGATGGTTCTCAAACTTTTCGTATCACAATTTACCCACAAGTTTGTGGGTAAATTGTGAATTGACAAAGTTGCTTCAATTATCATAATATATAAAGGTACATACCTATGTTATGTTATACCTATTCGAAATAAAAAGTAAAGGCATATTATAAAAGAAAATATATAAAATAAAAAAGGAAAATAAATCAGTAAAATCAATGTAGGTAAATAAGAGCTTCTAATAATCGATATTAGTTAGGTGGTATAGCTTTCTTTTTTTATGATGCGTAATTATGCTTCTATTTAGCTTTCGTAATCGTATATAAGTACTTACGCAGATCTTAACATCGATTTTATAATGTCACTAGAGGACGCCAGCAGCTACGCCTGCATTTTTTTAAATTTACCCGTTTTGGCAGATCCCGTGGGAATTTCGGGAAATCCCTTCTTAGTGCACCCCTACGGTCCCCAAGGAACACACATACCAAATTTCAGCTTCCTGCGCCCAATAGTTTCGGCTGTAGCGTGTCTGTCAGTCAGTCAGTAACGCAAGGATTTTATATATTAAGATTTTTGTGGGAAGCTTTTTTCATGTCTTGATAGACGACATTTGCCACATGCCGAAATATATAATTTTGATTTTTCGTGGTACTCAATATTTTTTTAATCCAATATTTTAAAAACATCCAACAGTTCTTTACTTGAATATATTAAGTTGCCCGATAATAATATATTAAGTTGACCCAATTACTTTTACAATTCTTGTATATAACACATTACTATATGACAATAGAAGAGTTTGGAAATATCAGTTAAAAATTAGTAAACGAGTGAACACGAGCGACTTTTTAATGTGTTGGAAAGAGAAACGTTTTCAGTAGCTGAGTACTTTGTATCTGTCAATGCTGTCACCGGAGTAATGTTGCCAGTACTGTAAATATATTGTACTCATTTAAATCGATAGGTTATTTGTATAAAAATATTAGGCCAGTAAGAGTAGCATTGCTGAGTTCAAAATGTTATTAAATCGTAACAAATAACTATGACATATGGACTTGTATGGTATTTTGTTCTTAAAAGATCTCCAATTAGATAATATTTACCCTAAACAGCTTTTTTCAAAAAGTGGCAATGAAAATGTGACGTCATTTTGACGTCATTTCGCCGACCCACGGCACGCTGTCACCGAAGTGAGCAGGCCTGTCTTCTTGGGCTATGGTAGTGACCTCCTGTCAGTGTCAACATAGATTCTGACGGCTGCGCTTATACGGACTCAGAAGCGCGTCAATGCACGTACGAGTTGCGCGTGTGCCAAATGGCGCACCTACACGCGCCTGCGCTTCCAAAAACGAGCTTATACGCGCGTATAAAACGCTAATCTGAAACCGCCCTTAAGCGGCCGCCTCGCCACTTGACACTGCGCCGAGTGTTGTGGGTTCGATTCCCACACGAGACAATACTTGTTATCCATAAATTGTTGTTTCGAGTCTGGATGTTATTTGTGTCCGTTGGTTTTATGTTTGTAAAGCCCCCCGCAATACAGGATTTATTCCTAATGCCGTTGTCTTCTAAAAAAAAAACGATTGCCCCTATCTATCTCCACAAAAATCAAACCATGAAATCGCTCTATCGCGACGTGAAAGAAGAAAACACACTTTCGCTTTTACAATATTACTATGGATTATTTATTCATTCATGTAGAAATGAGATGTTATCTTAGTTTAAGTTCCGCGTGAAATTAATTAAAATGGCAACAAAATAGAAGAGAGGTTGAAATTGCACTGCTGTCACGTCTCTAACCATATCGTTTCAACGTCAAATAAAGCAGTATATTCAGAACAAGGGATAACGAACTGTATTTTATAGAGTAAAAGGTTAATTCTCGAAGATCACAAAGGTCTGCAGTACTATTTGCCAAAGCGCCTTGTTTTCGACTTGTAAATTGATTGAAACGCTCGGCAACTGGTAATTGCTAATAGTTTTCTTGTAGGAAGTAGAAGAGAAGTCGTAGGAAGTTGGTAGACTACTTGAATTCCTTCCAAACCTTTATTTCCCCTTCGTTGTATTTGATTCCAAGTGTCTTCAGATAGTATTTTATTTTCATTGTATGTTTTTTGCATCTTAATTGGCAACTGCAATTAATTTGCTGTCGATGCAGACGTGTTCTTGTTTGCTTTTCATTGAATGGATCATTTGCTTATTCATCAAGTCATGTTTGTTCCCGTCCCGTCGATGTTTACCGACAAAAGGTAAACACATGATGCAACGCAGGTGGAACAGAACACGTATGCAAAAGGAGTATCCGGAAAGAAAAGTATGATGTACTAGAATGAACAACTATTAGAAGAGCAAAGTTGCACTCTTACAAATTTATAGATTTGTGAAACCTAGTTTACAAGTGGGTCACAAAAAGTTACACCACTCCATGCCTCGAAGAGCTAACAAGTCCTCGACCCGGCTATCATGAAGGTCTGTGTCAACCTCTATGGAGAGTCAGTAGACTAAGGTAACAACGTAGACCGCTTAACAATAGAACATGTCTGTCTTTGGCCGCAGGCATAGCCGAGAAAATATAATTAAATAGTAATAATAATAATATTCTACCACATACACATCACTATAAATTATTATGTTTATTTTTTTAAATACCGTCTATTCAAATAGAAAAATAATCTCAGTTATTATTGTTACCCAGTCAGTGCCTAGGTATCCAGTTAGCAATTTTTTATAAAATGAGAAAAAGTCGTGTATAAATAGGCTGGTTTCATGTATGTAGGTACTAAGTAGGCATCATTAGCCTGTAAAGATTTTTTTACTTTGAAGGTACTAATTTCTAATAAGTAATTATGTCTACTATTAGAAAGTTATTGATGTGCCGAAAACTTATTGCAAGCTCTTTAAATTGAGAGTATTTCTGTAGCAAAATATACGAATATATTTTACGTTTTATGTATTTCTAATAAATTAATACCGCTATTACACAATTTAATTTGACCTTGCATATTACTTTATTTTAATGTGTCAATGAAAGTACTGTAATGCCGTTAGCATTTGTTTCTCCTTTCTTGTATTTGAGTTAATTTTGATCTTTAAGAGAATTGTTTACAAAAATGAATGAAAATTCTGGCTGCCGATCTACTTTATACACATTCAAATAGTAGGCAAAACATTTTCGATTAATTTGATACTTCAAATTAATCGAAAATGTTTTGCATTTGATACTTACAACTTACATAATAAACCTTTAACAAGGTTTTTCATTACAGACTAGAGAGAATATAATTTTTCGTCACATCAATACTTAATGTGTTGAGAAAATTAGACATAAATAAAATAAAGTTGTACTACCCGTAGTAGCGGCCGAACGACTCTACAGGATGTTGTAAAACACCAGTTATGTGCCCTCAACAAATCCTGCCACGGATTCATAATACCCGGCTAAATTAAATATGGAACCAGGTATTAGGTAGCAAACCATCTGCTCATAATAAAGGTATGAATTTACTGCTTTATGTGGACATACTGTGCTAAGATTGGAATTAAAAAAATGTATGATGGTTTTATTTGAACGGTCGCTGTATATAACTGATGACATTTTAAAAAACGCACAATGGCGAGCATACAAATCCTGGCGACATCTAACGGACATTGACGGCAATACAAAGACAAAAAATACGGTATTATAAGTTTCACATGCAATTAGTACGTACTAGTAGACTGCCTCCGTGGTCCAGGAGATAGCGTATGCGACTGCTGATCGGAGGTCCCGGGTTCAATTTCCGGGTCGGGCAAAAGTGTTACTGGGTTTCTCCGAATTCTCAGTAGCAGCTCGGAGTCTGGTGATGTGCCCGGTAACGGCAATAGGCTCGCCTCCTATTACGTGGGACCAAAAAAATTATGGCGAAATGTGGGTGTTATATTACACCTCTGCCTACCCCTTCGGGGATACAGGCGAGAAACTATAAAACAAAATGGTAGACATACAAGTTCTTGACCACATCCATCGGACCACAGCAGAGACGATGACTTAACCTGGCCATAGGACATTACACTTGGCTTCTTTTCAAGCTATCATTACACTGCCACAGAAGGGTATTCCACAGCACAGGTACATCAATAATGTTTTGAAGTTAATTGTTAATCGTCACTTGCTCTATGTTTCACAGAGCTCCTAAATCCTTGGGCCCAGTTATCATAAATAACTATTTCTAAATGTTGCTACTGGTAGTCAATAGGTAAATAATGATACTCGTCTTTACCATAGATCATCAGTATCACTTTGATTTATAGGGGTCGGACGACTGTCAACGGCGACGCGCTTTGCCACACGTCACGTTTTGTCTCCCCTTCCAACAGAGGCAAAAAGAGGGCTAGGGAATGCCTATTTGCAACGGTGAATGTTTGTGGAGGAGTGGATAGTAAGATCGATGAATTGTGTGATATGATGGATGTAAGGAAAATTGATATACTAGGAGTGAGTGAAACGAAGAAGAAAGGTTGTTCAACAACTACTCATGGCCAGTATCATGCATACTGGTCTGGAGTTGTTGAGTCGGAAAGAGCTAGCCGAGGAGTTGGTGTGAAAGAATATGAATATGTCAACTCCAGGCTTCTTTGGATGCGATTAAAACTTGGCTTAATGAAAGTCTTTGTTGTGTGTGTTTATGCTCCAGACATGTCCAAGCCATTGAATGTCAGAGAGGAATTCTGGGATAAGGTTAGAGATGTGCTTGCTAGGTGTGAGAATAATGAAAGAATAATTATGTTAGGTGACTTTAATGGATAGGTGGGTGTGTCTCGTGATGGATGTGAAAGGGTTCTAGGGCGATTTGGTGACGAGAGAGTGAATGAAAATGGTGAGAGTTTGCTGGAGGTTTGTATGGAGAGAAAGCTTGTGGTGACAAACACTTTGTTTAGTCACAAGTTGATTCATATGTATACATGGCAAAGGCAGACAGAAAGGAGTATGATAGATTTTGTTGTGGTAGATGAACGTATAAAAGGAAAAGTGAAAGATACTAGAGTGTATCGAGGCTTAAATGTGGGTACTGACAATTTTTTGGTAGTTAGCCGCATAGCGGGACTAACCACTAAATGGCGCCATCGCCCTCGCATACACTCAGCTGCCATTGAAAGAGTAAAAGTTGAACGATTTGAAGAAGAGGATGTACGTAGTCAGTATCAAGAGGCGTTGGAAGAAAGGTTTAAAGAATTGTTTGAGGAAGATGATTGCGAGATATAAGAATTTTGGAAAGAGTTTAAGAATGGAGTAATAGAGACAGCTATACAAGTATGTGGCGTAAGCAAGAGGAAGCATGTTAAAAAGATTTGTAATGAATGGTGGGATCAGGAAGTAAGTGGTGTGGTCGCGGAAAAGCGCAAAGCATGGATGGACTTTCTGGCCGTAAGAGCCAACAAAAGGGTACAAGGTAGTGTGACTGACAATGAAAGGATAGTGAAAGAAAAGTATGTCAGGTTGAAACATAAAGTAAAAGAAACAGTGAGAAGAAAGAAAGAAGAATGCAAAGATAAATTTGATAGAAAGTTTTCTCAGCATTTTCGGGCCAATATCAAATTATTCTGGCACTTGGATAGAATAGCCCGAGGCAAAGCAGGTGACTTAAAAGTTGGTGTGATAAGGGATGTAAATGGAAATATTATAAGAGAGCATGGGGAAGTTTTGGATCAGTGGAAGGTGTATTTTGAGAATTTATTTGAACGAGGAGAAAGTGTCACTAGGAATACAGTAGCGAATGAGGAAGATAATTGTGCAAGTAATATAAGTATGGAAGAGATACGGTATGCAATGAAAAGTTTGAAAGCGGGTAAAGCTGCGGGATATGACAGAATATCTGCTGAAATGCTCAAAGTAGGCGAAGGCGTCACCGCAAGCCTGCTGTACCTACTTTTCAATAAATGTTGGCGGTCCGGTCGTGTACCAGGTGACTGGAACAAGGCCGTAATTGTGCCACTGTACAAGGGAAAAGGGTCACAGCAGGAATGCAAAAATTATCGCGGTATAAGCCTCCTGAGTGTTGTTGGCAAATTGTATGCAAAGATACTGATTGAAAGAGTGATCTCTGAAACGGATAGTAAAATTTGGGATGTGCAAGCGGGATTCAGAAAGGGAATGGGATGTACGGATCAAGTCTTTTCCTTAAGGTGCATTTCAGACAAAACCTTAAGTAAACACCAGAAGGTTTTCTGCGCCTTTATTGACCTGGAAAAGGCTTACGATCGAGTGGTGAGGGATGAACTTTGGTCAACACTTTCTGTGTATGGAGTGAGCAGCAGTCTGATACGGGCACTTGAATCCTTATATAGGGATTCAAGTGCCTGTGTCAGAATAAACGGGGCCTACACGGACTGGTTTAACATTGATCGTGGTGTTAGACAGGGATGTGTAGCGTCTCCTTGGCTGTTCAATCTATTCATGGACAGTTGTTTGACCGATCTGAAAGGGTCTGAATGTGGATTAAGAATGGGTGAATCTGTGTTTAAGACCCTGCTCTACGCTGACGATCAGGTTCTTTTTGCGTCGTCAGCGTCTGACTTACAGCAGATGGTCACCGTAATGAATGAGGCGTATAAGAAGAAGGGCATGAAAGTGAATGTAAGCAAGACTAAGGTCATGGTCATAGAGAGGGAAGACAGTATAACTGAATGTAACATAATGATAGGAGATGAAAAAGTGGAATGTGGTGAATGAGTTTGTGTATTTAGGGTCTTTGTTTACGAGAGATGGGAAATGTGAGGGAGATGTTGAAAGGAGAGTGAAAGCAGGAAATAGTGTGAATGGCGCCTTACGGTCCATCATCAGTAGCGAAATTATACCAAGTAAGGCTCGTCTTGCTGTACTGCAGGGAGTTTTGGCGCCAACACTGATGTATGGTAGCGAATCATGGGTTTGGCAGACGAAGCATGAAAGTAGAATCAATGCTGTGGAGATGAGAGCTTTAAGGAGTATGTGCGGAATAAGTTTGAAAAATAAAGTGCGTAACAGTGTGATACGGGAAAAGTGTGGTCTAAAAGAAGATGTAGTGACGAAAATTGAAAAAGGAATGTTACGTTGGTTTGGACATCTGGAGCGGATGGATGAAAGAAGAAATACGAAAGGAGTGTATCGTGCGAGAATAAATGGAAATGTCGGTAGGGGACGCCCTAGGCGGACGTACGCCGACCAAATAGGTGATCTACTGATAAAGGGCAAAATAAAAAGTACCTATAACCGACGCGCATGCATGACGAGGTTAATGAATGTCGATGAAGCGAAAGAGGTATGTTTGAACCGAAGCATGTGGCGTTCCATAGTCTCTGCCTACCCCAATGGGAGACAGGCGTGACGTTATAGATAGATAGATAGATAGATAGATAGGACGACTGTCGTTCCGTAAAAAAGCAAATACTCTATCGATGCTAGTTGGACTCAAAAAGTGTATCACTTATTTGTCTGGGTTCATGAGCAAAACTTAAGGTTGCAACTGTACGCTAGTATACGCTTTATAACTTAACTATCGTTATAGTAAAAATGTTATAAAATATTCTGCTAATGAATTATTTATGTTAAACCCACCGTAAAATAATAAACTTCAGCGCCAAATTCTGTTCGACTAAAAACTTTTTTATGCATTGGATGAAAAATGTTTGCTTTGTTTTGACGTTTAGACTGGGAATACAGGTTTTTGGCTTATTATATATTCAGGAGTAAAATATTTTATTCACTATGTTTGGTAATTTGTATTGTGTGAGTGTTTAACGGTTTACTGTTGCTAATAAAATAGGTAGTAGTTTTGAAAAGGTTTTGTTCGTAGCAAGTTAAACAAAGAAAATAGACTTTGTAGATCTTTGTTTATACCTATAATTAGAAATTTAAGCTCTTAAAAAATAGGCATTAGGATAATCTATACTCTATACATATAAATAAAATTGAAGTGTCTGTCTGTGATTACAAAATAGCTACGTTTTTTCAAGTGCATATAGTTAGTTACACGATTCTAAGTCCAAATCTACCCTTTTTAACATTTTTGTCTGTCTGTCTGTCCGTCTGTCTGTCTGTCTGTCTGTCTTTCTGTTTGTCCGGGGTAATCTCTGGAACGGCTGAACCGATTCAAATGAGACTTTCACTGCAAGGTAAAGGGCTTTATAGCGCTACATATAGACTTCAATTTGACCCGGTAGTTGGCGCTGTTGTCGCGATAACAAGTCTTTACTTCTTCAACTCATCTATACATATAATCTATATCTATACATCTATACATATAAATAAAATTGAAGTGTCTGTCTGTGATTTCAAAATAACTATGGTTTTTCAAGTGCATATAGTTAGTTACACGATTCTAAGTCCAAATCTACCCTTTTAACATTTTTGTCTGTCTGTCTGTATGTCTGTCCGTCTGTCTGTCTGACTGTCTTTCTGTTTGTCCGGGGTAATCTCCGGAACGGCTGAACCGATTCAAATGAGACTTTCACTGCAAGGTAAAGGGCTTTATAGCGCTACATATAGGCTTCAATTTGACTCAGTTGTTGGCGCTTTTGTCGCGATAACAAGTCTTTACTTCTTCTACTCATCTATACATATAAATAAAATTGAAGTGTCTGTCTGTGATTTCAAAATAACTATGGTTTTTCAAGTGCATATAGTCAGTTACACGATTCTAAGTCCAAATCTACCCTTTTTAAAATTTTTGTCTGTCTGTCTGTCTGTCTGTCCGTTTGTCTGTCTGTCTTTCTTTCTGTTTGTCCGGGGTAATCTCTGGCACGGCTTTACCGATTCAAATGAGACTTTCACTGCATGGTAAAGGGCTTTATAGCGCTACATATAGGCTTCAATTTGACCTGGTAGTTGGCGCCGTTGTCGCGATAACAAGTCTTGACTTCTTCAACTCATCTATACATATAATTTATATCTATACATATAAATAAAACTGAAGTGTCAGTCTGTGATTTCAAAATAACTATGGTTTTTCATGTGCATATAGTTAGTTACACGATTCTGAGTCCAAATCTACCCTTTTAACATTTTTGTCTGTCTGTCTGTATGTCTGTCCGTCTGTCTGTCTGTCTGTCTGTCTTTCTGTTTGTCCGTGGTAATCTCTGGAACGGCTGAACCGATTCAAATGAGACTTTCACTGCAAGGTAGAAGACTTTAGAGCGCTACATATAGGCTTCAATTTGACCCGGTAGTTGGCGCTGTTGTCGCGATACCGACTCTATACCTATATGTGTATATTTTCAGTAATTATTATTTTTTGAAAATCGCCAGACGGATATAAATTTTATTCGGCTGAGACATAGTTTATTTATTTAAGGCGTTCACTAAGAACGAATTTTACGAAAGGCCTTGATTGACGAGGTTGTAAGGTTCGCGCAAAGTATAACATTATTTTTAGCCGCGTGCGAAGCCGCGGGTACCAGCTAGTGTATGATATAATGTTTTAGTTTTAGGCAATGAGAGGGCACAGGGGATCGAAGATCGATGTTCATCGGTCACGAAATTTATAACTGTAATACTGCGTCCAGCTAATTTATACTATTTATTTTAGTGGATCCATCAGCAGATTTATATTAAGTTTTGTATTTATTTAGACAGCGTATTGTATTTATTTAGATTTGTATTAAGTTTTGGTATGTTTATTAACAATAGCAGACACCTGGTTACACAAATAGTTTGTCGCTTGATTAGCATCTAACTTACTGATTTGTGGGAACCACGTTATCATTGATAGCTCTTTTTTAATGGCATCAAAGTCTCGTTTGACAGCTGTTCGATCCAAGCATTTTTGCTGAGGTCCATCAATAGCCAAACCCAACAAAACTAGGTCATGATCGGTAATATCTGAAGAGCAGATTACGCCTACAACATTTTTTATAGTATTAATAAAAATATGGTCGAGACAGGCACCTGATCTCGTTGGTCCTGTTATAGCGGGAAATAAGCCATGTTCCGCTGTTAGACATAGATATACTAGCTCCTGGTTACTTGTAGTGGCTAGAATGTTAATATTTAGGTCCCCCGCTAAAACCAGAATTCTAAATTTACTCTGATAAGCATCAAGCACTTCATGAAGAGAGCATAAAAAATTATTGATATTTTTGAATGACGGTGGGCGATATATACCGAATATAGTTATATTGTTACCTAAATCCAGCTGTAGACAATCCGCCTCACAAATATCCGGCTCAGAAACACTCGCTTTCAAAGTGTCTCGTATGTATACTACGACACTGCTGTTTTGGTTAATATATGTTTGTGTTTTATAGCTATTGTATGATCGTAGTATAGGAGTTACTGTAAAATCATCGATCCAGCACTCGGTTAATATAATAATATCGATAGGCATGTTGATTCTTTGCAGAGTAATTATCAAATTGTCAAAATTTTTGTTTATACTCCGTATGTTGAGTGTTAATAATCTAAAGTTGTAGACTGACGTAATTGCTGTGTCGCATTGCTCAGGCGCTTCTATTGTGTGACATTTTATGGCAATAGAATCTAACTCCTCTACTATTGCATTATCAATCATGGGTATATACAATGAGTGTCATATGCTAATGAGCGATACCTGGGATACGGAGTTAAAATAATTGTCACACTATGATGATGAGCTATCACAGCCTTGAGTACCAAATGATATAAGCAGTGTTTCAGAACTTTGAAACTATAGTTTTGTTCGATTATGTAAAATAGGAACTGGATTTTGCACCATGTATCTGTATTCATTCTTTTCGCAATATATTTACATACTTCCAATAAAAAGAACAATACTGTATTACGCCACAGAAAGTGTAGCATTTTTTTAAGATTTAATAAAATACTGTTAATATAAACATGTAATATTATGATAAATACATAAAATTTAATATACGAATGCAAAAATATATAAATGATATTATGATAAAAAATACAGGTAAAATAATGAATATGATCACAATTTACAGTTACTACCGGAAGTGAATCCGCAGTTTCAATTGGTTTTAGGGGTGTTAAATATACGTAATAGGTCGTCATGAGTGCGTACCGACAGGGCAGGCTTACCTTCGCGTTGCTTGACATATATAACGCCTTGAGCGCACCAACAGTAGGCATAGTCTTGCTCCTTTGACTTGGCTCTTGTTTCCCGAAAAAGCATCCTGTTTTTCTTAGTGAGACGCTCGTTGTAATATATTTTAGTTGGTGTACCGGGAACATCAATGTCCGCGCTCGTGATGTTTTTCCTCGCTTTTGAGGCCTTGATTATTTGATCACGTTTAATTCTGCGAATGAGACGCACTACTACAGGCCGCGAGAACTTGGTGTTATTTTCAGGATTTAATGCGGATTTAATACGGGGGCCTGCTCTAGTCACCCAGTCGATATCACAATCGTTTAATTCGACACCCACCTTCCGCGCAGCCAAAAGCGCAATATGGTGAAGGTTTTCATTCGCGTGCTCCGGGATCCCAGCTATTTCCAATTCGTTCCTTAAGTTTTGTTGCGCTTGTGTATCGAGTTCCTGTTGCAGTTCTGATACTTTTGATTCCAGTAATTTCACCTCTTGTTCACGACATTCAAATAGTTTTATTTGTTTATCTTGCGTAGCTACAGTTGTTCCCAATTCCTCAAGTCTTGTTTGACAATTTATGAGCGAGGTAGTTGCGTCAGCGAGGTTCTGTTTCAGTGACGCTATTTCCCTTGTCAACATGCGAACTTCTTCAACCAGCTCCTTCATCTCTGAGTTTGTGTTGGATTCAACGTCAGCTTTCTTTCTCTTAGGGCCGATTTTTCAATCCTCAGATAAAGAGAAAAATAACTATTCCACTGATAAATTTATTAGGCTGTTTAACAGTCCATTAAACTTGTGTCAATTTTTCAATAGTATTTTATTCCGTCGGCAACTATCTGTCTGAATAACAGCAACGTACCCGTCACTAACTTCAGAGAGGTGAAACAAATATATCAGAAAAGTGCATGTTAGAGCGGGGCAGGAAATTAGAGCAGGACAGGAAATAGAAGCTTTATGTCCTGTCCTGCTCTAACTGTCACAATGATAGTTGTCATTATTTCGGGGTTACCTAGTTACCTACGTTTTTTTATGTATGTTTGGACTGTGGTATTTTCGCGGAATTTGTAAGTTTTATGCTGTTCGTTTTCAATCAAAAATATATTATAATAACAATGCAATTAAAGCGTTCTTCAAATTTTAATGCGAGTTTAAAGATATTCAACTACTAATAAGTTGAATAGAAAAATACAAGGATATTATAGAAATTAAAACGACTGATGCGGTAGGTAACTAATAAGGACGAGGAATGTGCGTGGAAAATATAGAAAGTGCTTCAAATTCATGCGGTGTATCTTCAAATAACCGTTAGTGACAAAAATTAAAGCTTAAATACGAGAGTCTTAAAAATAATACCAAAATAAATCGTCTCATCAAAGACGAGCCAACGCTCCCAGCATGACCAATGTTGAGGAAAAATATTGGGCATCTGTTCCAACATAACAGAACACCTTTACATTTAAGAACCATTCAAGACTTATGAACGTAATAGTACCTACGTTACTGTTATAAGATGTGAATTTTGGTAGTTGAATAATTGTAAATATTATTAGTATTTTGTGAATCAGTAGGTATTTGTGTTGTAATTCGTTTTTTGAAAATATAAGTCTGTAGTTTTTATGCCATAAGTGTGTGTTAAATGTTTGAAATACATGATATCTGATTTCTTTCACTATTTCATAATATCAGCTCTCCATTGAATCCAATATAGGTATTAAAATGATCGGCCCGCGGTCTTACAATTCTTTATCTCTTTATAGGTCGATTAATATACACACATCAACAAAGTCTAGGGATATTTTATATTTCATCAAATATCTAAAAATCTATGAAGAATTTTCTGATACAGTAAATAGAAGAATCATAGATTATTTTAAGGTCTTTAATAAAAATAAAAAACATTTCGTGTTTTTTTTTGTTTTAAATAAAAAAAATATTTTTTTTAATCATCATGGAAAATTAGTATGATAACAACAAACATTTCTTCTTAAAAAACTATTAATTTTAATAAAAATTGAAAAAATCTTGTAAAATCTAATAATTAATAATCAGTGTTGCCACCTCTTACATTGATTACACATCGACATCGATTGTTAATACTTAAAATTAAATTGTCAATGTCTTGCTGCGGTATGAGGTCCCATGTCCTTTGCAAGTGTTCGTAAAGTTGTTGTTCAGTCGTCAAATTTGGTGGAAAATCTCTCAAAGCTTTTCGTTGTAACATGTCCCAGGCATGCTCGATAGGATTTAAGTCGGGCGACTGTGCAGGCCAATCCAAAACTTGAATATCGTGCTCTCGGAGAGCGGTCGATACCAGCCGCGCCGTATGGCAAGGAGCATTATCGTGCATGAGCAGAAATTCATGGCCTATTTGAGTTCTGTGTGGGACAATAACGGGCTCTACTACCTCCCAGAGGCGGCTCGTGAAAGATTATATTGGGTGTTCACTAAAAAAGAAGATGAAACTGCTTACAATTTATTTTGTGAATGCTTTTACAATTAACAGTAAGATGTGCTAAATCATCGATACCTACCTGAACCGTCCACGCAGTATCAACTCCAGCGCCACCAAAAAAAAAATACCTACACGGAAAAGAAAACGGCTTCTTACTTCCTTCGCATTTTCGCCACCACATAACCAAAGCGTTTTATCATATTGGTCTTTTTTTTTAAGTTTTTTCACAGTTTTTTATAAAGTTCTAACTATCTATCTATATCGTCATGCCTGTCTCCCACTGGGATACGTAGAGACTATGGAACGCCACATGCTTCGGTTCAAACATACCTCTTTCGCTTCCTCGACATTCATTAACCTCATCATGCATGCGCGTCGGTTATGGGTACTTTTAATTTGGCCCAATTTTAGTACATCACCTATTTGATCGGCGTACGTCTGCCTAGGGCGTCCCCTACCGACATTTCCATTGATTCTCGCAGAATACACTCCTTTCGTATTTCTTCTTTTATCCATCAGTTTATAAAGTTTACGCTGTTATATTCCATATTAGTTACACAATTTAACTGTCTTTCTTAAACATATACACACAATCACATACAATTAACAATATTTTAAACACCAATTTTTTTCTAATTACCAACGCACTTGCAGAGAAATGTTTTGCTTTTGTTTACATTCAAATGATACCGGCAAAACACTACTAAAAAAAAAACGGCGCATGCGTTTTAATTTTTCTTCGTGACAAATAGTCATATCATTTAGTCGGGTAATATATTCGCGCATGCGCACCTCATCAAGCTAGCCAGGAGCGGCGCTCCGTATTTGCCTTATTTCTCATACAAATCTTTTGTCTCACGCGCCCAGCGCATAGAACGCTCTCTCTCTCGCACTCATTACATTTCAGTATTATGCGTTGTACTAAGCTTTCGTCAACGAAGAGCGCTGTTATGAGCGCTCCACTCAACAAAAATACCTATGTATGTTTCAAGAGTGTTGACAAAACTATGATAAACAGTTTTGTAGTCAAATACTTATTTGTAGATATGCATTATAGAAAAGAGACTAGGTGTGTATTAAAATATTGAGCATGTTTATAGAAAAAGTTTATATACATAATATATTTTATAATTTTGGGAGTTCACTGCTCCAGCGCTCCTTTGAAAGAGCCGCCACTGCTACCTCCTCGTGGTATTTTTGTGCAGTCATGCTGCCTTGGATCCAAACGAGTTGGGTTCGTCCGCCAAGACGAATTCCTGCCCACACCATGATTGTCCCGCCTTGGTATGGGTGGACCTCCTGAGGGTGCCGTAGACGGCTAACTCTCCCTGGAGCTCTCCAAACGCGTGTTCTTCGTGAATCCGGGTGAAACCCAAACCGGGACTCATCGGTGAACAGCACCAAAGACCATTGTTCGTCACTCCATGGTAAATGCTCCCGAGCCCACGAAAGCCGCCGACCGCGATTGCCACGTCGCAATGCTGGAACACGCAATGGTCTTCGAGCATGAAGATCAACTTCATGTTACCTTCTTCGCACGGTTTGGTCGCTTACCAGCAGCTGGTGGTCCTCCTGGAGCCTTTGCACTAGTTGCAGCGCTGTGATATTGGGTTGTCTTCTGGCGGTCATTTGGAGAAATCGATCCTGTCTCTGCGTAGTAACACGATATCTACCTGTGTGCTGTTCGGCCACATCTCCAGTACTGCGATAACGTGACCACAACCTTGATATCACATTTTGACTGGTATGTAGGGCCTCAGCAACGACGCGTTGAATTGCACCATTTTCTAACATGCCCACGGCTCGTAACATTTCATCTCGACTCAAATGACGACGTGACATGACTTTTAAAGTTCGTACGTCACGTTAAATTAAAAAAGAAAAACAATTAAAACCCTTTTCATTAATAATTATAATAAAACAGTTTTAACTTTCTTTAATGTAACGAATTACTAGCAAATTTGCCGCCATATTTTGTTTATTATTTTGTTTTTTTTCTTTTCATGTTCAAATTTTGAAAATAGAATAAAAGAGGTTTTAATCTGTATATAAACTTTTTGTGGAAACTAACAAGGTTCTAAACTATAAACTCGTAAATAATTTAGGATTAAGATATCCCTAGACTTTGTTGATGTGTGTAGGTTTAATTCGTTTATAGTAGCCTCCTCTATGATTGCTGCGTCGTCAAAATATTAAAAATGACCATCTTTTCCATATTTTGTAATATATACTACGTCAACTTGAAGTTAAGTGTCAAATAAGCAGTTATCTGACCAAGGATCGGACCGTTAAATTTATTCCTTAGTTAGGTGAGTTATTCGACGAGTAAACCCTATCTGACCATTGAAAAACGCAATTTTACGCTATCTTTAGAATAAATACAATCTGGTTGTTTAACTGAGACTTGAAAAATCGGCCCTTAGTGACGTTGTCTGATGCGGAGCGTATAGGAGTGGAGCTATTATCGCCACCTTTTTTCTGAGAAGAGCAGCAGTCAGGGCATTTCCACGTCTTGATTTTCTCAGTTGTAAGCGTAGCTAGGTTAATACATAGCGAACAGAAGTTTTTCTCGCAAGATGTTGTAGAACTTGTCAGGAAATTGGAGTCTTTGTAGTTTTTCAAACAGCCGTTGCATTTCATCTTGAAAAATAAATTACTGAACCAAATTTAAAACAATATGCCGGCAAAAAGTTGAATGTAGTTACAACTCGGGATCGAACCTGCTCCTTATTGTGTAATAAAATCTCACAAAAAGAATGACTTTACGGAGGATCGATCCCACGCCACGTCGTTCTGCCCTTGTAGCGTGTCGGGCGCTCTACAACCGCGCTATGTTTGTATGTAAGCTTAGCAGCGAATTATAAGATGTCTTTCTAAACTTTTATTGTGGCGACTTTTGAGCCGTCCTTTGGATTTTGTCCTTGACTATTGTTCTTCATTTACCGGCACTTTTGCACTTTTTTAAACAGTTTTTTGGTAATAACTTTATTATTTTTTCACGCACAGTTCCTGTTTTTGCACAGTTTTAGATTGTCGATTTTTCTTGGTTTTAGATTGTCGATACACTGACATAAGTCTCAATATCAATATTAAGTATTTTACCACTTTTTCTTTAATATTTTGAGAGACACACAGTAACACGTCTGCTTCGAGTAACGACACGAGCGGGGAGTACATAAGTTGAAACTGGGATAACGCTAGGAAGATGATGATGACACTGTATACCTACTAAGCTTGAGATTTATTATAACATCATCCTCTTAACGTTATCCCGGTTTCAATCTGGGATCCGCTTTCTAGTCTAACTGGATTTGGCTGAATATTAGCTTTTCCACAGAGCGACTGCCTGTCTGATCTCCTAAACCCGAAGGGATAGCGATATTCCATGGTTAAGACTAGTGTCAGTTTATTTAGAAGGTACTGATGCCCTGTAATGACTGTCAAAGATCTTCATGACAACCGGGACCGACGGCTTAATGTGCTCTCCGAGGCACGGGACAAGCGACAATTAACCATTTAATACGCACATAACTCCGAAAAGTCATTGGTGCGCGCCGTGGATTCAAACCCGATACCCTCTGCACGGCAGTCTGTTGGTATATCCACTCGGCTATCGCCGCCTAGATTTACTATAACAACATTTAATTAAAAAAAAAGTAAAACGGTTTTGCATTTTAATGTGTCATTGTTACAACGTTCATAGCCGACACATCATTTAACGATAAAAATCTTTCATTTTGTTTATTTCAAATAGCAGAGGTGCGTCTGTCAGCCAAATACAAAAAATGCGTCAACAGTTTTAGTCCAAAAGCAGAAAATGTATCTATGATTGTAGCGACTCGAAAAGAATCAATGACTTGTTAAAAATACGTATACAGTGGTATTGTATGGTTAGGTTGCGATAGTATCTGACTTTTTGAAGTTATGTGTGTATTAAAAATGTTAGTAATCACTCGCTTAAAAATGTGCCCGGTAGATGGCAAATGGCTCGCCCTCTATTACATTGGGACCGAAACATAATTTAACTGCCGAAGTGGGGGTGTGTAATACGCCTCTGCCTACCCCTTCGGGGATAAAGACGTGAAGTTATGTTATGTTAGTGTAGGCAGCAATATAATAGTACCTACCTATAGATACCAACAGACTGCCATGCATATATGTAGTACCGAGTTCGCTTCCCCTGCTGAGTACGCATCACTCACTATCCCAAGTTATATTGTAAATAATTATCTCTTGCCCAGTGCCTCGGAGAGCACTTTACACCGTCGATCCCGACTGTCATAAAGGTCTTTGGCAGTCGTTGCGCGGAGTCAGTGCCCTCCAATAAACTGATATTGGTATAAACGGTAAATAAACCCCATCCTTTTGGGTTGCGGAGTTCATCATCAGCCCTGTATTTATGCTGCCCACTGCTGGGCACGGGTTTCTTTCCACTACTAGAAGCGTAAGGCCATAGTCCACCACGCTGGCCAAATGTGGGTTGGCAGACTTCATATGTCTTTCAAGAACATTATGAAATCTCTCAGCCATGTAGGTTTCCTCACGATATTTTTCTTAACCGTTAAGCAAGCAATAATGAACAATTTAAATAGCATTTAGCTTCGAAAAGTCATTGATGCGTGCCGTGGTTTCGAACCCGAGACCTGCGTAACAGTCTGTCGGTTTCTCCTCTCAGCTATAGTAAAGCTTTGTAGTGAAGCTGATATTCTGTCATATCTGGTTAGACTATTTAGACGAATAACGCTGGGACGATGACAAGTGGTATTGTGCAGTTCGTATCAATTTTTTTAATATCTTCACGCTTGTATCCCCGCAGGGGTAGGCAGAGGTGTAATATTAGGTACACCCACATTTCACCTTATGATTTTTTAGGTCCCACGTAATAGGGGGCGTGCCCGGTAACGGCAATCTGTAACATTGTCAGACTCCGTGCTGCTACTGAGAATTTGGAAGAACTCAGTAACACTTTTGCCCGAACCGGGAACCGAACCCGAGGCCTCCCGATCAGCAGACACATACGCTATCAACTGGACCACGGAGGCAGTCTATATATAAAATATATTTTAATTAATATTTAATTAAGATATAATTAAATATTAAATATTGGTTACTATAATAATAATTAATTAAATATTAATTATTTAATATTGGTTCTGTTTTTCAAAAAAGGTGACAAAACCCTGCTGAAAAACTAGACCAGACCCATCTCACTCCTGAGTCACGTCTACAAGTTGTTCTCTAGAGTCCTAACAAATCGCCTCGCCAGAAAACTCTACGATTTCCAGCCACCGGAACAAGCCGGATTTCGAAAAGGCTACAGCACCGTAGACCACATCCATACTGTTCGGCAGATTGTACAGAAGACCAACGAATACAATCAGCCGCTATGTATGGCTTTCGTGGACTACGAGAAAGCCTTCGACTCCATCGAAACCTGGGCGGTTCTGGATGCTCTGCAGCGGTGTCGCATCGATTGGCGCTACATCGAGGTGTTGAGATGTTTGTACGACACGGCCACTATGACCGTTCAGCTCCAGGACAGTAAAACCAGCCCATTGAGTTGCGTAGAGGGGTGAGGCAGGGGGATGTAATATCCCCTAAGCTCTTCACCAACGCACTCGAAGACGTCTTTAAGACGCTGAACTGGACTGGACGGGGCATAAACATTAATGGCGACTACATATCCCACCTTCAGTTTGCCGACGATATCGTCATCGTGGCAGAGAGCCTGGAAGAGCTGAGCGAGATGCTGCACAGCCTAAATGGAGCCTCTCGACGGGTCGGTCTCGCCATGAATTTGGATAAAACCAAGATTATGTTCAACGAACACATTGTGCCGGGACCGGTTTATGTCGACGGATCGATGCTCGAAGTTGTTCAAGAGTATGTCTACCTTGGGCAAGTAGTCCAGCTAGGTAGAAACAACTTCGAGAAAGAAATCGACCGCAGGATCCAGTTGGGTTGGGCAGCGTTTGGCAAGCTACGTCGAGTTTTCTCTTCGCCCCTACCGCAAAGCCCGAAGACCAAAGTCTTCAACCAATGCGTCCTACCTGTTATGACGTACGGTGCCGGGACGTGGACACTCACAGTGGGACTAGTCCACAAACTAAAAGTCACGCAGCGAGCTTTGAAGGATAAAATCCGAAACGAAGTTATCCGACAAAGAACCAAAGTTACCGACATAGCTCACAGAATCAGTAGACTCAAGTGGCAGTGGGCTGGCCATATCTGTAGAAAGACTGATGGCCGATGGAGCAAGCGTATCCTAGAGTGGAGACCACGTCTCGGCAAGCGTAAGGTAGGGCGGAACCGGCTAGGTGGACCGACGACCTGAAAAAGGTGGCTGGGACAGACTGGATGCGGAAGGCTGAGGACCGTGTACTGTGGCGCGTATTGGGAGAGGCCTATGTCTATAGGCTGATTGATAATATCTTCTTGGGTTTACGCGAATGTTTCACATTGAAATTAAACAACAGTTTACGTATTAGTCCAGCCTGGGACCCTGTCATAAGGCTAACTAAACCCAAGAAGGACAAATCCATCAGAAGACATCAAGACACAGTGAGCACATTTTGCGTAAATAGTAACATCAATAGTTGTAAAACATTCGGGAGATAACTGCAGTCTGCCGTGACCATGCATCCTATAAAGAATTCGAAACGTCGGCTAGTCATCATCATCATCATCATATCAGCCAAACGACGTCCACTGCTGGACATAGGCCTCCCCCAAGGTTCTCCACATAGACCGGTCTTGAGACGCCCGCATCCAACCGCCTCCCGCGATCTTGACTAGATCGTCGGTCCACCTTGCGGGGGGCCTATCTCTGCTGCGGCTAATAATAAATTTAAAAAAATCGTTTCTGGATCATTCGGTTTAAATGTAATAACTCAATGAAACCAATATAACGCGATAAAATCCGTTAACTGTAGTTTATTTTTAATATATCTTTATCGATTAGTAATTAAATGATATTTTAGAAATGTTACAAGAACAACATAACTTTTGCAATCCACGACTGTTGTACAGATGTAATTATGAACCGTTGAAATGACAGAACAGACGGTTACCTAAACTGAGGCGCAATATACGTTGTTGAATAGAAGAGGCTTCACTCTATACAATACGCATATAAATAGGTCCGTTTAATCTTACCACATTATGGTGTGGCGCGACCGACAAGCGATTGTATTCAAAACGTTACCATTTTATTTTCATTAAAGACAGCGATAGCCTAGTAGCGATACAAACAAACTGCCTTGCAGAGGGTATCGGGCTCGAATCCTCGGCTCGCACTACTAACTTTTGATCCCAGCTATCATAAAGATCAGTATGTCAGTACCTCTGAATAAAATGACACTAGTCCAAACCGTGGTATATCGCTATCCCTTTGGGTTACATAGATCAGACAGGCAGTCGCTCTTCGGCAATCTCAAATTCAGTCAATCCTGATTAGACTAGTAAGCGGATCCAGTGATGCAACTGGGATAACGCTAAGAGGAGGATGATTATTTTCTATACACTTACTAGCTACTTCATCATCAGCCTTTAACAGTCCACTGATGGACTAGGCCTCTCCTTTGAAAGGAGGAATTGGCCTACTATACCACGCTGGCCAAACGGATTGGTGAAGGGTTTGTATCAAGTTTTCCTTTTCTTACAGTGCTGTTCTCTGCATAATATGCTCCCTCTGTCGGCTCTTACGACACCCATGGTATGATATGCGGTGGTGACATTCTGTATTCTTAATCCGTCACCACACGGACTAGCTACTTACCATTACTAAAAAATATTCGAATCGTGTCGAATAATACGAAAGATTTTAAGTGACAGTGCCGGAGGTCATACCTTTCATCTTTCTCCTCCTCTTATTCCTTTCCCTATCCCGAAGGGTGGCAACGCACTTATAGCTCCATTGGTAATACTTGTATCCATGAGCGACGGTAGACGCTTCTCATCGGGCGATCCGGCGTTTATCGCCTATTACATAAAAAATGCATGCGTGGCGGAAAAACCCCTCTTACTCATGTAGGCTTTTATTTTAAAGATATAAATACCTCCGACGTTTCTACTACTTTACATCAATCATAGTCACGGGGTACGCACACATTCTTATTCACTCAATAAACCATGGATCGCCGAATCGTTTCCTTTGCACCACAACGCTGAAGGAGTAAAGCGTATTAATTTAGCAGAATGCCGCTAAGAGGATGATCTGCGGTAATTAGGGCTGCACATTGAGAACAGACTTGGTGTCAGGAACCGTTATGGTAAGACGCGGTTACTGTATTATGGAAGTGTGTATTATAGAGAACTTGCTTCGTTGTTTAACGCGTTTCAATTTACATTGTAGTAACGCGTTTAAGTAATTGAGACACATATTAAAGCTATTGACTTTGAATTTGTACGCCTGATGCATGGCAGGGATAGATAGATCACAATCTAATTAAAATAATATCTTTTGTAGCTTATGTTCTACAGAAAAAGAATTTCGATTGATTTTTCGTTGCTTGCCGCAATCAAGGAAGACTTCACGTATAGCTCAGTGGTTTAAATGGACGTCTCACTATTTAGTCAGTTAGTGCACAAGGCAACCCTTTTTTCGATACACAATTTGTTCATTTGAGTCTGAGTGTACTCATTCGTGTCTGTTGATTGAATATTTGTGAAATCTTCATCCGAATTTATCTCAAACTTTACAAATTTACGTAAAAATCAGTAAACAAAATTACGTACGTTCATTAAAGAATATTTGTCAAAGGAATCTATTGAAATTTAATCTCTATTCTATCTATGTCACGCCTGTCTCCCATTGGGGTAGGCAGAGACTATGGAACGCCAAATACTCCGGTTCAAACACACTTCTTTCGCTTCCTCCACATTCATTTACCTCATCATACATGCTCGCCGGTTATGGGTACTTTTAATTTGGCCCTTTTTTAGTACGTCACCTATTTGGTTGGCGTACGTCCGTCTTGAACGTCCACTACCGACATCTCCATTCATTCTTATACAATACACTTCTTTCGTATTTCTTCTTTCATCCATCCGTTCCAAATGTCCAAACCATCGCAACATTCCTTTTTCAATTCTTGTCACTACATCTTCTTTTAGACCACACTTCTCTCGTATCACACTGCTTTTCACTTTATCTGTCAGCCTTTTTGAAAATTTAAATACGTATATAATGAATGTGAAGTATGTAATACTAGCAGCCCGCCCCAGCTGCCTATTTCCATTTCCGTGTTCAATAGGAGGCAGTACTGCCTTGAAACATGCACGGGTTTGTCGCGCTAACAGACTTTACAAAATCGTGCTCAATTCAAGGCATATGTCCTCCAATCGCGCACGGGTTTGCAACACCAACTGTTCTACTAAACACGTGTTCAATTCAGGGTACGCGTCATCTAATTTGCAAGGAGTTTGCCTTGATCAAGCGTCACAAATCCGTGTGTGTTCGAAGGACTAGGTATCTATCAGTACTTGCAAGTCTTGCGACCATAGCTTGGTGTGAAAGTATTTTATATTGATGCCTAATTCGTCTAAAAAATATGTCGACGGAGCCCTGCTTCGCAGGGCTCCTATTTTCGGATGCAGGGTCACAAAAAGACCTAACATAACCTAAACTGCACGGTTGGCGTAGAGCAGTAGCCTAGCGAACTTCATGGCAAAGTTCTAAGCATCGCCTTGAACACGTGTTTAGTAGAACAGTTGGTGTTGCAAACCCGTGCGCGATTGGAGGAAACATGCCTTGAATTGAGCACGATTTTGTAAAGTCTGTTAGCGCCACAAACCCGTGCGGGTTTCAAGGCACTACTGCCTCCTATTGAAAACGGAAATGGAAATACGCACCCCGGCTTCACACGGGTGGACATTTGTTTTTTAAATATCTTTCTATCTATCGCTGCCATAGGTACCCCGGGTACATACCTCTGTCTTTTCGAAGTTATCTGTGTATCAAAATGTTAATTATCGTTCGCTATATAATGTGCCCCGTTGATGCCAATAGGCTCGCCAGCTATTACATTGGGACCGAAACATAACTGGCGAAGTGAGGGTGTGTAATACACCTCTGCCTACCACTTCAGGGTTAAAAGGCGTCAAGTTATGATTCTTTCGATCTATTTATATAGTCAAGCCTGTCTTCCATTAGTGTAGGCAGAGACTATGGAATGCCACATGCTTCGGTGCCTCTTTCGCTTCCTCGACATTCATTAATCTCATCATGCATGCGCAACTATTATGGGTACTTTTAATTTGGCCCTTTTTCGCCTTGGGCGTTCCCTGCCAATATGTCCATACCATAAATTATAATGTACTGTAAGGTGCCATTTACACAATTTTCTGCTTTTACTCTCGTTTCAACATCTCCCTCACATTTCCCATCTCTCGTAAAGACCCGAAATACACAAATTCTCTCACTTGCTCCACTTTTTCATCTCTTATCAGTATGTTACATTCAGTTACACTATCTTACCTCTCTATGACCTTGACTTTGGTTTTGTCACTTTCATACCTTTCTTTGAGTCAATGCTACCGTGATGGCCTTGTCCAGCCGTGAACTGCGAAATGCTGTGCGTGGATAAATAGTATATTTTTAGTTTAATTTAGCTAGGTACTTTTAAGTAATTAATTTCTAGTGGCATTACCCACATTTCCATTTGATGCACCTGCAATGCCCTACTTTTACATTTGCAATTTCTTTGGAATGGCATGTTCAATTTTAATAATACAAAATGCAATCTACAGGTATTGAAACAGGCTTGTGAAACATAAAATGATTTAATTCATTATTATACATTTTAAATAATCGATCGCATCAAGAAAGTCTAGTCCCGACGGAAGATCGGTGTGCGAGCGGTGAATTTATTTTCTTACGCATTATTTTAATTTGGCTACATCTCTTAAGATATTCATTTTAATACTATACTGTAAAAGACAATTACACATCTACCGTACTTAATTGATAAGAAGTAATACTGTATTGCTTAAAATAGCTTCCAAAATAACCCATTATATTTTTCTAATTTTTTATTGATAAAAAAGGTTACTGTGGATTTTTCTTAGGAGATAGACCTATGCTACTGGTGACTTTTTTGTAGGTAATGATGAGTACTTTAATAATGTGGTACATTATTTTTCTGTATCATTAATAGTTTTAGCAGCGCAAGTCATGACAGACATTTTCTGGAAAATTTTCGTACACCTTGGGTTACATTATTGATGTTTTTGTAAGGATCCCTATTATTTTCTAGAAATAAATATAGCCTATATTACTCAGGAATAATGTCGCATTACAATGGTGAAAAAAAATTAAAATCCGTCCAGTACTTTTTTATTTTATTCGTAACAAACAAACAAAAATACAAAAATCCAAAATACTAATCTTTCCTCTTTATAATATTAAGTATAGATAAATAAACTATAAAAACCTATGACGATTCAGTTAGTGCATATAAATAATTCTGCCAAACTCTAGTTTTAAACGTAAAACCGTTAGTGGACATCCTGATATCAAGAGGGAGAGCATTCCAGAGAAGGATAGTGGTAGCGCCATCTACCTTTCCATCGAGAACTAATCACATCAACGTCAATCGTTCCACGCTTGCTTGTCCAATGCGAGCGATGCCTTTTGTTTCCGTCCCTGTCTATCCCATTCCCTAGAAGGGGCACGCGCGGCTTTCGCGGATTGGTCACCGCGTTCATCGACGCGAGAGACAGTCTAGAATAATCCGCGTCGCGACGAACTGTACCGCACCGCCATAATTTTACCGCTCCCGCTTTATACCAAAAACCTAACAAAACCGCCCGCTAGTGAAAGTGATTTGTGTAGTGGAGTGGTTCAAACAGCTTCAGGATTCTCGAAGACACCAGGAGGCTGCCATTTGCAAGGAAAGAGGACTAACGTACAAGGTAAGGCGTGTTCCCACACGCCGTCTATTCGTCTCCTATTCTTTCCATGATCCCATTTACATTCACTTCCTCATTTCCTAGTCGATAAGAACCCAAATCCTGCAGTCCACCATATTAATAGTTTTCCCAAATCGACTAGGAACATACGGTTTTGGTGTAACGCCGAACCATTTTTTTTATCCATACGAGTCAGATTCATTTACGTATTATACGTAAAACCTCGTTATATCTATATACCTAGGCAATAATTCCACCGCCTTAAAGTGTTGCCTAGGTACTTAGGTAAAATAAAAGGTACTTTAGATATTCTTATTTTGTTTCGGTCTCATTAGCTTATACTTACGTAAGCATGTCACAACAAAAGAAGTCACGTGTGTCGGAAGACAAAGAGATGACAATCTAAGAAGCAAAACGCAATAATTATTTTATTTGAGCGTATTCAAAACATTTATGAGCGTTCAAAGACCGCAGCCATTTCTGATAGTAATAGGGAGTCATTTCTCAGCTATTGTATGACAGTAGATAGTATTCGAACAGATTTTCATAAGTTGTTAGACGATTATAACGCAAGATTGCTTTCTACTAATCCTGATGAAAAACCGAATTATCAGGCGTACACCTCTTTCGAAGACCTTTATTGTATTATTAAGCGTATACAATCGCAATTGGAGGGTAAATATTCGGCACAGCCCGTTTCCGCGGCTCGCACGCCGAAGTTACCACCAATAGAGATTGTGTCGTTTGATGGCAATATACGAAACTGGCCGTTATTCTATGCGAGTTTTAAGTCTACAGTGCACGATAATGGTTCTCTGACAGATGCTGACAGGTTGTACTATTTAATAGATAAACTGTCACCGAAGGGCCAGTCCGTATTTGCAGGTGTCACACCCAGTGCTGAGAATTATCAGGTCATATTTCAGTCACTACTTGATAGATATCAAAACACGCGCGTCCTAGCGTCTACCTACTTTGACCAAGCTTTAAATCTTAAACTGTCCGGTGCCGCATCTGTCTCGAATTTCCAGCTGTTTATAGATAACTTCGTAACCGCGGTTAATTCTCTTAGGAACTTAAAGTTGGATGATCTTTCCGACTTCTAAAAAAGTTTGACACTGAAACAATTCGTGCTTTCGAGATGACGGAACGCAATAATAAAATACCTACACTAGATAGTTTTATTTCGTTCATCAAAGATCAGTGTCGAATATTTCACAATACGCAGTCTAGTTCACCTAGCCCGTCTAACACTAACAGCAGCAAACAAAGGTTGAATAAAGCGTGAAATAGTAATAATAACTCGGTCCCTAATCCACAATCTTACGTAACATGCTCGGAATGGAATAAAATTAATTCACAGAAGTGTCTGTGCAGTAATATAGTGCACGACCATTTCTACAAGTGTCCCGCCTTTAATGGTTTAAATCCGACTGCTCGTTTCAAGTGCGTGAAGGACAATAGAGCTTGCATTAATTGCTTAAGTATAAAGCATAAAACTCGTGATTGTTCTAGTAAGACGAGATGTCGTTCATGTAATCAACGACACCACTCATTGTTGCACTTTGATAAAAGTAGTTTGTTGTCAAGCCAAGCCGCTAACCTTGACACACTTACGTCGCAGGTGCAGGCTACGATAACTGCGCCTGCCACGATTCAGAATGAAATATCATTATGTACGACATCCATCGCGCGGGCGACGCGCACGCGAGGACGGCACTCGCGCATCTATAATGATCCGCGCAGGGCCAAAACGCAGTGTACGGCGTCTAAGACGGTACTGTTAGCGACAGCGCAAGTTATCGTTTATGATGTTAATGGGTCGCCGCACATGGTACGTTGTCTACTCGAGAGCGCGTCTTAGACCAATTTAATAACATTGGAATGTTTCAAACGCCTCGGATTGTGGAATAACTTTAGAAATACTAGTTCAGTGGTCAAATGTATCGGCGGTTCAGAAAAACATTGCAAGGGTTCCGTAGATATTAAAATACATTCGCGTTTTAATAGGGATATTAATTTTAACATTTCTTCGCTTATCGTGGAGCGCATCACGAACGCATTGCCGAACGCTAATGTAGACGTAGCATCACTCACTCACCTCGAGTCATTGCCGCTGGCAGACGCGGAGTTTGCGAATCCGGCAGGCATTGATCTTTTGATCGGAGCTTCAATATTTCCGCACTTGCTACTAACTAAAAAAGTACGTAGTGAGCGATATGTGTTACCGCCCGCTATTGAGACGGTATTTGGGTATGTGATTATGGGTACCGTACCTACGCTACGTTACATACTTCTCATTGTATTACGTCTTGTTGTTGTTCTGTTCTTCAAGAGATCAAGGTTTGTGCTAAAACTGTGTGTAAGATAAAGGACTAATTAGCTATGCTATGCTATGCTATGCTACGCTATGCTATGCTACGCTATGCTATGCTACGCTATGCTATGCTATGCTATGCTATGCTATGCCATGCTATGCTATGCCACGCTATGCTATGCCATGCTATCCTATGCTACGCTATGCTATGCCACGCTTTGCTACGCCATGCTATGCTACGCTTTTCTACGCTATGCTACGCTATGCTACGCTATGCTGCGCTATGCTACGCTATGCTACGCTATGCCACGCTATGCTACGCTATGCCAAGCTATGCTACGCTATGCCACGCTATGCTACGCTATGCCACGCTATGCTACGCTATGCCACGCTATGCTACGCTATGCCACGCTATGCTACGCTATGCCACGCTATGCTACGCTATGCCACGCTATGCTACGCTATGCCACGCTATGCTACGCTATGCCACGCTATGCTACGCTATGCCAGGCTATGCTACGCTATGCCACGCTATGCTACGCTATGCTACGCTATGTTACGCTATGCTATGCTATGCTATACTACACTTCCGCTTTGTATATGGATGACATTGCCTGTAGTGTCATACCCGCTCCGCTAGCAATTTCGCTTTGTGAAGAGCTCATTCAGCTTGTCAAGCGAGGCCAGTTTGATCTTGTCAAATGGACAAGCAACTCTAAGGAGGTTCTCGCACGCATACCAGATTCTCATAAAGCTTCTCCAGACATTGAGTTTGAGAAGTCTGTACCGCATAAAGTTCTCGGTTTACGCTGGGACAAATCCTGCGATAGTTTTCAGTTTGACGTCTCACCACCAGATGATAAGTGCACCAAACGCACTATGTTGTCCACAGTGGCTCGACTATGGGACAAAATGGGTTTTGTGGCTCCCACAATTTTGTACGCCAAGCTCTTGATCAAAGAACTTTGGCTATCAAAGTGTGAGTGGGATGAAACACCCCCTGACCATATTGTCGCCGCTTGGAGCCAGTTTTGTATTGAGCTTACCGCGCTCAATCAAATTACTGTTCCGCGTTATCTTGGGTTGGTAGATGGATGTACCATCAACTTAATAGGTTTCGCTGACGCCAGCGAGCGTGCTTACGGCGGAGTCGTATATCTGCAAGTCCGCATTGGTTCTAACTACTCGGTGCAGTTAGTTTGTGCCAAGTCTAAGGTCTCGCCTGTTAAAACCATTTCGGTTGCGAGACTGGAGTTGTGCGTGGCCAGAATATATATATGGACGGGAATTAACGCGAACATGCAAATTAGGTATTTACATACCTTATTTTGCTTGACGTTTCGAGACGGTTGCACGTCCCGTGGTCGCAAGCTGACAGTCAGCTTGCGACCTATATATATTATGCGCGATATATATTCTTAAACATGCAACGCGAGTGTTTAAAAGTTTCTCTTGTGCGTGGCCCTTCTGCTGTCTCAGTTGCTCCGCAAGGTTCAAGACACAGTTTTGCCCCTCTACCCTATTAATAAAATATACGCATTTTCTTCTCCAAAGTAGTGCTCGCTTGGATTTATTCATCTCCTCACCGCTGGCAGACTTTTGTCGCCAACCGCGTTAGTAAATTGATTGAAATTGTTCCCGCTACTTGTTTCAATCACGTCGCGGGTTATGTAACTCGTCTTCAGGAAGAACTTTCCATAGATCATATTGACTGGAAGTTTATTCCACCAGCATCACCACATTTCGGTGGATGTTGGGAAAGCATGGTCAAAGTAATTAAAACGCATCTCTTCAAAGTTATAGGTCAACGGATCCTCTCTTACGAAGAGCTTTTAACTGTCCTTGCACAAGTCGAGGCACTGATCAATACGCGTCCGCTCACGGCATCGAGTAGTGACCCTGCAGAACCATCCGCGTTAAGCCCTGCACATTTTCTGAACACAGTGCCATTATCGTCATTTCTGGCTACTGAAGCAGACTCTTCAAGCTTGCTCCAGAGACATACTCTGCTGGATAAACTCGTGCAGTCGTTCTGGCGGCGCTGGCGTGCGGAATATCTACACCAGCTTCAGGCTAAATCCAAGTGGAATAGTCCTGCATCCCCTATACCGGAGGGTACGTTGGTCGTCATAATACATGATAATGCTCCGCCGCTTTCATGGCCGTTAGCCATCGTGGAGAAACTGCATACTTCCAAGGACGGTACAACCCGCGTTGTTACCGTGAAAACCGCGAAGGGGAGCTACGTGCGCCCTGTTGTACGTCTCTGTCCGCTTCCAACTCAGTGAGATCTAGCCTGAAGTTAGATCTACCTCTTAGTTTAAGTATTTAGTTTGTAGTTTTCGCTATTATTGCGTTTGTAGTTTTCGCTAAAGTTAATTTAGATTAATTTTATTATCATATCGCTGTCTTAGCCTATTGATGGGTTATGCGGTAGTACACCCAACATAGCTAAGTTCAATTCTATTTCTTTTAAAGGCAACCCTTTAGGGCCGGGGGGATATGGTAATGCCATCTACCTTTCCATCGAGAACTAATCACATCAACGTCAATCGTTCCACGCTTGCTTGTCCAATGCGAGCGATGCCTTTTGTTTCCGTCCCTGTCTATCCCATTCCCTAGAAGGGGCACGCCTTTCGCGGATTGGTCGCCGCGTTCATCGATGCGAGAGACAGTCTAGAATAATCCGCGTCGCGACGAACTGTACCGCACCGCCATAATTTAATTTTACCGCTCCCGCTTTATACCAAAAACCTAACAAAACCGCCCGCGAGTGAAAGTTATTGTTTAGTGCAGTGATTCAAACAGCTTCAGGATTTTCGAAGACACCAGGAGGCTGCCATTTGCAAGGAAAGAGGACTGACGTACAAGGTAAGGCGTGTTCCCACACCCCGTCTATTGGTCTCCTATCCTTTCCATGATCCCATTTACATTCACTTCCTCATTTCCTAGTCGATAAGAACCCAAATCCTACAGTCCACCATATTAATATTTTTCCCAAATCGACTAGGAACATACGGTTTCGGTGTAACGCCGAACCAGATAG
Organism: Euclidia mi; assembly: GCA_944739405.2. Classification (NCBI taxonomy): domain Eukaryota; kingdom Metazoa; phylum Arthropoda; class Insecta; order Lepidoptera; family Erebidae; genus Euclidia; species Euclidia mi. The sequence continues at coordinate 8,083,054 of OX123185.2, forward strand.
ATTGTATATTAAAGGATGAATGGACTAGGCTAGAACTGTGAGACGGACAAAGAAACAGAAGATTATTAGAGGAACGAAGATTTTTCTCATGTTGACTACAGAGAAATTGAAGTGGGAAGTTAAATTATGTGACCACATCGTGTTTCAGCGGTATAATTCTGCAGCTAGGGTTGCCTCGTCAGTAAAGATAGTTTCAGTTCACTTTTTATGTTTAACTAGAGGAAGCCAGCAGCTACGCCTGCGTTTGTTTTAAATTTACCCGTTTTGGCCGATCCCGTGGGAATTTCGGGAAATCCCTACGGTCTTAGTGCACCCCTACGGTCTCCAAGGAATATACATGCCAAATTTCAGCTTCCTGCGCCCAATAGTTTCGGCTGTAGCGTGTCTGTGAGTCAGTCAGTAACGCAAGGATTTTATATATTAAGATTGTTTATGGATCCAAGACGGAGGCAAAGTAGACAATAATATAATCTTACTCAAAGACAACTGAGCATACTTAGAAACCTAGTTACCCCTTTCGATTAAACCGTTCTTTGAGAGCCTAGTTAATTTATGTAACTCATAAACCGCAGGTAGTTCATGTGTTGATCCTGACTATTACACAAATATGTTGAACAATCCAAAACAAATGAACGAGACGATTAATTATTTCTTCGCAAAATACACTTACTGCTACTAAGAATAAACACATAATTATTCTAAAACCTTAGTCAACAGCAAAACACAAAGTAAATATTCAGACAATTTCCATATATATCGCACACAAAGTTTTCTCGCTGCGAAAATGTCAAAAAAGCTAAGAAGACATCGAAGTGAGACAACAAAAACGTTCTACAATTATTTACTTTACAAATGCAAATTACAAGTACTGAAAATTTATGCTTACGAATACGTAGCCAATATTCATCCGCGTATTTTCGCTACGCCGTAAAACCGACAGTAATATCTTGGTTCATATAAGATGGCGAATTTGTATGATAATTTTCATTTTGCATTCACTCCAGTTATTCTTCTTCGCGGTATGTTTTGGATGGTGCTCCAGGGAAATTCGGTGGTTTTGTCACGGCGGCCCACCACGGATACTTAATGTACTCTAGAAAGGACTATTAATATCCACCACGCCATATAATAGCGTACTTACTGCGATCCCGGTCAGCTAAATTGCAATTTTACTGAGGGTTGAAAACCCTCAAACTCGTGTTTGACCAAACCTCTAAATAACTTTTGCACCTGAAACTGTTTCACGCGTGAGCGAGTGATTTAGGCTGGTCCGTCGTAATCTACCCTCTAAACGAGTTTCTAACTAAATTTGCTAATTGTTTCCTTAAACTGCCATGAAAAATCCACTCGCAATAAAAAAGGATTTGTTTTGGTACACCTTGAATGTAATTGTGGTGTGTTCACTAATGTATTTAAGCCATAGTTTAAAACGTTATGCACGATCGTGTGGTGTGTCGTTTAATTTATTTAAATTTCTCCCTCGTTCATTTAGTAAGTCAGAAAACAACAAATCGGGCTTTGGTTGTATATCCACTAGTCAACGAAATATGAATTGAACCTTCCTTGAAAGCTGACAAATAATGATGACCAAAAACATGCATATGAGATATTTTTACAATTTGGTCTTGTTCTCATTGTGTACAATTTTGAAAGCATCGTAAAACGATAGGCCCCATTTTGTCCAATAACTTCGTCTATTTCTACAGAATTATCTGCACAAAGGGATGAGGCTAGTTATTTAATACACATTTTAAGAAAAACGTCACACGACATTCAGGATACCTAACATTTAGGTAGTCATATCTGGCACCAGTAAGCAGATCTCGAGCTTGATGATCTTGGAAGTATAGTTAGGACGATGATGATGATAATGGTAAATTTGTAAGACTTGTGCAGTAGCAGTACCCATATCCTTATATTTATGTCTACGCTATATCCCATCTAGTAAGATTCAACGGCACCATCATACAAAGTAATTGTCATCTTGGCAGGCTGTTTCTTGGATCAATATCAATAAATATGCGCGGCTTAACTAGACAAGCCTGTCGAATATGCCCTGCGAGGATACGTAAAGTAGATACAATAAAGTACTATTTGTATGGGATCTACAACATTCCGGTGAAATATTTCGATGTCGGTACTAAATGTACGAAATAGACTCCACTTTTTATTGTGTGCCAATTTCTTCTATGCCTAATATTATTTCAGCTTAGACATTCTGGCTTTTTCATTTCGATTATTTTTAGGACGATGCGATGGCTTACTGGAAACAAGTTATTGGACATATACGGCATGTCTACAGATTTATTTAGTTAGCGTTATAATTATATGAGTTTTCTACTTGCTTTGATGTATTCTCGAGCCTACTGCATTCTGAACGTATCTGTTCACTTTGGTGTCATTGGAGTTGTAGACACTATAAAAAAAGATAAGTTGTTATATTTATTTCCTACATTAGATTTAATTATGCAGAGTTCTGAAATAACTACAGGTAGGTACCCTGAGATAATCATGTTTAAAAATATAAATACATAGAAGGTATTTATAGCTCAAATTATACGTATAACTATTTTTTTGACCAAGTACCTACGTTTTATGCTGCAAAGCGATTATAAGAGAACATTTCGTATCATATGAAAATAAAATAAACTTCCTTTGAAAATGAAGAGAGGGAGAAATTACATAATAGCTTGCTAATGAGACAAAAATGGTTATCTTTGTCTCATTAGCAATATTAAAACGCTTGTAACTAGCTCGGTATGTAAGCGATAATAACATTCTCATAGTTTTCACGTAAAAAATATTTCTTCTGCCCTATTATTTTATTAAACTAAGATTTATGAGAATACACAAACCTTGTTACGGAAATAAACGGAAGTTGTATTTTTAATGTATTTGTATATTGCAGTAGTCGAACATAAAATAGATAAACAGCTGGTTTATTGAAGACGATTAGGTATTATCACATCACGCCGCGACCCAAAGGAGCGGAGCATTAATCATTAAATTATTAACTTGAATGGTAGCACGGGACATAACACACCTAGCTATGAAAACATTTCTCTCCGATAGCTAATACTCTAGTCTATTCTATTTATTACAATAATACTTTGGTTGCAAAACATTTGCGATCATATTTCAATTATTATTTCGAAGGTTTGTAAGGATGGATGAATGTTTGTTTCTCTATCACGCAAACATTCGGTGGGAACGGGTATACTTTTTTTATCATCATCAGCCTTTAACAGTTCACTGCTGGACTAGGCCTCTCCTTTGAAAGCAGGAATTGGCCCACTAAGCCACGCTGGCCAAACGGGTTAGTATAGGGTTGGTATCAAGTTTTCCTTCTCTTACAGTGCTGTTCCATGCATAATATGCTCCCTCTGTCGGCTCTTACGACACCCATGGGATTATATCGGGTGGTGACAATCCGTATTCTTAATCCGTCACCACACGGACTCACTTATACTTTTTACATATTGTTTAAATTTTAGTTTAAGTTTTATCGAGATTAGATTGTTTTGTAGGTTTTATATGTGCTTCGTCAGCATCGCACTAGCTCCTTATTCACAAGTGTGTCTATTGTCGTTCAAAAGCTCTAAGCTGTACGTTGAATTTTCCCCACGTTTTTCGCTCATGGTATCTCGGCCTTCAAGTAGAGTTCCGTAGTACGTCGACGCGTTTATTAAAACGCCGCCCTTGTTTTATGTCAAACAACAGTATCCACGAATTTTCCAAGTAACATGGCCATATACTTAGGTATCTCGTGGGTGCTGTAAGACACTGTACACGCAATTTTTTTTTGTCAAAGTATGCGAAGGGAAATGTACCACCAATAGAATACCTTCCTAATATGAAATACCAATACCGTTATATTGCTAGTAGTCCAATGAAATGTATTATTTTTGGGCTTAGCGTGCATTTCTCAGAGAACGCAATTTTATTTTATAGATGTCTAGAGAAACTTGGATTTAACATGATACTAACCCTTAGTATCATATTAAATCCAAGTTTGTGGGATTGTGGGGTCGCAGCCCTTGTCTTGTGACCGCTATCTTGAAAAGAGTGGTAAAAATGGGTTTGCTAGTTTATCTGGCGAACTATTGGCCGTACAGAAAAAAAACAAAACATGTTTTGTTGGTGTTGGAAATTAAATTCTCTACAATTTTGATTCCGTAGCATTAAGCCGTAAAATGAATGATAACGAAAATAAAAAAGAATATCAAATGAAATTTGCAACTAATTTCTTTTCAATGTGTTATATTTTTTCGTTTTCAGCATTAAGTAGGACATTAAATTTACTTCTTCCAAACAAGTCCAGTCTTCCAACGTGAAACTATGCAATACCATAAGGTCCAATTTTCACTCATAACAACGACCCTAAAAACTGGAGTTGAAAGAAAAGACAAGCTCTATATCTGGCCATCTGAAGTTGATAGTCTATCCAAACAGAGGATACTGCAATGTGTTCTGCCATGCCTAAATGTTCTGGGGACTCCTGCAGGAAAATTAATAGATATATCAAAATTCATAGAGGCAAATAAGGAATTACCGACAAAAAACTACTTTCTTCTAAACTTCATCAAAAATGTTATATTGGCGCCTTATTAGACCCTGTGCCAAAGCCTGGCTCATCTCAAAGACTGGAGACACAGTTATAACGAAAAAGCGCTGAAATTTCCAAAATACAACAATAATATACATATACCTTTTTATATCTGTCTTTATAGCAGAAGTTTTAGGACCAAAGTTCTCGAGAATTTAATTTGCAACAAACTCTTACTCATATTCTTTGTGCGACCAATAGTACCAGATGATCAAGAAAAACCGTCTGCACTTACACTCTTTCCAGGATGGCGGCCGAAGGACAAGAGGTACGACCCACAAATTTGGAACAAGCTTTACACTAGTCCTCCCTAAATTGCGTCCTTAGATAAATGCAACCCCAAATGTAACTTTGCAATGGACTATTGGTCTAAGCGTCACGGTGCCTTAATTAGTACTAATGCTGTACTTTTGCTGTACTACATAAAGTTTTATTGAGATAGCAGTTCTAATGATAACAGCTCGTAAAATAGTATGAGGAAATTTATCCTTGAACATCAACGAATTTTATGACTGCGCGGCACTCAAGATTTTCAATCTATTTGATTTCTATAATTAATTGTATTTTAGTAACATTTCTTATAAAACATTGTTTAATTGCTTATTATGAGTGTAATGACCTTTTTATTGTTAATAATAATCACTTTTTATAAACAATAAAATATCTTCACTCCATATCTCCTGCAGCGAAGACTTCTTAACTCACTATCATAGAATGTGCACTGTGGCGGCTCACCCATTACTTAGGGATAGCAAGCCGTCACAATTTTTACGGCACTTACAGAATAATACACTTAAAAGAGAACTCTTAGCGATATACGAGGCGATTAAATATTTCAGGTTCATGGTGGAGGCAAGGATATTCACGGTTATCACAGACCACAAGCCGTTGACATATGCCTTCACGTCACCTAGAGAAAACTCTTCTCCGCGTCAGTTTCGCTACCTGGATTACATCAGTCAGTTCACCTGCGATATCAAATTCGTAGCAGGCAAAGATAATGTGGTCGCAGATGCTTTATCACGTATTGATGAACTCACTTTGCCCATAGATTACCAGTGCTTGGCCAGTGAACAGCAAAACGACGCAGAGCTGCGAGACTTGATTGAGAACGGTTCTTCCCTGAAGTTGGAAAAAAGGAAGCTGTCTGAATCAGACGTGGAGGTCTACTGTGACGTGTCAGCAGGTCTTCGCCCATACATCACCAGGTCATATCGGAGACAGGTATTCGACACGCTACACAACCTGAGTCACCCGGGAGCCAAAGCAACGGTTCGTTTAGTGACCCAGCGGTATGTATGGCCTGGCATTAGACGGGACTGTCGACAATGGGCCAAGGAGTGTCAGCAATGTCAAAGGAGTAAAGTGTCACGACATACAAAAGCACCATTGACAACTTTTGAAACACCGTCAGCACGATTTCGCCACATCCACCTAGATTTAGTAGGTCCTTTACCAGTTTCCTCTGGCTTCAGGTACTGTCTCACTGTCGTCGACCGAACTACGCGATGGCCTGAGGCGTATCCACTACAGGATATAACAGCTGAGACCTGCGCAGCGGCCCTCACTTCAGGCTGGATCGCGAGGTTCGGCTGTCCCGAGCGCATCACTACAGATCGGGGCAGGCAGTTTGAGTCGCAAACCTTCAAAGAACTCACAGCCTTAGTGGGAGCTGAACACCATCTTACCACCTCTTACCATCCCGCAGCTAACGGCCTAGTGGAGCGACTACATCGCCAGCTCAAGGCCGCCATCACATGCCATGCCACCTCCAGCTGGACAGAAGTTCTGCCTTGGGTCCTCCTGGGCATCCGCAGCGCATGGAAGGAAGACCTGCAAGCATCAACAGCCGAACTGGTCTACGGTGAAACGCTCCGCCTTCCCGGGCAGTTTTTCACCTCAACACCGGACGAGCTGGTGAACCCGAGCAGCTTAGTCAGCAGGCTGCGCTCCCACATCAGCAAGCTAACCCCGCAACCCACGTCGTGGCACACTGGTACAGGCCGCCGATTCTACGTGCCCAAAGATCTGGAAACTGCAACCCATGTCTTCCTACGTCAGGGTCCAGTCAAGAGGTCACTTCAATCACCTTACCTGGGTCCCTACAAGGTGTTACGTCGGGATAAGAAGACCTTCGATATCGACATAAACGGGAAGCAGCAAAGGGTTACCATAGACCGATTAAAACCAGCCTACATGACGAGGGAGACTCCAGTGAATACCCAAGTACAGCAGACCGGAGAAGACCAGAATACCGTCAGAAAGACGAGGAGTGGACGTGTTGTCAGATTTCCAGACTACTTTCGCCCGTAGTCACGGTCTCACGGGGGGAGTGGTGTGGCGGCTCACTCATTACTTAGGCAAGTTAACTCGCCCGTTTGAACGAGCCACAGGATCACACCACTACTACGTCACATCGTATGATGTTAGTGCCGCGTGCAAACGCTCAGGCAGTGTGCGTAACTTAGCGCCGCCCCTAACAAGATGGCGACAACCATTCTTTTGTTCACGCCACAGGTAAGCAAGATGGTCGCCTGCGCATCTTTTGTCTTCGCGTCGGCCACCATGTTGTGGGCGTTCTACTCCTGCGCAAAAGTGTCAAGCGCGAACACTATTTAGCGTTATTAGTATTAATTATATTTTTGTATAAATACTGCTTGTTTAGAAAATGTAATTACACTTCGCCTTACTTACTCCTTGCGCTAATCTAGCTTAGATCCTTGCTTACTGTTCTTGTTTAGCTTAATATTAATTGCTGTAATTTAATTTAATTTGATTTAATATAAATAGTTGTTAGTTGTTTTTTTGTTTATTTTATTTTTTTCCCTTGCTCAAGAAGTTCTTAGAGTAAATAATTAGTAATAGTTAGTTAGTTAGCTTAGGGTTAGGGAAACATATTGCAGCAAGAAGATAGGCAGCATTCTTGAAGCCTACATGCACAATTGCGTTGTCCATATGGTATACTAGAGGACGCCAGCAGCTACACCTGCATTTTTTTTCATTTACCCTTTTTGGCTGATGTGATGTGAATGTTACGATGGATGTGTGGAGTGACAAGAATGGACAGAATTAAAAATGATTACATTAGAGGTAGTATGAAAGTGGCGCCCATTGATGAAAAGATAAAAGGGAGTCGATTGGCCTGGTATGGACATGTTATGCGGAGAAATGAGATGTATGTAGGTAAAAAAGTGATGAATATGCATGTAGAAGGACGAAAATGGAGAGGACGGCCAAGGAAAAGATGGATGGACTGTGTGAGGATAGATATGAAAGAGAAAAGGGTAAATGATCGGATGACTGGTGACAGAGAAGTATGGAAGAGAAGGACATACTGCACCGACCCCAAATAATTTGGGACCAGGGCAAGACAATGATGATACCCTTTTTGGCTGATCCCGTGGGAATTTCGGGAAATCCCGTTTCTTAGTGAATTCTGAATGAAAAAATTCTTAGTGCACCCCTACGATCCCCAAGGAACATACATGCCAAATTTCAGCTTCCTGCGCCCAATAGTTTCAGCTGTAGCGTGTCAGTCAGTCAGTCAGTAACGCAAGGATTTTATGTATTAAGATTATATGGTGCTATTTATTTATGGAATTTAGATAGGACAACGTCGATTGAGTCAGTTAGAATTCAATATAATAATTTTATTCAGTCTTTTCAGGCATTTATTTTAACAAATATCTAATAGAAGGACTCAAAACACCCCCAGACTTTTACCAATTTGTGAATATCAAAAATTTATATCTTATCGGATCGAACTCATAACACCCGACGCAGTGCAAAGCGAAAAGACGCTGAGTTGTAAGGCAACTGCGCAGACTGAAAAGTCATCATGTCTGTCAGGTTATTAAACAAACCTTCAAGGTCAATTCCAATGAGAGAAAATTCGCTAGCGAATAAATTGATCTTTCTTACCGTACACGTTGTACAATTTATTTGATATTAGCTAATCAATTCGAATTGGAATGGAAATCTGTTCTGTTACTTAAATGAAGTACCTACTAGCGGAATTCGTAGACAGCGTTTAATTTGTCAGCTGTTTATAATGTGAACTACCTGGCAATGAGAGTCCTGAAAAAAATAGTACAGCCGTTACAAAGATTAGCCGGACCAAGTATACAGACGGGCTTACATGCAATACAAAACTTTGTTTAGAAAGGAAATAACTCACAAACTCTGCTAGTATTACTGAGCTGCCAAATTAACCGGTTCTCGCCAAACTGCTGAAGCTAGATAGTACAGCTGTCTTGCTTTGGGAGTCTTACAAGTGATGCTTGGTCGGAAGCATTATGGGTAAGCTATTTCAGCGTACATACATAGATCTTTTACCAGCCATCATACATAACAATCAACGTAATCATCATCCTTCTAGCGTTTATCCCAGGTAGAACTCGGGGTCCGCTGTCTAGTCTAACCGGATTTGACTGAATATTAACTTTACCATGAAACGATCGCCTGTTTGACCCTCGCAACCCAAAGGGATAGCTATGTATATAGATAGCTATGTGTATATATGCCATGGTTTAGACTAGTGTCAGTTTATTCATGGGTATTGACAACTCCTGGCATGATCTCCGACGGACGGGACAAGCGATAATTAACAATTTAATACGCATATAAGTCCGAAAAGTCATTGGTGCGCGCCGTGGATTCGAACCTGATACCCTCAGTCTGTTGGTATCTCCACTAGGCTATCGCTGTATAAAAATCAACGTACTCCTCGGAGAATATTATTCTTAACCTGAAATTACAACTACCCTCCAAGCTAGACTCCTGCGTTTCCAAACACCACGCCATATTTGCCGATGCAGAACAGTTCTAGCGTGAGTTTTTAAAACACGCGCGTACGTTAATTATTTAATCTAGTGGAGCGTGCGGTGCAGGGCGCGGCACTCAATCAAATGGATCAACTTCCACGGGCACATATCAATGCGTTTCACGGCACTATTTTAAATAACAAGCTATTTATTTTATTGGTGAGTAAGCTACATGTATGTTTTTGAACCAGTGGGCGAAATAGGGGGCTGAAAACAGACGATTTGAAAGAAATTTTATTCCCAATACTCTGAAAGACACGAAGGAGGAAGAGAAAGTTAAAAGAAAATGTTGCAATACTAAACTAACGGCCAGTTCCATTATTCGATCTTATTTGTATCTATCTATATGTATAGAGCTTATGTCTAATATGTATCTGTAGTAGCAAAATCCATGAATAGATCAAATACCTATTAGAATATCTTTTAAAACCGGCAGTAAGTAAACAAAACTTTCTTAAAAATATGTTTCTGATATCGTAGTACTTATACTTACCCCGTTGCAGGCATTTTCATGAAGCAACTAACGTTTCTATTTAAATTTATTACATTATGCCAACTCCAAATGTTATAGAACTAAAAACGCCGACGCCACTAAAATGGATTGCGCAGAATACCAGTGTTGCGGCATAACAACCGCAACGTATACTGAGCGTAGTCCCATTTTTGGCACTAATGAGACACACACTTCCACTTATGTTTTTTAACTTAATTTATAAATAAATTTATAAATATTCCGATTGTTATCGCTGTTCACTGACAACATCTTTAGTTGTTTGTTTGTATTTTATTTGGCCAATGGCGGCAGACGGCTTCCAATTGGTCAGCCGGGTAGCGTTGGGTTGCCAGTGAGCAGATGTAACAATCTGCCATTTGTTTATATTATTGGTTTTAGTCTAGGTTTTAGTGTTTCATTTTAATATGTTTTGTTTTTTATTTTATTTTATTATTAAGGCTACGGTTTTTCTTTTAATATTTGTTTTGTAACTATTTTTTGTCAAATATGTTTAGTGTGTGCCATTTGTGGCAAAAATAAATATTTCATTTCATTTTATTTATTTTTAACTATGCATACGAATGGCATTGCCCCGAATGCAAGTGCCAAAAAACATCAATTCTTACCAAATGTGTTTTCTCAACGGTGCCTTACAGCATTCTCAACATACTTCAGGGCTCTTCAGTTTAAGATCTATAAAAGTCTGGTCTAAATGTGCAAATAGTTTCTTCACTGACTTCCATTCACTCAAGCAAATACTTCCCAGTGTTCTACTGGGGAGTTACAAAACTAAACAGCATGTCTTGTGAAACGACACCCTAAGTAGATTTAGTCTGCGAAGTTCCACCGAACAAATTAGAATGCCTCACTTTTGTTCAAGTAAAACTTTCAATTACACAATGCTTTCCCCTTAATTCACTTACGTGATTTTTTTCGACGCACAGTAAGTTAATATTCTTGTGTTTTATGTATTTATATATATTTATTTTTGATGTTATTTTGTATGATTGATATTTACATATCAATCTACTTATATATAATAATAACGTTTCTTTTGCTTTTTAGTTGTCAATATGGATCACGAAAATCACATACACCAGTGGCTGGCAGATTTCCCCGAGGATGAGCAAGATGTTGCGGGGTCTGCATCTGAACTTTCGTATAATTCACCTACCATAGTGCTTATGATTCGGCTAGTGAAATTGAAGATTCTGAAGATACCGAAAAATTTCCTAAACCATTGGAGGTTCATGACATTCAGGAAGTTGTGCATCAATCGAATGCTAAGAGTGGGCGCTGTTCTGCATGTCCAAGAAAGAATGACAAGAAAGTGCCTAATAAATGTCACAAATGTGGCAAATTTGTTTGTCAGCAACAAAGAAATATAACCGTAGTCCAACCTCTCTGGTCAGCAAGATGTCAAGACATAGTGCCTTGGATGCAATAAAGGTGAATCTGATAATGAGTCTGCATAATATATATTTCTTAATTTGATCTCAGTTATACGCAAATTTTTAAGATTTAAGACAGAACAGAATAAGTTGTTTTATTTTTTTAACTAACTGAAGCCAAAATTATGTTTTTGTTTTGTAAGTTTAATAATAATAAAGTATTTTAATATTCTTGATAATACTGTGTTTTATTTATTTATTTTACGCCATTTTATTTTTTTGTTTGGGGTCTGTATAGACCCCTGCGCCTAGTTACGGGATTTAACTATTGCGCCTAATTAAGGGTTTAAGTCGTAGTAAAGCGGGTGAGATACACGTTTCTTTGAATATTTTGGAGACACGGACGCATAGTATTATGATACTAAAAACAGAAAAATAAACAAAGTAAATAAAATTTATTCAATCAACGCAATGCTCGTAAATCATATCTGTTCACGACATACATAATCTTGATTTCATTTTCTATCATAATTAATTTCAATATTTTTTATGATATTAGTTAGATATTTAGTTTATTCAGGGCCGATTTTTCAATCCTCAGATAAAGAGATGAATAACTATTCCACTGATAAATTTATTGGCCTGTATAACAGTCCGTTAAACTTGTGTCAATTTTTCAATAGAATTTTATTCCGTGGGCAACTATCTGACCGAATAACATCATCTTACCTGTCACTAACTTCAGAGAGGTGAAACAAATATATCAGAAAAGTGCATGTAAGAACAGAACAGGAAATTAGAGCAGGACAGGAAACAGAAGCTTTATTGCCTGTCCTGCTCTAACTGTCAAAATGATGGTTGTCATTATATCGGGGTTCTGTTTGTTTATGTATGTATGAGCTGTGGTATTTTCGCGGAATTTGTGAGTGTTGTGCTGTTCGTTTTCAATCAAATTATATTATAATAACAATGCCAGCGTTCCTCAAATTTGAATGCGAGATTAAAGACATTCAACTACTAGTAAGTTTAATAGAAAAATACAAGTATATTATAGAAATTAAAACGACTGATGCGGTAACTAATTAGGACAAGGAATGTGCGTGGAAAGATAGAAATTGCTTCTAATTTATGTGGTGTGTCTACAAATAACCGTTAGTGCCAAAAATTAAAGCTTAAATACGAGAGTCTAAGAAATCGTCTCTTCAAAAACGAGCCAATGCTCCCAGCAGGACCAAGGAAAGAATTTTGGGCATCTGTTTTAAAATAACAGGACATCTTTACATTTAAGTACCATTTAAGACTTATGAACGTAACAATATATTACTGTTAAATAGTATTATGATGTAAATTTTGGTAGTTGAATAATTGTATATCAGTCTTTAGTGAAATAGTGAGTTAGTACCTAGGTATTTAAGTTGTAATTCGTTTTTGAAAATATAAGTCTGTATTTTTATGCCATAAATGTGTGTATTAGGTATAATAAATGTTTGAAATACATGCTATCTGATTTGTTTCACTATTCCATAATATCAGCTCTCCATTGAATCCAATATAGGTATTAAAATGATCGCCCCGCGGTCTTACAATTCTGTATCACCTTCTAGCTCGATTAATATACCTATTCGTCTTCGATTGTTGCGTCGTCAAAAATATATAAATGACCATAATTATATTCCATATTTCGTAATATATACCACGCCCAAAATCCAACCAAATGTATCTCAATGTCAACTTAACAGTCAAATAAGCGGTTATCTGACCGAGGATCGGGCAGTTAAATTTATTCCTTAGTTGGGTGATTTATTCGACGAATAAACCCTATCTGACCATTGAAAAACGCAATATTACGCTATCCTCAGAATAAATACTATCTGGTTGTTTATCTAAGGATTGAAAAATCGGCCCTTAATCTTGCTAAATATAACTAACTTCTTTAAAAAGTGTTGTATTAAATTTAAAGCTCATTTGCCGCAATTTTGCAAAAGCGGGTGTAAGTTTTTGTTTCGTGAATTCATTTACGAGTAGAGCCGGCTAGCTCACACAAAAATAAAAAAAATGCGGTCAAAACAGGACATTAAAAAGTTTTTATGACAATTTAGTGTTAAAGATGGTGTACCTTCATCTGGAGGAAGGATCCACTAACCAGACTCGGTGATCGTGTCTGATGGACCACGATCTGACGGAAGTTGAGTGTCCAAAGGGGTGACTGTGGAAAATATGAGAAGGAAATTGTATTTTTGCGAAGAGATGGCAAACTCGACATCAAACACTATACCATACTATACTAACTCTAGTAGTTACATAAAGGTAACGTATGTTACACAATAAGTTTCTTTTCCTCTTTTTGTTATTTTAATTTTCACTCTCCTATTATTACTGATCATGACGTATACGCATATTTAGGAATCTTAGTTAAGTTTATAATTCTATTGCTTATATATGTTTGCCACTAATAAATACCAACGCATCTAGACTGCCTCCGTGGTCCAGTGGTTCGACTCCCGGGTCGGGGAAAAGTGTTACTGGGTTTACCCGAATTCTCAATAGCAACACGGAGTCTGGTGATGTGCCCGGTAACGATAATAGACTCGCCCCCTATTACGTGGGACCTAGAAATTCGTGGCGAAATGTGGGTGTAATATAACACCTCTGTCTACCCCTTCGGGGATACAGGCGTGAGACTATAAAAAGAATCTAGCCCCCGTGGTACAATAGGTCATATCCTTCAATTCACTCACAATGCTATTCTGACGCAAATTAGAAGAGGCTTATATCAAGTAGTAGACTGCTTAAGGCCGTAAGAAGATGGGGTATGCAATATACCTGACAATACAGGTATTTTAGAGCAGGTAACAATTAGGTAAGTTTTTGTCTGAATCATCATCATCACCAACCCTTTATACTGTCCCACTGCTGGGCACGGACTTCTTCCCATTATGAGAAGTGTGAGGCCATAGTCCACCACGCTGGCCAAGTGCGGGTTGGCGGACTTCACATGTCTTTCGAGAACATTATGGAGAACTCTCACGATGCTTGCCTTCACCGTTTAGCAAGCGATAATTAACAATTTCATACGCACATAACTCCGTCAAGTCATCGTCAGTCGTCGAAGTCACCGGTGCGCGCCGTGGATACGAACCCGGACCCTCTGCGTAGCAGTCTGTCGGTCTCTCCATTAGGCTATCGCTGCTACTAGGCATAAAATTAGGCGGCGATTTCCTGCACGCTCTCTGTACCGCCACTACCGCCGTGGTATAGGTAAATTCACGAAAGTTGACCACAAATGGCGGCCTTCGCACATATGTACATTCGTGCACCAATGGCGTTACTCCATTCTTGACGCATTTAGGGAATGCGTCAAGAACGGAGCCATGCCATTGGCACTCCACCCGCGCCTCACCCCGCACCTCCACGGGGACCTAAAAAATGACTTCTGCGCAGTGGTCATCTTTCGTGAATTTAGCTATACGTACGTAGATTAATATTGCTCGCTCAACTATCATAATCCTGCAACACGGAGCTAAACCACAAGATTGTAGTTGGGATGCTTTTGCATTTGCATAAGATAATAAGATACTATCTGTGATTGTGCTGTACGCACTTAATTGACTATGTGATAGTTTATGTTCTGATCTTAATTCGACAGTTATTTCGGTAAGTCAAAGTCAAAATCATTTATTCCTTAAGGTCACAATTTGACGCTTATGAACGTTACAATTTTAGTTTTGGCACGTGGTGGTATAATATTATTGAAGTATTCAATCCTGGGTTCTTATCCTCGGTGTGCCGTTCCGCACCGATTCAGCGACTGACCTATCGGCCGTTGTATTTGGTTGCCATGAAATATAAAACGCGCCAAACTGTCATTATGTGACGGCGACGGCTAATATTCGTTGTGACGCTCGACGGAAAGTTAAGGCGCTGTGACGGACGCGATGTAATTGCCGCTGCTGCGTCATAGGAGATTTGAAAAACGCTACGAGCGTATTCAAACGAACGTTTCGCGCGGTAGTACGTAACGTACGTACGTAAGTGAGAGACGCAGGTGTATACTTAGAAGTTTTTCTTATATGGTCACGCCTGTATCCCCAAAAGGGGCCGGCAGAGGTGTATTATTACACCCACATGTCTTGGCTGTAAGTCTGTTGTTATATTTATTCCTCGTTTAATAACCCACTAGTTAGGTTTAATTATATTTAGATTTGGGGGAGGCCTATGTCCAGCAGTGGACGTCATTTGGCTGATATGATGATAAAAAAAGTGTCTTTATTTATCTCATATACGAGTTCATAGATATATTGAAGAATCCCCAGTAACTTACTGAAGTACTTGTGTAGGGGATACTTCGTTCCTTCCCTTATATTATAACAAGAATGAGACCAGTGAAAAAAACAATTTTACCTTACAAGACCAAAAAAGAACAAAGTAAAACTAAAATTAAAAGGAAAAAATAAATAATAAAGTAAACAAGACTTATCAAATAGTTACAGCTAGTTAATTACATTACAGCAGCTCTATAAGTGATTTGTGGTGATATAATTAAGTGTGTGTGTATGTGTGTGTGTGTGTGTGTGTGTGTGTGTGTGCGTGTGTGTGTGTGTGTGTGTGTGTGTGTGTGTGTGTGTGTGTGTGTGTGTGTGTGTGTGTGTGTGTGTGTGTGTGTGTGTGAGTGTGTGTGTGCGTGTGTGTGTGCGTGTGCGTGTGTGTGTGTGTTGTCCACGACTCAATGCTAAACAATTCTGATTAAAATATTTTCAGTTTCTTCGTATGATAGTGTGGTCAGCCATTCGAATAATATTCTTTTGCATTTGAAAAATAAAAGTGGATATATATTTAATTTTCGGTTAATTTTATTATAAATATAAGCTGATTGTACTGCGTATTGACGTCTGGCAAATACCGTTCGAAATCTAACTGAGTCAGCCACGATATCTATTCGTCGTTTGGTCAACTTAGCTGGGTCATAAGAAAGAGCCTTATGTATGTTTAGCGTCAAATTTAGGAGATAAAGTTGCCTGATTGTCAACAAATTACTTATTCTGTAAAGGTCAGTCGTAGGGTACCTGAATGGCTTAAAGTACATAACTTTAATCAGTGATCGCTGGGCCCTTTCAAGGTCAAAAAATTTAGTTTTTGTTGCTCCACCCCAAACCGGTATGCAATACGTTACCACTGATTTTACTAGAGCAATGTATATGTTGTTGAGAAGTTGAGAAGACATTGGGTGGCGTAACGTTTTAAACATCCAGATGAATTTTCTGACTCGTTTCATCATGAGCTCAATATGCAAATGCCAAGATAGTCTCTGATCAACAATAACGCCCAAGTATTTTGTAAAGAAGACCTGTTCTATCGATGGGCAGTCACAATTTTTGGGGGAGCCAGATCTACATACATGCATTCTGATGGTAAAATCGTCACTAGGCTGTGATCTTTGATTTGGTGTGAAACAAATGAAATTAGTTTTGGTTACGTTAAGGGTTAGTAGATTATTAGTAAGACACTTGGATATCTCGGCCAAGCCCTTCTCAGCCTTAGTTTTTACACTCGACCAGGACGTACCAGTATAAACAACTGCGGTATCATCTGCATAGGAAAAAAGCTTACTCCCACTGCTTCCCAAATTACATAGTTCATTTATGTAAATCAGTAAGAGAGTTGGGCCTAACACGCTTCCCTGCGGGGCTCCATAGGTGACATTTTCTTCGACACTGATCAAGTTATTGACCTTCACAGCTTGTCGTCTATCGCTAAGGTAACTCTGAAAAAGGGATAGCGGTACACTTCTGATTCCTATGTTTTCTAGCCTGCGCAAAAGAATGGGGATTGAGACCGTATCGAAAGCTTTTTTTATATCTATAAAGACTGCTAGACATTTGTCTCCCTTGTCAACCTTCTCCACAATCTCAGATGTTAGAGCCGTAATAGCATCTTGTGTCGACATCCCTTTTCTAAACCCAAACTGCTAGTCTGATAAAATATTATAGTTTTGCAAATATCCAACGAGTCTCCTATTTATAAGTTTCTCCAAAATTTTGGAAATGGCTAGCAACACCGAAATAGGGTGATTGTTGTTAACATCATTCAGATCCCCTCCTTTATGCACAGGTGTCACCACAGACCGTTTAAAATCTTTGGGGAAGATACCAGTATTAAAGCACAAGTTGGCCAATTGGCTAATCAAAGGAACCACAAAGTCTCTGGCTATTTTCAAAAACTTAACAGGTGTACCATCCCATCCTGGTGCACTATTCGAGTCAAGATTCATCAGAATACTGTCCACTTCCTGCGGATCTGAGTCTAACAATAGAAACGATGAATTCCAAGGATTTGTTGAGTGCCCCGGTATAAACCAGTATCCTGACTGAGTGTTGATAGTTTCGGCTAAACACTTACCAATCGTAGTAAAGAATTGGTTGACCCGGCTTAGCGATTCTAGGGGATGTGGTGTAATATGAAGTAAGTGTGTATTTGAAGTTTTGGGTGTTTTAAATTGTGTTATATCATTTATTGCTGTCCAAAGCCGCTTAGGATTTTTTGCTGAGTCTGTTATTAATTTTCTATGATACTTTCTTTTTAGTTTTTTAATTAGGTTCGAACAAAAGTTACGAAAGCATTTAAATGTTATTATAAGAATTATGTTAAAATGATCAATCCTTGTTTGACGCTGCATTTTATTTCTAAGTCTAATACACCGCATCGCGCCAGTAGTCATCCAGGGCTTTATGATTTTCTTAGAACAGGGTACCGTAACGCTTTTACAATTTGAGAGAAGAGCTGCCCTAATTACTTCCACTAGTTTGTTTGCGAAATTGTCAGTTAATTTGTAAGTGCTGAATAGTGATATGTCTACATTTGTAAGAGATTTATAAGCACTTTTAAAATTTGGAGTTATTTTAGACGTAGCACGATATTGATGCATTGTGATCGAGGTGTTAATATTAAATAGAACCATAGCATGATCCGTAATTGTTGTATTAAGGACCGCCACAGATGCAGAGTTACTGTTTTTATCTAGCTTAAAAAAGACATGATCAAGACAGCTCTGCTCCCTAGTGGGGAGACAGTTTCCCGGCAGTGATCCATGAACTGATAACATATTTAGGTAGTTGAGTCTATTTAATCGCTGTAGCGAAACCTCTGTTGACTTTTCAAGCAAATTTATATTAATATCACCTGTAATGACGATATTTTTATGTCTATTTAAGGTTTCCAGGTGGTAGTTAAGTGAGTTAATAAAAGCATCAGCGCAGGAATTCGATGGGAATCGGTATATACCTATGATAACAAATTGTGAAATTTTGATTTGTAGAGCAGACGCATGTTTAACTATTATTTCAGATACCTGGTGTACATAATCATTCCTAATATAGACCACCACGCCATCATTTTGATTTAGTTGGTTTAAAGTAAAGTATGATGTATAGTTACTAAGCATAGGTATCTGTTTATCCTGCGTTAATCGACACTCTGTGAGAATCAGAACGTCTACAGTGACCTTTATGTGTGACAGATTAATTTCCAAGTCGTCAAAGTTCCATATATGCTACGTATGTTTTGTGTCAACACTGTTAAATTGGGGTTTTGTGGTTGTAAGAAGCTGTATATGTGCTCAACATTGATTATAGCCGAATGTGAGATTTCAGTGTTATCCAATTCATGTAGTGTGTTTAAGTTACTATCCATAATTATTTATACAGTTTACTGGGCGTATCTTATAGTATTGGTCTAAACAAAACCGGATGTGGATGTATAGAAGAGTCAACGCTTGATCAAGAGAGCGGTATTTACTTGAGTATGTGAGTAAGCAGCGATTACAGTATGTTATTGTATGAATGCGAGTTAAGAAGTATGTGAATGCCAATGAGTAGTGTAGTGTGTAATGTTTGTGTAAAGTGTAATTTGTTTCTAACATAATTGTAAATGTAATATGAGCATGCTTCATAGATTTGTTAATTAACAATATTTGTGTGTGATGGGTAACAATAAAATATAGAAAAAGTGATACATAAGACAACTTAATACGTATTAGTCATGCGGATTGTAACAAATGATGGACTTGAGCTTCAATGCCGACAAGGATCACCTTCGAATTTTCGTCTTTCCTCACAAAGACGCGCCCAAATGAAGTCCAGCAGAATTTATACTGCTTTGATTTAGCTAAGTCACGGGCTAGGAAAAATAGTCGGGCATTCTTAGAGGTTAATTGCTCCGATACGTATATAGGGACATCTTCGTTGAATGTTAGTCCGAGATGTTTTGCCTGAAGTTTAGTCTTGTTTTTTATGTTGTGTCTTAATTTTCTTTAACAAATCCGTCTTAACGATTACAGAACCAAGTTCAAGTACAATGGGGGTATTTTTGATACCTTCCTTCTTCTCGTGTAGTCTATAAATATCCATTTTATCTCGGTTGTTCATTTCTAAATAAATATCTAATATTCTTAGCCATGCATAATACCATATTTATTAAGTCTTCTCGTTTTTCTTGATTCTGTTTAGGGACATTTTTTATCTCAATAGAACACTTACGCGAAGATCGTTGTAATTCGTCAATTCTATTCTCCAGGACCACAATGTATTCTAGATCTTTTTTCGCTTGCAATTCTAGTTTATTTATCTTATTTTTAAATTCCTCATTTTGACTGGTTAGAAGCTCTATAGATTTATTTATATTGTTATTTGTTTCTCGAATTTCGTTGAGATTGCTAGTGATGTTCTTGAGCTCGTTTTGTTGTGTAGTTATAAAGGACGAAAATAACTTCCTCATCTCCTCCTTAAATTTATTAAATTCTGCAGGTAAATCTTCCTCCCTCATTCTCTTACTGCGTAAAGAAATGTAGCTCGGGGGGGTTTCTTCAATAGGCATTTCGCTGACGTTTCCATCTGAGATTGATTTGTTCATTTTAAATCCACTGAGGTACTAGGGTGTAATGATTGTGCAGGGGTCAATGTGTTAACGAAGCGTACTGCGGAGTGCTTAATGAGTGGTATACTGGGCGTGGGCTCCAGCTGGCCGTGGGCGCGGCCTCAGGTCAGCCGTCAAATAGAGCAGGTGAAAGGTGGTGCCGTTGTGCCAGGGGGTGGGCTCAACCCGCCAATGTAATGTAAGTTAGTGCCGATTTGTTCAGCGTCCGTATCAGGTACCAGGGCAGCAGAATATTATAAAGGAGAGCTCGTTTCTGAGAAATGCTGATGTATTGAGGTTTATATTAGTGTGCGTGGGTTGTACTCACGTAGCTTATTGATGCGACACCTTCTCAGCGTTTATGCTTTCCTATTTTATTTCTTGATTTTAAATGGCACAATTTAAATTAAATTAATTTATTATTAAGACGATAAGAGGTCTACAACACGTCTACACCGTTCGGCGATCCGGGGGAAAGGAATGATGATGATGATGATGATATTTAGATTATAGGCTATGTAAAACCATAGATAAATATAATACTTTACAGGTAAAACCACATTACGATCCTTAGCAGCCGAAACAGGTGTTCTACAGCTAGTTATTAATATCGAGCTCATTGGCTAATTGTAATACGTTGCAGTATGTGAGTGGTGCCATCAACATTTGGCGAGTGATCGATTACCACCACGTGTGTTAGGTAATTAGTTGCACTAATTAGTTATTTCATGGAGTTAAGGTTTGGCTTTATTCCAGAAGATGTTGGTATCATAATATTGTATTACTTGGTAGTTATTGGACAGTCTAAATAGGAAATAAAATTGCTAACACCGCACCTGTTATTTTTCATTAATTTGTATTCAGCTATAGTAGTAAATTCACCCCGGAAAATATTTTGCAAATGCTTATCAACACACTGTATAATACTTTATGATCTAAGTTACCAGGTTCTTGCCTAAAGACAGGAATCGTTAGGCCATGTCGGAGGCCTTCCGTCGGCCTATAAACGCCAACACCGTAGTAGGGCACACACTCATTCAAAAGTGAAAAAAGATAGGTACATTATCTCATGTTTGTAAAATACTCCTTACATTTCAAAATGAATGTATTATATCACTATACTTGCCAGGCATCTATAGTAGTACACAGGAACAAAGTAACTAACGCTAGTATTGAAAGAGGAACTACAAACAAAAGTGTTATGTGTGTCAGAAACAGGCAACACGTAGAAGGTCTTGTATGGGCAAACTGGTGCTCGGTGAATGGCATCTTGAGTTCGCAAAAGGAGGAAGGACGTAAAATTCAATATAGTATTACGGTTATTTTCGGCATAAATGTACATCGTCATACTGTTTTTTGTTGCACAAACTCTATTTTACGTATTCAGTAATATACATGTGAAGTTTAGCCTAAGCCAGATCGAGCATATTAATCGGTTGCAAATGGTTATAGGTACAGTTTTTATCATTGTTACATTGTTAATTATCTCTCGCTAAACAGTGAAAGAAAATAGGCATTGGGAGCATACCTGCATGTTCTTAGACATGCAGGTATGCTCCGCTGCTGTTCGCCGCAATGTCCTCGAAAGACATGTTACGTCTGGCGTGGTAACAAGGACTTGACTAGCGAGATGGACTATAGCCCCATAGTTAGAGGGGAGCCAAAATAGAGAGAAAATATAAATGAGTGAGTTAGCACTCATAAAGTTTCCATGGTGAAGTAGAGCAGAAAGCTAATAGTAATTTTTAAACAATAATGTGCTTAAAATAAATTGAATTTAAGAAAATATGTCAACGTAAAGTATATTTATACTACCAATGGCAATGCCAGAGGGACTTCCAGTCCACATTATAATAGAAAATTAAACACAATCTACCCTTTGAGTAAAGTGGTAGATTTTCTCTAAGTTCTAATATTCTATCGTGGTTAAAATGCAATGTAAAATTGAAGAAGGTCCAAGAAAAAGGAAAGGTCCCTTGAAAAATCCTCTCCAATTTACATCCCCCTCGAATTTTATTTATTATATTTTTTGTAAACTGTTCTGTAAGAACAGTTTACAAAAAATATAATAAAGTAACGTCCCCGTATTTAGTTATTAAGAATAAATCGTGGGCAGCAGATAGCCTGTCACCGACACATCCTAGTTAGATTTACCGCTAGCAAACGGGAAATAACGTTAAGTAAAGTTTTATACAAACGACTACCACCATTTTAAAGTTCCTTTAGCAATCTTCTTTAAAGAAATCTGTTGCAGGAGACTCGGGAGAAAGTGAGCGGAGTCGCGGGGCGAGTTATATCTGCAGGCGACAGTCGTTCAATTGAATTTATTACAGTCTTTCATGCGGTGCTTCGAATGCTTCCGTGGACACGGCGTAAAACGTTTAGGTTTAACAAATAGACGTTTTTGGAGCTTGATACTACAGTTTACACGGGATAATTCTGCTGAACTGGATTAAGTAATCGACTTTAAAAGGTTTCGATATCTACGAGGTTGTTTGATTGGAGGATTGAGAATAGGTTTCCTTATTGTGTTTTCTTTTCTTCGATTTACCTATGTGAGTTTTCGGATTTGGTGATTTCAATCTGAGTTTGCATGCAACAACGCAATAAGAATTTTCTCTGGTCTCTATTAAACCGCCTCCGTGGTCCAGTGGATAGCGTATGCGACTGCTGATCCGAAGCCCCGGGTTCGATTCCCGGGTCGGGCAAAAGCGTTACTGGATTTTTCCGAATACTCAGTAGCAGCCCGGAGTCTGGTGATGTGCCCGGTAACAGCAATAGGCTTGCCCCCTATTACGTGGGACCTAAAACTTCATGGCGAAATGTGGGTGTAATATTTACACCTCTTCCAACCCCTTCGGAGATATAGGCGTGAGACTATAGATATGAAACTATCTATTAAACTAATGTTTTAAGTATGAGTTACGTCAAATTTATAACTAATACTGCAGAATTATGTGTTTATATTTGTATGCATAATTTGTATGACTATTATCTTTACAGTGCGTGCTTTGTGATCTGTTATGATTGCACTTTCGGTGAACCTAACACTGTTGTGTTGTTGTTTATGATGTTAACTATCTAGTCCTGCGAGGTTGCTGATGCTTTACAACTAACTCTGTATAACTCACGTCACTCACGAGATCTAAGCTTCTGGCATTCAAGTAAATGTAATAAGTTTAAAGGGTATAAACTAATTACTTACATTAACTTGAATGCAAAACATGCATCACAGTTATTCTGAGATACATGTTACATTACTCAAAGTTCAATCAACATTTGTTCAGTACTATTTTCTTGAAAGAGTAACTAACATCCATCCATAATATCCATCCTCACAAACATTATTGTTTATTATATAATAGGATACGAATCAGCAAGATCTGAAGTGTCATACAGATATCTCCAAATAACTGACGTGCTCGGAATATAATTATATTCTGCAGCCGCGCCCCAATCGGACCAGTCATCGGACTTGTGATCGATAGATTATGAACCTTATCCCCATCCACTAGCACCGATATGAATTCGACCTTTCAACTTGGTTCAAAATGTAATGCAATGGACGTAGCTGCAGGTCACCTCTTCTAAGTCTATAAAATCATAGATTGTTTATACTCGTAAAATAACATATGAAAAGGCTATTGGTAGCACAATAGCCTTTTCATATAATATGTTACGAGTATAAACAATCTATGATTTTTATAGACTTAGAAGAGGTGACCTGCAGCTACGTCCACATATATTTTTAATTGCCTCCTAAGACTGCCTCCGAGGTCCAGTGGATAGCGTATGCGACTGCTGATAGGAGGTCCTGGGTTCTATTCCCGTGTCGGGCAATAGTGTTACTGGATTTTTCCGATTTATCAGTAGCAGCACGGAGTCTGGTGATGTGCCCGGTAACGGCAATAGGCTAGCCCCCTATTACGTGGGACCTTAAAAAAAATTCGTGGCGAAATGTGGTCGTATAATATTACACCTCTGCCTACCCCTTCGAGGATACAGGCGTGAGACTATAAGAAAAATAAAAAATAAGTACATACATGCATACATACATAGACTCACGCCTGTTTCCCCGAAGGGGTATGCAGAGGCATATTAAACGCCCACTTTTCGCCAGTGTTTTGATCCCACGTAATAGGTGGCGAGCCTATTGCCGCTTATCGGGATATTTTGTTTGCCAGAGCCTCGTCCGTTGATTGGCAGGTGCACCACTTGCAGGTGAGGTTGGCTTGGGACCCTAAGTTCTTGGTGGGAACCCTATGCACCTAAAAATAAGTAAAAAATAAGTATTTTTAATTTAACCGTTTCTGCCCGATACCCGTGGCAATTTCAGGAAATCCCTTCTTAGTCACCCCTCCGGTCCTTAAGGAACATACGTGCTAAATTTCAGCTTATTATATATAACTTATCTTATTAATAGTTTTGGCTGTGCGGTGTCTGTCAGTCAATTTAAAAAAAAATCTTATAAATTACTTAAAATATTTTCTTATTATTTTTTATTAAGCATTATGAGATTGGGACAAAGTTAAGAAGATTCTTAGCTTTCTCCCAGTTGCGAATCAAGCGGCTCGCCTTTGAACCCGGGGTCCACTAGCTTTTTTTAGGACTTGTCTCATCCTATACTCTACTATTCCCACTACTGTATGAACCTGGCTAACACATAAGATACAGTCTGTATCCTCTGTATGGCCACGTTCAGCAGCAGTGACCATTGAAGACAATGTTCTGACACTCGTTAAGTCACGTGTAAAGTTAAGCTATCGAAACCCGCAACGAATACCGAATTTCAATACCGTCACAAGTCACTAACATGAAAGATAACCCTTCGTACCATACTAAAATTATTTTAAAATACGTCGTACATACAAAAGGATAACCGAAACGCACAATTGGTCGTTCATTCGAACCGTGAGTCAAACAATAGCAGAGCCCGTCACTGGATGTCGCGCAGTAATGTACTACACACCACCGAGCAATTTACACTGAATTATTGCATAAAGCCATCCCACTGGTACGCTCTTTATAGGACCGTGTGTTTGAGAAAATAACGATACATTGTTTGGTTGGTTTCGTACCTATTAGCTTTTGCTACTGCTTCTAAATTGATGATGCAATGTAACAAAATATTTATAAAATTAAAACAAAGTATTCGCCGCGTCAGTCGGTCTGTCAAAACTACTGAACACACTTTGATACTATTTGCACCACTAGAGCAATTTAAGCGGAAGGTTTTATGTATAACACATGGATGATTGAATGTCTCGTCCCTCGGTTGAAAGGAGGGTTAAAAGCCTGTTCCCGATCACGACAATCAAATATATCTACAACGCACTAGCAAACCAATCCATTCAGTATCCGAGTCCAAACGAACATGGCTACCGCGGGCTTTAAATATTCTCATGACTGCCGATACATCATGAAGAACTCTAAGAAATGCAGGTTGTTCAGTAGCAATCGAGGATAAACAATTGAATAATCATATTACTAAACAAAATCCGCGGTTCACGCCGTGATTGTGATTGAACTCGAGACTCTCAGGGTAGCAGTCTATCAGTCTCTCCACTAGCCTATTGCTGACTAAAGGCAAACGGGTTTTCCAAATTAAAAACTTATGGTTGCACCAATTTATACCAGTGGATAGCGTATGCGACTGCTGATTATATATAGCTTATCTTATTAATAGTTTTGGCTGTGCGGTGTCTGTCAGTCAATTTAAAAAAAAATCTTATAAATTACTTAAAATATTTTCTTATTATTTTTTATTAAGCATTATGAGATTGGGACAAAGTTAAGAAGATTCTTAGCTTTCTCCCAGTTGCGAATCAAGCGGCTCGCCTTTGAACCCGGGGTCCACTAGCTTTTTTTAGGACTTGTCTCATCCTATACTCTACTATTCCCACTACTGTATGAACCTGGCTAACACATAAGATACAGTCTGTATCCTCTGTATGGCCACGTTCAGCAGCAGTGACCATTGAAGACAATGTTCTGACACTCGTTAAGTCACGTGTAAAGTTAAGCTATCGAAACCCGCAACGAATACCGAATTTCAATACCGTCACAAGTCACTAACATGAAAGATAACCCTTCGTACCATACTAAAATTATTTTAAAATACGTCGTACATACAAAAGGATAACCGAAACGCACAATTGGTCGTTCATTCGAACCGTGAGTCAAACAATAGCAGAGCCCGTCACTGGATGTCGCGCAGTAATGTACTACACACCACCGAGCAATTTACACTGAATTATTGCATAAAGCCATCCCACTGGTACGCTCTTTATAGGACCGTGTGTTTGAGAAAATAACGATACATTGTTTGGTTGGTTTCGTACCTATTAGCTTTTGCTACTGCTTCTAAATTGATGATGCAATGTAACAAAATATTTATAAAATTAAAACAAAGTATTTGCCGCGTCAGTCGGTCTGTCAAAACTACTGAACACACTTTGATACTATTTGCACCACTAGAGCAATTTAAGCGGAAGGTTTTATGTATAACACATGGATGATTGAATGTCTCGTCCCTCGGTTGAAAGGAGGGTTAAAAGCCTGTTCCCGATCACGACAATCAAATATATCTACAACGCACTAGCAAACCAATCCATTCAGTATCCGAGTCCAAACGAACATGGCTACCGCGGGCTTTAAATATTCTCATGACTGCCGATACATCATGAAGAACTCTAAGAAATGCAGGTTGTTCAGTAGCAATCGAGGATAAACAATTGAATAATCATATTACTAAACAAAATCCGCGGTTCACGCCGTGATTGTGATTGAACTCGAGACTCTCAGGGTAGCAGTCTATCAGTCTCTCCACTAGCCTATTGCTGACTAAAGGCAAACGGGTTTTCCAAATTAAAAACTTATGGTTGCACCAATTTACCCAGAAATGAGTAGATTTTCCCTGAGAATGCAAAGTAGCATACCTACCATATTATTCACAAGCACTAAATTATGACAAAATGACGTTACCGAAGTTAATTAAATTGTGAAACAAGTACGGCTCTTAGCGGAACCCACATGCTGACGACCAACGATAAATTATAACAAGTAACGGGTACAATGATTCATGTTAATACCTTTAAATATAATAAATAATACTCAGTTTTCACAATTTTGTTTTTTGCTGAAATAAAAAAATGTATATGTGATGAATGTATTTGTTGCCTGAATACAATAAAGCAATTCGAATAGGGTTTCATTGATCATCGCATACTGTAAAAGCGGCCACGCACAGGACGTCGTAGCAGAGGTAGGCCTGCAGTATGGTGGACTGAAGATCTTGTTGGGGTCGCGGACAACGGATGGATGCGGGTGGCTCAGAATCGGTCTATGTGGAGAGCCTTGGGGGAGGCCTATGTCCAGCAGTGGACTTGTCAGAGTGGGTGATGGGTTAAAATACAAAGTATTACTAACCCATTCCGTGAGTGTCGTAAAAGAGGACTATGGAAAATACACGAAGCCAGTGGTACCCTCGGGAAACGACGACGAAACTCGACAATAAAGCCTATGTGGCCTAGGTGGCCCTCCTCTTGACTGAAAAATGTATTGTGACGCAAATATGATGCCCTTTTGCAGCAATGAATTGCGACAGGTTATTTAGGTACCTACGCTCGAAATCAGCTGCAGTCAAGACAAGTAAAGGAGCCATTATATTCTTACTGTACTGACTAAAGAAAGGTCTATTGCTCTCTTTAACGGTACGATAAAGAAAAAAACGGCTTAAACACGAGTTAAGCAATCGGGCGACATGCGTCAACCCCACGATTGCTGACCACGCATCGAACGAGCATGGCGCGTGTCATCAAAACTGCATATTTAGCTATAAGTTTCATATTTAATTATAATGTTAATTTAATCAGTCTTGTAGAACCTTTCTAAGAATAAACTTGTATTTTAAAATAATAAATCTATTTTTTAATAGTAATCTCGTCCACCGATATTTAACTGGCGCAGTCGGTAGGATCGCGACACTCGCATATCGAATAAAACTCTCCGAATAGAGTGGACGGTATCTATCGTCATCTTCGCGATCCCCTATAAGAAGAACCTACGGCGGTGGCAGCCAGCGGGAGTTCCGGAACATTGGGAGTCCTGCTGTTCTACAAGGCCCGGCAAGAAATGCAGAGGTTCCTGGGGTAAGTACGAATCGTTTACCCAGTATCCTGTGCAATATTTCCTGTCGTATATTACTTGCATTTATACTTGCTATTCCATGTGTTTTGTCTGTATGCTATAATCGCGATAGACTTATTTTGTTTTATTTCGTGCACTTAGGCTGTACTTAATAACAATAGATTCGCGCGGTAAGCAAATACGCTGAGCGAACGATTAAAATTAGGTATTAATTATTGTAATTGAATATCATTACGCCTGTATTTATACAATACGGTAGGCAGTGTTGTAGGTAGCACATTTTAGTATTTAATTTGTTGCATAATTTTTTTTTATTCATAACAATGGCAATGTGTAGCACAGATATGACTAACTTAAAGTTTATTAGGGACCTCATGCCCAAATATGATGGTAACCCGAAAACATTGAACTTTTTCATTAGGGAGGTGGAAAATATTATGTTATTATTGGAACCAACAGCTAGAGCGAATCCAGCACTTATTTGTTTAATTAAAAGCAGGTTGAGCGGCACCGCGATCGACGCTATAGCTTATGAGGAGTCCCTAGACTCGTGGCAGGCCATTAAGACCGCGTTGATACGTAGATTAGGCGAACCGCGCAATGAAATACAAGTGATGCAGGAACTCACTCGTATTCGCCGTAATAAAAACGAAGATTCCGAAGCGTTTGGTAAACGTCTTAGGGATATTTTAGACACACTACAGTCAGTGGGTAAGCATAATGACAAGTCGTATTACGAAAAGATGGTTATAGACCAATATGTTAACAATTTAGAGTTCCATATATCAGTAGGCGTACGTATCTCGAATCCAGAGACTAGAAATAGCCATAACTAACGCTAGGCAGGAGGAAGCACGCCTAGCACACCATAAATTTAGCAATAATTTTAATACACCTTTTATGCAAGCCAAACCAAAAGATACACCAAAATTTAGTTTGTCTACACCCCAACCATTTGGGTTCAATGCCGCACCACCTCTACAAAGGTTTGTACACCCGAACTCTCAGCCGCAACAACGTAGCAACTGGGCCCCTGAACAGAAACAGCAATGGGCACAATCCACGCTCCCATGGAAGAATAAAACACAAGGTAATGTTAGACCAAGCGGGTCCGGCACCTTTAGGAACTCGTCGAACTTTAGACAACAGCCGAACGTGCCACACCAGCAAGTGAACCCACCACAAAAGGTATCAGACGTTACAATGAGATCTGTTAACAAGCCGCAAAAGCCGCAATTTGGAGAACTTTTCTATACATCCAACGAACAGGAACAGTATCAGGAGAACTACGACCCCTGCTACGATCAAAGTGAGTACTATAACCCACAGTATGCCGATCTCTGTGAGACGTTCCAGGATTTATCTGTTGATGAATCATACCCTCAGGATTTTTGCGAGGAGGGGGAACAGGAAGAACACAGCTGATAAACACAGTACAACTAAATAGTCAAGGTAAGGACCGTCTGCCGTACATTGAGTTACCTGAATTTAATGGTAAGTTTCTATTGGATACCGGCGCTACTAACTCTTTAATATCACCTAGCGTTATACAGAACACCATGTTTGAACAATGTGTCGAATACGAGCCCTTCCAAGTTCGTACCGCGCATGGTATTACCAAACATCAACACGTAGCAGTTTTACCCTTACCCCCACCATTTGATACGGACAAATTTCACAAGTTTCTTATATTTGATTTTGACCCAAAGTACAAAGGACTTATAGGTATGGACTTGTTACAAGAATTAGGATGCAGTATAGATTTAGAAAATAGAGTATTAAATTCTTCCAATTTTCAGATACCAATTTACTTAGATTATCCGGTAAAAAAAATTAGAATTGAACCAAGATGCGAAAAGCTTATTGTAGTAAAGACTAATTATACGGACGGACAGTACATATGCAATGACTTTTGCTGGACACAGGGACTTAAGTCACCTGCGGCCATAGTTACAGTTAAAAATGGATCGTTTAAAACATCGGTAATTAACTCTACAGATGAGAAGAAAATAGTAATGAATAATAGACCTGTTTTACTTGAACCACTACCCCAAGACCTACGATTAGACATTCAGACTTCTAAACTAAATAAATTAGACATACAAGACAGTACTGAGATAGATAACGAGCTTCGTAAAAATCTTAATAAAATACGAACAGACCATATGAACGAGGAAGAAAAGCGTGAAATTACAAAGTTGTGTTTTAATTATAGAGATATCTTTCACTCTGACAATATTCCATTATCCTTCACTCATACAGTAAAGCATGAACTCAGACTGACAGACGACACACCAATTTTCGTTAGAAGCTACAGACAAGCCCCTCAACAACGCAAAGAAATACAGAATCAAGTTGACAATCTTTTAAAACAAGGCATTATTAGAGAAAGCATTTCCCCGTGGTCATGCCCCGTTCATATAGTCCCTAAAAAACCAGATGCATCAGGTAAAGTTAAATGGCGACTTGTGATTGACTATAGACGACTTAATGATCGTATAATTGAAGACAAGTACCCACTCCCTAACATTCACGACATATTGGACAGACTTGGACGCGCGCAATATTTTACCACCCTTGATCTCGCTAGTGGCTACCATCAACTAGAGATGCACCCTAACGATATCGAGAAAACTGCATTCACCACAGAAAGAGGACATTATGAGTTTTTAAGAATGCCTTTTGGACTTAAAAACGCACCGAGTACTTTTCAACGACTAATGGATCATATCCTAAGAGGCTTAGACAATGTATTTACATATTTAGATGACGTCATCATAGTGTCTACGTCACTACAAGATCACCTAGAGAAACTTAAAAGGGTCTTTGACAGATTTAAAATACATAATCTCAAAATTCAATTGGATAAATCCGAATTTCTTCAGAAGCAGGTTAACTTCCTAGGTCATGAACTAACTGATCAAGGCCTTAAACCTAATAAGGACAAAATTAAAGCCGTTTTAAATTTCCCTTTACCGCGTAGTCAAAAGGACATAAAATCATTTTTAGGTTTGGTAGGCTACTACCGCAAATTTATTAAAGACTTCGCACAATTAACTAAACCTTTAACATCTTGTCTTAAGAAGAATGCTAAGGTTGTTCATACAAACGAATTTCTTGAAGCAGTAAATAAATGTAAACAAATTTTAACAAACTCTCCGATTTTGCAATATCCGGACTTTGATCAAACATTTATTTTAACAACTGACGCCTCAGACGTTGCATTAGGCGCAGTTTTATCACAAGGGAATGTAGGCTCAGACAAACCGGTTGCCTACGCTTCGAGGACGTTATCTGATACCGAGTCGCGTTACTCCACCATAGAGAAGGAGTTATTAGCCATAGTATGGGCTATTAAATATTTTAGGCCTTATTTATATGGTCGAAAATTTATTATATATACAGACCATAGACCACTCATGTGGTTAATGTCTTTGAAGGATCCAAATTCCAAATTAACTCGATGGCGATTGAAATTAGCAGAGTATGACTACAAAGTAGTATACAAAAAGGGTAAACAAAATACTAATGCGGATGCGCTATCCAGGGTTAAAATTTTCCATAACAGTATAGACTCTCTAGCGGTTAACTTAGATGATAATGACGATGACGAAATTATAAATAGAATTTTTGACAACGCACGTAGACAAGCAGAAGCGGAAGATAGGGCCCCGACGAATAATAATAATGACAATAGAAACAATACAGACCACAATCAACAAGACATGGAGATCGATAGCGACTTACAGTCACACACTGATAAAACTGACACAGACCAAATTAGTCAAGCGACCACTAACCCTGACCAACTTATCTCAACAAACCACACACAACCAGACAACGACAATAAAGGCATACCAATTCTATCAGACGCTATAGACCGACAACTTAAACAATTCCATATTAGATCGACACCAGGTTCCACTTACAGAGTAGAAAATAGATCGACTAGTTCTCGAACCACTATCAAAGATGTCTTTATCCCTGTTAACAATACGGAGGCTGAGATTATCAAATTCTTGAAAGAACACACCATAGCGGACCGAATATTTCACTGCTACTTTTATGACGAACATTTATATTTAGCTTTCTCTAGAGTGTATACCACTATCTTTAATGACAGAGGTCCAAAACTCGTAAGATGCAGTACTCGCGTTACCCTAGTAGAAAACAAAACAGAACAACAGGAATTAATCAAGAAATATCACGAAGGCAAAACAATGCACCGTGGTATTCAAGAGACTTACAAGCAACTGCATAGGAACTACCATTGGCCTAACATGCTTCTCTCAGTCCAAAGATACATAAACCAGTGTGACATCTGCTTAAAGACAAAATACGAGAGGAATCCACTCAAACCCTCGCTATCCCTAACACCAACCCCTACTAAGCCTCTTGAACACTTATTTATGGATCTCTATTCTACAGGCGGATCTACATTTCTAACTATTATCGACAACTTTTCAAAATTTGCTCAGGCCATTCCTTTAAACGCATCAAGCAGTATACACATAGCCGAGGCACTATTACAAGTGTTCTCAGTGATAGGTCTACCCTTAAAAATAACAACTGACTCCGACAGTAAGTTCGATAACGACGTTATAAAAGACATTTGCGCTTCACATGACATCAACATCCATTTTACAACACCCTATAATCCGAATTCCAACTCTCCCATAGAACGCTTTCACTCAACCATAGGCGAGATAGTGCGAATACAGAGAATGACAAATAAAGAAGACCCTATCCAGTTAATTATGAAATACGCTATCATTGCCTATAATAACTCCATACACTCTACAACAGGCTACACACCCCGAGAACTCTTATTCGGCCATAAAGCTTCGAGAAACCCTTTAGAGTTATTTTACCCTAAGGAATTTTATCAGGACTATGTTCTTAAGCACCGCATGAACGCCGAAGCTGTGCAGGAGTGTTTGGCAGCACACATGTCGAAGAATAAGGAACAAGTTATAGAAAAACGAAATAAGGCAGCCGAAGAAATAACATTTAAGGTAGGTGAGACAGTTTACAAACAGGTGGCCAAAACAGCTCGGAACGACAAGACAAAGCCAGTCTTCAAAGGTCCGTACAAAATTATACATCTTCACCCTAACAACGTAGCAGAGATTATAGGCAGCCATCCAAACTCTAAGTCAATTAGAGTACATTACAAACTTCTACGACGACCTCACCTTGTTCCAGGATCCTCATCGCAGGAGCCTGCGTGCTCTACGCAACCGCCAACTTGACCCTAACTCCAGTCAACAATGAAAACGGAATACTTTTGCTGAAACAAGGACAAGTTCTTAAACAGGTCGATACTTTTAGCTTGGCTTGTGTCTATAATGTTTCCCATTTACACGAAGTTTCTATAAAACTGTTAGCCTTGTATGCTAATACAAAAACAGCGGAAGCCAGTATCTTAGGTACTGAGGATACATATAGGACTTATAAGGATCAGATAGAACTAAGTGTAAACTTAATAGGTAAGAAAATTTTGTTTATTGTCCCTCGTATTAGAGTTAGACGTGGTATAATTAATGGGTTAGGATCTGTTATTAAGGCTATAACTGGCAATCTTGACTACGAAGACGCTATTAGACTAGAAAAGGAAATATCTTTCATACGCAATTCAGTTAGTAAAGTTCAAAATTCTGAAAAACAAACCCTATTTTTAGCAAGAAACACAATAGATGAATTTAGTAAACAGATAAACATTCTAAGTGACAACCAAAACAAGTTAACTGACCTATTGAAGAATACTACTACTAGATATAACTTAACTGTAAATCGCATGCATTTCTTAGATTTATATATTCAAATAGATTTTAGTTTACAGATTCTTTTAGATAAGCTCGTAGTTTTAGAAGACGCAATGACATTCGCTCAACTGGGTGTGATGCATCCTAGTATAATAGCCCCGCACAGTTTATTAAATGAGTTATTAGAAATTCAAAAAGTCAATCAATTTAGACCCGTAGATAAAATAAGTATTAGAAATATACACAGTCTAGAAAAGTCAATCAACGTTAAAGCTTACAGTACAGAACACACTTTAACATTTATCCTAGAAATACCTTCTGTTGACCCGAACCCATTCGACCTCCTTCATATATACTCCATTCCCGATACTCGAAACCTAACTATAATCCCCAAGTCCAAATACCTAGCACAGGGAAGCGAGGAGTACTCGTACCTCGAAGGAAACTGCAAAGCCCTCACGCAAGAAACACACCTCTGTGAATCCCTCAACACTCTACCCATGGATTCATCTGAAGACTGCATAATATCACTCATCAAACACCAGGCAGCTAACTGTACACGAGCACGAATGAACCTCAAACAGGGCAAGATTCAGAAGCTTCAAGACAACAAATGGCTTATAATACTCAACCAACAACAAATCCTAAGAAGCCGCTGCGGATTGAGAACAGAGTACAAAAGAATATCTGGTATCCACATAGCCAGTATAACCAGCGACTGTCAATTGGAGATCTTGAACAAAACCCTGAAGACAAACACCAACACCGTCACAATAGACGAAGTCATCCCGCTACCAAGCACAAGAGCCGCCCCGGAAGACAACATTCATTATAAACTGCAGCTCGAAGACATCGCATTAGACAGCATCCATGAGTTGATGGACCGTGCAGATGATATCCAAGATGACAACAATATAGATTGGCAACTTTTGATGGCTACTCCAAGTTGGACAACAATTGGCTTGTACCTCATCCTGGTGGGAATCATCGCCTGGAAAATCTGGAAATGGAGGCAACTGAAGAACACGCCAGATGTTAGTCGTAGCGAGGACGCTACGGGAAGCTGCGGGACGCGCTTCCAACTAAGGGAGGGAGGAGTTAAGCAATCGGGCGACATGCGTCAACCCCACGATTGCTGACCACGCATCGAACGAGCATGGTGCGTGTCATCAAAACTGCATATTTAGCTATAAGTTTCATATTTAATTATAATGTTAATTTAATCAGTCTTGTAGAACCTTTCTAAGAATAAACTTGTATTTTAAAATAATAAATCTATTTTTTAATAGTAATCTCGTCCACCGATATTTAACTCACGTCAAGCTAAATTTCGAATAAATTTGGCAGAAAAATCGTCTTAGTTGTTCCGTGTCAATGTGACACCAAAATGATGTAGATTCCATCGTCATCAGCCTTGCTTATACACTGTGAAGAGTGTGTGCTCACAGTAGGGCACAGTTCTCTTCACTGGGTTAGGCCGTAGTTCACTTTGCTGGATAAGTGCGGGTTGACAAACTCCACAAGTATTTTTGGAACATTGTGGAGAACTCTCAGACATGCAGGTTTCCTCACGATTGTTACATTCACTGATTTGCAAGCGATGATAACAATCCATAACGCACTTAACTTCGCTAAGTTTGTGGTGCATGCTGTGGGTTTGATTCCAAAAGGTTATCACTGCTTCGAAAACTTAGCTAAACTAAGTTTGATAGCTGAAATAATTAATGTAATCCCAGTGATAACATTTATAAAAGTAAGCAAATTTACTTTTGTTGGATGGAATCATTCTAAATAACCTAATTAGGATTAGCATCTAGCCATTCGTACAGAAAACTCCAGACTTATTTCTGTCACAATAGATGGTCTTGTTTCATTTCAGCATAAAGAACAAGAAAATACAAAAGTAGTATTTTGCAGTAATATAGCATAAATATCAGAGAAAAACGTTTACCTTCATGCAACATTTGAATAATAATTTAACAGTTTACCTAATAGTTACTAAAAATGTGACACAAACTGATATTCAGGTGTAATTTAATGCGTTTCCGATTTATTAAACACACGATATATCAACAAATCATACACAAAACAAATTAATTGCTTTAACAAAATTGTTCTGAAAGTACCAAAGTTACCAAGCTGTTTAAAATTTTAAATCACCAAAGAGGCGCGCAATAAATCACTTTTTGCGTCATATTTCTGTGATGGATTATCGTATGGAACGGGAACCAATAATAATAACTTTTTAAACCATTGACAATGCTAGCTTTATTACCTTTAATTTACATTTTAGAACGACTGTATTTTGATGCTGTTTAAAATGTATTATACATATAGTGTCGGTATATTAAAAAAAGTTAATTCTGAGAATATTTCAGTACTAGATAAAATGTACTGTATGCAAATGATCTGTGTTCATTTAGGTATAATGAGATTCATATAACCAGAATGTTTGTCTATAGTTAAGTTGATATTCTGGCATATCTGGTTAGACCAGTAAGCGGACCTCGGGCTCCAAGGCGTGCGTGCAAGTCTTGGTTGCAAACGGGATAACGCAAGGGTGAAGATGAATTGTCTATAGTTAATTTATTTTAAAACATTCATTGGCCTTATTATATATTTCCTTTTATTTATAAAATCCACGTCCCGCACAAAGAATATTTGATGTGTATCGTGGAAATTAACAAACATTCATAAAACAGACAGAGGAGGGACGCACAAACTCAAAACTAACATTCGTGGCTCATACAGACAATGAGCATCGAACTCACAAAACTAGACGCAGAGCTAAATGTGGTCGCTTAAACTACTGCGCCATATTATGTCCTATTATATTGTATTGTAATTATAATATCTTGCCTAGTTTAGCTGTCTGTTGCACAGATTGCATACACTTTGTTTTACTGAGGACCTCGTTTGTTTTAGCTAAGTAAAAGCATTAAGAATTATTAAAATAAAAACTGACCCTGAAGAAAGAAAATGAGATTTCCTATTAAAACGATTACTCCCATGATTATCACTTTGCCCTGGTTTCATTTGGGTCGGCAGAGTATGTTCTTCGCCTCCATAATCCATATTGCTCCGTCGCTTGACATCCTCACATGTGCACATTTCTCTTTCGTAGCCATCCTGAGACAGTTCATCCATTTTTTACTTGGATGCCCACTCTCTTTTCGACTCTCTACTTTCATATTTATAATAACCATTTACCTTAAAAAAGGCACCGATAGCCTAGTGGAGATACCTACCTACTACCATGCACAGGGTAGGTATCGGGTTCGAATCCACGAGTTATGTGCGTTTGAAATTGTTAATTATTGCTTGCCGCGTGCCTAGGAGAGCACGCTAAGTTGGCCCTGGCAGTCAAAAAGATCTTTGACAGTCGTCTTAGGTAGTCAGCACCTTTTGAGAAACTGACATTACTCTAAACCATAGAGTATCGCTATCCCTTTGTGTTGCGGAGGTCAGACTGGCAGTCGCTCTGTGGAAAAGCAAATATTCAGTAAAATTCGGTTAGACTAGTAAGCAGGCACCAGGATATAACTGGGATTACGCTAGAAGGATGATGACCCTCATATTCATCACACTTAGCGCATTTAGAAACAGTAGCCACGCCGTTTGGCTCAGCGCCTTACAATGTGAAGTTGTATAAAGTACAAAAATATCATCTACCTTTCAACGACACTGCAACATATCCATCATACAATACAGAAGATTAACGATAACGTTTCAAAGTATAAAGTAATAGTGTGCGAGACAGTCTAGCACCGTAAACTTAACAAGTAACGAACAAACAACTTGGCTACACTGAGATTTTTAAACTTCTCTCATAAACGATATCGTTATACTTTATGAATATGAAATTTTTTATCCCTAGGTTTAGCAGCCACGTA
Organism: Euclidia mi; assembly: GCA_944739405.2. NCBI lineage: Eukaryota > Metazoa > Arthropoda > Insecta > Lepidoptera > Erebidae > Euclidia > Euclidia mi. The sequence continues at coordinate 8,121,080 of OX123185.2, forward strand.
AAGTATGATAATGTTTTGAATTAATACAAATATAAAGACTAGATTTTAACCAAGGCTTCGCTTGTTTTGGCTATCGCGACACAAAGTAGCATATGTTATATCTATTTATTAAACATTCGTGCTATCACTATTTAAATTGAAGCTTACATTAATGGTAGATATTCATTATAATTTAATTTTTGAACGATATTTGTCGCGACAAAGTATGTAAATCGCGAATCGCGAGTCTGCAAATTCGTAGCCTGTCCAAAAAAACCAACGATGATTTTTTTGGACAGGCTACGAATGCCTGCAAAGCAGAGAATGGTGGGACTCAGATTAAATTGATGGCTTGTCATACATGACACCTCGCAACTTGAGTTCTTCCATGAACAAAACAAAAAAAAGGGATTACTCCTTTGCATATGATAAACAAGCCGATTGGAGAAGTATGTTTACAAAAAAAGTACAACTCCAATACCAAAATAGAATTACGCCACATCCTAAACGTATCGCGATAGGTTACATAGTAGGTTAATCTGTTTGATAGTGTAGACAAAGCTATCGGAAATTAGATTGGCGAGGCAGTCGAAGCACGTGGTGTCCTGCCGGCAAGTTATGAGTACACCACGTTCTGTGGCGACTTGGGTTAGTTCAGATTTCGGACTGGAATTTTCACCTTATGGGTGATTGATACTTGAAAAATTATGATTTTTGTTAAACGTAATATATATAAGTCTATAAAAGACCTTTCTATACCCGTGAGGTACAAAAATATACTTATTTTTTATAATGGGTACCTTGGCTGCGTGCCCTCGCAGTGCAACGAACCGGCACACACTGACGAATATTACCAAAAAGATGGCCAAAATGTTTTAATGGTAAAAATGCATTAAATAAACCTATTGAAAATAAATGCAAACCTTTTGAACTATGAATTATTATTATTTTATGAAAAGAGGCCTTTGTTTCAACCAGCGCGAACATAAAAACTGACTTTATGATATTGATAGTTTTGAAACTATCGTAGGATAATAGTAAGTATACCTATATATGAGAGATTAAAAAGAATTTAATTACTTATGTACTATAAATTAATAATATTCATAACTAAGAAACTTGAATTATCAGAGATATACAAACTATATGGTGTGCAATGTTGATACCTAACTTTGTTTAAAATATAAAATACTCTAGTTCAGGTTCCTTCATTAGTTAAATTGCATCCGGCATCGCATCGCAATTGCATTGCATCCAGGGGCAACTGCGTATTGGACTTTCTGGACGTTTTAGTAAACTTGAGATAAAAGGGTCCGAAGAAACGCTAAGTCTTTGATATAAATGTCTCATTTGTAGTTTAAATAAGGGGCATTTTTCTTGTCAAGTCTCTGCGATATTTATTTATATCCTTATTTCTTGACTCTTGTGCATCTTCAGATAGATACTAATATTTTTAAAACCACTTATCAAAATAAAGAACACAAGTTAAAGACCTAAAATATCCGACGACAAAATATACTCATAAATACCGGGATTTAAAGCTAGGAAAAACTAATCATTAGGCAAATATCGGCAGCCAAATCTTAAATAAACTAAATACTAGCATTGTATGCTACAATTTAATACAGCTTATTTCTCGAAATACAGAAGAATATCGTTCTATTTCCCTTATTCTTTCTGCTTACGTAAGTAAATAATACTATCAATTTCAAGGCAAGTGTATTGGTGTTAAGATTTATTTAAGAAAATAGTAACATCTGATTGCAATTATAAATACCTCTAGAAATAGAATCCACAAAAGAAAAACCCCAAATATTTACAGTTGTAAACACAACGAGCGATAAAATGCGACTTGGAAATCATCAGATTTAAGCACGATATTTTTGATCAACTTCGTAGGCAGGTTGTTATAGAATTTTACCATATTAAATATATAAAAAAATGCTCAAGAGTTGCGTCATTTATTGAGCTTTAAGATATTTGTTATAGAACTGTTCTTTCGACAATATTTTAAAATCATATAATGGCCAGGTTTTTGCAAATTATCGCCAGTGTGCGGCACCAATGTAGAGATATTGTCTTCGAAGCGGATCAGGGGCCCAATTCTACTAAATAAATATAGTTTCGATAGCATGTCAGTGTCACAGTTACGTCACAAAAAGCGTATTTTTCTAAATTATCTGATCATTGAACGAAGTTGTAACGAGATCGTAAATTGAAACAAGTGTCAAAAATATGTGTCAATGACAAACTGTTTATTTCAAATTATACGATAATGACATTAGGTTATCAGAATACCGCTTCTGATTCAATTCAAAATATAATATCAATGTCATATAAAAATAGGAGAATTGGCCCCCAGATCACAGAAAGTGCAAAATGAATGGTGTCGCGTGTCGTTTAACTTGTAGGTACGCCATCAAGCAACCAAAACCACTCTGTCGAGAGTATACAGCTGAGATGATGAGTTGATACCTAATATGTCATGGTGGCAAGTAAGAGACAGGATTGCTCAATTGGCTTGCTTATCACAGCATTATTCAAATTGTATGTCGTACAGAATTCAAACTATCTTTAACTTGCAGCAACTTGCATAATTAGTCGTGAAAGTGTTGAATAAAATATAACAATTAAATAGTAATAATATGATTCTACGAAAGGACAAAGACGGCTTACATCTTTGAAAAAAATATTGCATTTGAACTTTAATTCTAATTAAAATGAATATTGACAAATAATTACTGATAGGTAGTATTTCCGTGATCATGGCACTTGCAACAATACACTGTTTACTTCCAATCATGTGCCTATCTGCTTTTTTTTAATTTATCTACGAAATTTTCGACTACGTATTACTGCATCTACCAAAAGAAAACTAAGACGTATGACTTTTTATTCATTGCCTGATATTTTCTGCGATTATCTGTTTTCCGTATGTCGTTTGTTAATCCCGAAATACATCTGAATTTTACATACACATGGATAGTTTGAAAACAATCGATAATTGATCTCGTATCAGATTTCTAGACCAAGACTATGCTTTTTTAAAATTTTTTTATTAAAAAAACCTGTCAAATTGACTTCACGCTGCCTGATGGTAAGCTGACAGTGAAGTCCTATTGTGAAGACCACCATCCCCAATTGCTGGTTAAGCAATGTGACATGGCGGCCCTCACTTTGACGGCCTTGAGAGACGCTTTTTCATGCCCCTTTAAAGGACCCAGGATCAAGGGAGGAAGGAAACACGTGAGCTGGCAGTGAGTTCCACATCTTTATGGTACGGCAAAGATAAGATGTACCGAACCTTTTCGTACGTGACGGTATATGTTCTACCGTGTAAGCGTGGCACCTTAACCCGGCACCTGTTGTTCGGGATAGGAAAGGAGAGGGTGGGATAAGTTGAAAGAGTTCTTCTGAACACTCACTCACCATACAATCGGTAAAAGACAGCCATTGAGGCTACGTCCCTGCGTAATTGCAGAGATTCAAGGTTCTTAGTACCCTCAAGGTCACCTATGATACGGACAGCACGCCGCTGCAACCTATCAAGGGCATCTAGCAGGTATTGAGCGGAGCCGTTCCAGAGATGAGAGCAGTATTCCACGCAGGAGCGAACCTGAGTCTTGTATAATAGACAAAGCTGCTCCGGCGTGAAAAACCTCCTCACTCTGTTCAGGACTCCGAGTTTTCGAGATGCCGATTTAATGACACCCTCGATGTAGTTTCTCTGGTAGAGATTGCGGCGTATGTCCATACCAAGTATATTAAGACTGTCCTGTATCGGTAGTGGAGTGTCCAGAAGAGAAGGTTGGGGAAGGAATGGAGATAACTTTGCTAAAAATGCGCATACCTGTGTCTTCTTGGTGTTGAACTTGACCACGTTTTCAGGACCCCAATTCGAGATGCTGTTCAAAACCTGGTCAAGCTCAGCGACAAGTTTTCACCTATTTTCCTCAATGTCGGATGGCCGAGATACCGCCCATGCACGGTACTGTCATCTGCATAGCAATGTATGCTCCTAAAAGTGAGCATATCATTGATATGCAGAAGAAAAAGTTTGGGCGATAAGACGGATCCCTGGGGCACACCAGCATTTACCTGCATAAACTTTGAATTTTGACCTTCGCAAATAACTCGAACACGTCGTTCATGCAGGAAGCTAGCAACCCAGTTGCACAATCGAGGTGGCAAGCCGTAAGCCGGAAGCTTGGAAAGAAGCGCACGATGCCAGACTCTATCGAAGGCTTTGGAGATGTCGAGGCTGATAGCCAACAACTCCCCGTACCGGACTAGAAGATCGCCCGTTGATCGTTTCGGTCTGAAGCCATATTGTCGATCATTGATAAGAGAGCGATCTTCTAGGTAGCGAACGAGTTGGGTGTTGATTACCCGTTCGAATACCTTGCAGAGAAAAGAGGTGATAGCTATGGGTCGATAGTTAGCTGGATCAGAACGATCCCCCTTTTTGGGAATCGGTTATACGTTTGCCTCCTTCCAAGCCTGCGGCACGAAGCCTGAGGAATAAGACAGGCGATACAGGCGTGTGAGCGTTGGAGACAACTCGGCTGCACATTTCTTTAAAACAACCGATGGGATACCGTCGGGACCACTGGCTTTCCGGACATCGAGAGACCGCAGTATCGCGCGAACATCGCTTTGCCTGATGCGAACATCAGGCATGGATTGGCCGCAGTGGTTTTTAGATGGCGGCTGCGAACCACGGTCATCGATTCGGGAGTTGGCCGCAAAGAGATTGACAAGCAATGCTTGTGCAAACTTTGGTTTTCCCATTGATCGACTGTGGTGATGTATGCTACTATGACCTGAATGCAGAACTTCTCAACAAACTGGATCGTATTCTTAATAACTGCATTCGATTTATTTTTAATCTTCGCAAGTATGATTATGTATCTACTTATCGTTCTCAGTTGAAGTGGCTTGCTGTTCTTCGGAGACGCAGTATGCTTGCTCTCACTACTCTTTACTCCTTATGCCTCCTAATTCCCCAAAATACCTTATTTCTTATTTTCAATACTTGTGTTCCAACCATGATCGAAACTTTCGTTCTTCCCATAATCTTCTCCTACTTTGTCCTTCCCATACTTCCGCTTTAGTTCACTCGTCCTTTCCCATTCAGGCCATCCTTCTTTGGAATGAATTCCTCTAGAAATCAGGATATCTACTACAAAGGATAGCTTTAAATCAAGAGTAAAACAGCTGTTATTGGATAAGTTGGCAGAAGAATCTGAATAATATGTATATGTATATACATATGTAGATATTTATCTATAAGTATATAGATATTTATGTATATGATTTAAATATTTAATATTGTTATTTTTAGATATGTACAATTTAGATACAATTATTATTTATTTTATATAATTATTTTTATATTCTTGTAGTATCAAGTGTATGTATTTTAAACTATTATATGTGTACTAGGTTTATGCTAAAAAGTTCCTTCTTCACCTAATTCTAGAATACACCTATTTTTAGAGAGAGTGTATGCCTTTATACGCTCCGTGTATACAAAGTTATTAAATAAATAAATTAATTTCTCACATGCATAATGGATGCATATAGACTATGAATAAATGGTACGCAACGTTCTATTTCATTTTTGATAATTGGTAAATTTGATTCCTTAAGTTCCCAGATGGACTTAGTTTTTTTCAGATACTTCTCATAGCTACAACATACAAACACTGTACCAAACGAAAACAGTAATTCGGAATTTAGTTATCAGTTTCATTTTATTCATCATTACTTTCATCCTCTTTAAAAAAAAATAAGAAAACTAATTTAAGACTTTGTTTAACATTCAAACATCACAAACAGATTAAATTAATTAACCAAATAACAAAAGACAAAACGAATATAGTAAACACGCCAATTATTTTCTAACACAACATGTGATCATTAATAATATTAAACATATATGTCGCAAGAAAATATGTTAACGTTTCACATTGAAACTCATTCACCAAAAGCTGACAGACGCGAAATATTGCCATTGTGTAATTGAGCTGAATAAGTGGATTCAGTCTACAAAACCGTTTATAATATTTCGCACTGCAACACCGTTAGAGTCCTTAAAATGTTATTTTAATTCCTCGATAGGAAATCGAGATGACGAAAAAAGAACCAGCGCTAAACTTTTCACTCCAAATATTTGTACAAGTTTTGATTCCGGAAAAACTTTTTTTCCCTAAGACTCACGGTAAATGCATAAAGAATGAAACATTTGCAAGTGAAATGAAAGCCGGGAGACGAGAAAAATAAAAGATCCCCGGTCGGAAGAGAAATTCCCATTGTTACAATAGTCCCGAATGAGGTCCATTTATGCATACGAAAACTTATTACAATTTCGAGCGAAAAAGTGAGAAGATCTCGCTTTTTGTGTAAGTAGTGGGCATATTCCGACACCCTTTTTTGCCATCGAATTAAATAAAAACGCTATACGGGTATTTTAAAAAGCTGTTTACTGTTTTACAATCCATTCATGTTGAACTCATTTGTAACAAAGAACAAGCTCATCGATGTTCAGAGTCAACGTGCAGTTTTTAATCCAACATCAACAACTTACCGCAAAGTCTAATGAAAATTGCTTTCAAACAAAAGAGGTAGAAATCCTCGAACAAGTTCGACATGGTTTTATATAGTTCCTTTTATCATGGCTTACATATTCGCCTGCATAATCGCCAAGAGAGGTTCGTTACGGACATAAAAAGTAGCATTAATGTTGGTCGACACGGGCTGAGAAGGATAATATGAAATAAAAGGTATCAAGCATAATGTCAGATTATAAGAACGCTCGCTCTCTATGTTTGCTGAATGAAAATATAATACATGGTCAGGATTTAAGAGCGTTTGACTGAAAATTCCTCTGTTCTATTTTGATTAGATACGTGTTTGAAGATTATATAAGGTTAGAACAGCTATTTAAAACGTATGTTACGTATTTAAATAGGAATTAAGTATATGAAAAACATGAGTAAAACGTTATTATTTTCGGAGAATTTGATTTTTTGTCTTTGCGGCGGCAATCCTTATTACGGGCTCATCCTTTGCTTCTTGGGTAAAGTGAGGATGGGAGTCTCACCTGAAGGTGCTTGGGCCTTCAGTTCTCCAATATGTCCATCGACGTCTCGTTGTGACAAAGTCGCGCGAGGCGCGATTAGCATAAGTTACCTCGAACCCGCTTTCAGGCAGCTTTCTAGTCCTTTACGACTTATTCAAACAAAGAATGAATATTATGAAAACGTTGTTTATTTGGTGCTGAATAAAGAATCTACTGTGTTTAGTTCGTTTAGTAACAGACTGCTGACTGACTACGGTTGTATCTGCGTTAAGTAACATTTAAGTTCATTGCCTTGCTATATCTTATAATATCGTAATAGGTGGCGAGCCTATTGCCGCTTTCATCTTCAGCCCCTTACAGTCCACTGCTGGACTAGGCCTCTCCTTTGAAAGGAGGAATTGGCCTACTATACCACGCTGGCCAAACGGGTTGGTTTGTTTCAAGTTTTCCTTCTCTTACAGTGCTGTTCTCTGCATAGTATTGTCCCTCTGTCGGCTCTTACGACACCCACGGGATGATATGGGGTGGTGACATTCCGTATTCTTAATCCGTCACCACACGGAATATTGCCGCTTATCGGGATATTTTGTTAGCCAGAGCCTCGTCCCTTGATCGGCAGGTGCACCACTTGCAGGTGAGGTTAGCTTGGGACCCTAAATTCTTGGTGGGAACCCTATGCACCCTATTTCTATATAATTAAATAAACAAACAAACAAATAATAATCAAATAAAGTCTGTCTAGTGACCTATCAAAATTAAATATCCACCAAGAGGTTTAAACACTAAAGAAACAACTGCGTAAAACAATAAAGTAAAACTTAAGTGCGCCGTAGACAAGACGAATTTCCCTCGAGATCAGTTCATCTCGCTGACATCCCGTGATAGATTGAGAGAAACTGTTGCTAACACCTGACAACCTAAATATTCCTTGTTACAAACATTTACCGAAGCACTCACGACTATTATAACCTCTAAACCCTAAAGTGTTAGCAGAGTAGTTACTTACTATTGTAATAATTTTCTTTATTCTTCTTTACAGCTCCGTGGTCCAGTGAATAGCGTATGTGACTGCTGATTGGAGGTCACGGATTCGATTCCCGGGTCGGGAAAAGTGTTACTGGGTTATTCCGAATTCTCAGTTGCTACTGAGAATTTGGAATCACGGGCATTCGGAATTCGGCCACATCACCTTAACATGTGCCCGGTAACGACAATAGGCTCGCCCCCTATTACGTGGGACCTAAAAATTCATGGCGAAATGTGGGTGTAATATAACACCTCTTCCTACCCCTTCGGGGATAAAAGGCGTGAGTCTATAAAAAATATTTTTATTTTTATTTATAGTCTTACGCCTGTATCCCCGAAGCGGTAGGCAGAGGTGTAAATAAAAAATATATTCTTTACACCTTTACGCAGCCCACTACTGGACTTAATTTGCTTCGCAGTAGTACTGGGAATCAAGGAGGATTTGGCCTAGTATACTACGTTGGTCAGACGGTTTGGTGCAGGGTTTTAAGCCGAGTTTTCATTCTCTTTGCAATGATTCTATTTGCTTCGTGTGCTTTTCTTAGTCGCTTCCTCTTATGACGCACACAGAATAAAATAGAAATAATAATAGTGGCGATATCCCAGTGGTGTACGTAACGGACTGCCGAGACGATGGCCTCGGGTTCGATCCCCAGGTACCGCAGGCGCACTCCTCTGACTTTTCAAAGTTATGCGTGTATTAAATATGTTATTTATCGCTCGCTTAATAATGTGCCCCGTAGATGGCAATAGGTTCGGCCCTATTACATTGGGACCTAAACATAACTGGCGAAATGTAGGTGTGTAATACACCTCTGCCTACCCCTTCGGGGATAAAAGGCGTGAAGTTAGGTGTTAATATTATCTGTGTGTAACAGTATTTACTGGTCATAGTCCACTACACCGACCGAGTGTTACGCAAAATTGGACCTGGGCGGAAAACGAACCAATGATTCTCGGCTTAGCTTCGTCCGTCTCACTGACCACTAAACCAAATGGCCAGCCAATCAATAACATAGAAACCTGTCAGATTTCTAATGGATAGTTGAAACGTACATAAATTCAAATAGTTGGCACGTTAATCCCAAGAGCCTTGCACCGCACGACCATAGGGCTGGCTTGACAGATAGCCAACTCACTTAATCCTTCAATCAGCACTGAACTGAGTTCGCCCTTTCAAATCCTTTACTACAATAGGTAATTGTACCGTTTTAAGGAAAACAAATCATTCATCGTCCTTTATTCATGAACAATACCTTAAAACATTCGCAATTTTTACGTTTATTTTTAAGAATATTTCTGTACCTGGTCTCTAAAAATTAAAATGATTGTGTTACTAAGTGACTATAGACAACGCACAGCAAATACTATAAGGCGCAAGAAACTGCAATTGGCCTGTAAGGTCGTTAGGGACGTTGGTGGTGCAATAAGAAAGTATTTGCCGATATTCCCACGAGATCGGGCAGAAACGATTAAAAAATAATGTACGGGCGTGGCTGCAGACATCCTCTAGTACCTTTTTTTTGTTCACTACCGTGGAAACTCTCCTTTTGAGCCATCTCAACTCGACGCCAACCCGGCCGGAGTGTGATCAACCGGGCTTGGGACTGGCAGAGGAGGTGAGTGGAGGCATCCTCTAGTACCATAGTAAAAACAGAATAGTAGGTTAGCTAAGGCCGCTCGGGGAGTTAATTGCCTACTCTTGCGTTGACGCACGGGTTGTCACTTGTTTACACCGCGGCGCCGGCTTTGTCGGCGCTCGCGCTTTTTCGCCGCCTTTTTAAGTTATCGCGCTGAATACTTCACAATTTAAGCTTGCATTTATTTTTATTCAAATACCTACTGACTACCTAAGCGTTATATAACTATCTAAATGCCTTTTTTTGTTGAGAAAAAGTAACAAGTTAAATTTACTGTCGTTTAACACATTGTATATTATTAATAACGTTTATTACAAAACTGAATTGTTGACCTACATGAATGCGCTCGATCAGACGCGCGATGCATCCCGTACTGAATCCGCACCGAGCTTGCCGCGCTCGTGAGATTGTGTGCGTGAAAAGTGCGTGCGTACACGGCGCCGGCGACTCACCCGTATATTCAAACCAGAACCCACGGAAACATCTTCAATTCTTTGACCAAAATACGCTGCAGAGTCAAACTCACGTTGTGTTTTTAGCAGTGATGACACGATTATTCCACGTTCTTGGGGAGTAAAGCGGTCCATGATTATTTTTAGTGAATTTTACATTTGATCAAAATTTTCAATATCAGAATGACAGGAGATGTCATAAAAAATATATATGGTGCAATGTATGTTGCCACTAAAAAATATTTTTTGGAGGCAACATACCTAACTAACATAACAGACCTAACAATATATTGATATTTTAACAACTTTTTTAATCGTAGAATCGGGCGCGAAGGGTTCCGTACCATCATCTATAAAAGAAAATTACGTTTGTTGTATGGGAGCAGGTTTAATATTTACTTTATTTTTGTTTAATTATTTATTTTGAAAGGTAATATACAACTTTATATTCTGTGAAAATTGTAAGCGCCTACCTGGTAATATTGAGCAAAAAAAAACGAAAAAAACACGTCTTTTGTATGGGACCCAACCGACGTTTATTCACGACAAATTTATCTTTTGTCAAGACAGGAAAAAATGCGTAAATTTACGAAACAAATGCTCTGTCTGTTTTCGACTGACCTTTAGCGTCGGAGCATAATTTTATTATCTGACGGAAGAGGCGTCGAGCGTATCATCGGTCGCGTCTATTCTGTCAGATGGGTCTGTACATATCTGACGGAAAATACGTCGAGCGTATCTGCATCGGTTGCGTCTATGCCGTCAAATTAGAACAGCTACATTACGCGTCTAGTCAGTTACTGCTTTCGGCAACTACAGAGCAGTTGCTTTGTATGACATTTAATTTTAAAACGTCGCTCAACGTGTTTGTCAAAATACTCGTGGTGCGCGCGACGTCAACCGACGATACGTTGACGCAAACGGAACAGACGCTCTACGCTCGACGCACTAACGCATCATCGGTTAGGTGTGAAAGGTTGAATGATTTATCATAAATTTTGCTGTTTTGGCGTTACGCGACAGATGATACGCGACGCATCTTCCGTCAGATATGTGCCGACCCTTAGACCCTTTTTATTCGAGCGGCTTTACCCGGCGGTTGAAATCGTTTTATAGGTCCTCTACCGAGTCTGATATCAAAACAAGGCCATCTGCGTACAGCATATTCCACGGCACGGGTCTGTGGCAGCGCTTTGTGAGATAGTCCATGGTAACGTTAAATAAAAGAGGGCTCAGTGCCGAACCTTGATGAGCTCCCACCGTAATCTCAAATTTGTTGCTCGTTCCACCTGTTTCTTAACATCGTTGTAAATATCTCTGATCAATTGTAAGTACATCTCTGAGACATTTTGTTCTCGGAGTGCATCCCAAATCAGGTCTCGAGGCACGTGATCGAATGCCTTTTCTACATCTCTATAGATCAACAACACATGTTTAAACAAATAAATATTATTATAAAAAAAAAACAAATGTATATGCACCGCGCGGCGGCGACCTGTCGCGATCGAGAATATTTCGTGCTCGGGCCTCCAGAAAGCAGTTTGTGAATTTGTGCTCGTGGTTTATTTTAAAGAAGTTTCAATATGCTGATATTATTTTTATTAGTATTTATAATAATTGGAATATATCTCTTGAATCGTAGAGACAAGAGAATGGTATTGCTGTACAAACAGTTTCCTTGTGTTATTCCTGAATTGCCATTTTTGGGTCAGACATATAAATTTTCTGGCAATAACGAACGTAAGTAGTAGTATCAATATTGTTTTAGCCCCAAGTGTTTGTTTTATAAAATAAATAAACCGACTTCAAAAGTCTCAGCTGCAAAGGTGCGTAATAATAAATAATAAAGAACCCTCGGCCCAGAAAAACGCTCTAAAAAGTGCTTGTAACTCTTAAACTGGTTATCCGATTTTCATAAACATAGCTAAGAATCACCGCGATGAACAACAATTAAAAACAACCACACTCATATCGGTCCATTCAGGAGTTACGGTTCCACAGACAGCCTCTCAGACAGGCAGGTCAAACTTATAACATCCCTCTTTTTGCGCTATAGGCTAAAAACAATAGTTTCGACAAAAAAAATGAAGTCTGTACGTACATACATATTTTAATTTCTTTCTTTATCATCGTGGATCCTCATAGCTAGCACCAACCTCAAAAAATTTATAATATTCGATTATATTCTTTTAGTTAAACATAAAATTATTTTTCCTTTCATATACCTACGAGTATATAGGTGTTTGATACAATACCTACAGTATTTGATGACGGTTCAATTTTAAAATTATTTTTATGTTACCTTAGAATTGCGTTTCGAATAATTAATAACGGATTTCGATATATTTTTATTAGAAACTATATAATATAAGTTTGTGAGACAAAATTTAGTTTTCGTTTAGTAATGCATAAATTGTACAATGGTTCATAGTATATCCTGTTAGTTTAAGGCGCTGTGTACAGTACACTGAGTTCAGCTGTTGCTGTTACTGTCGGATTGTATACATAAGAAAGAGAAGCGCGATGACGACGGGACGTTCAGAACGAGTTATTTATTATTAAATACATTAATCCTTACAAATATCTTATTCCAATCGATAAATAAAAACAACAGTTCCCTTTATTATTATATATTACATCACTGTTATTAATATTATCAAGATTTGTTTATAAATAATACAGTTACAATTGCTACAATTTCAATTTTAATGGTTATTTTATGGTTTTTTTTTATCGAGAAAATTTACCGAAAACGTGTTTTGAACACAATGGTGGTGAGATAAATATGATCAAGATTAACATATATTTTTTTAGCTGCTCTAAAATGTATACATTTGGCTAAAAAACTGTTTTGTGAAGCATATTTTGACTAGGTACAGCGCCTTAAGGTGTTAAAGTACTTTCACTAGAACGTTTTATTAACTATCGGGTCTCCTATGAATGGTCCTATGACTCAATTGACTGCTGTAAAGTCTAAGTCTAATTTTAATGTGTAATATTAATTACAAGTTAAATCAATTTTATTTGCGCAAAGGAAGGGTTTTAAATTTAATCTTATTTTACCTAATAAGGCATGCAGATTCTTGTATTTTTAATTAAGAAGCAGTAAATAACAAGGTTGGTTAATAGTATAAAAATAAACAACATTAATAATCATATTTTAACTGTATTACAAACTTACACTGGCGAAGTGTGGCTGTGTAATACACCTCTGCCTACCTCACCAGGGATAAAGGCATGAAGTTGTATTATGTCATTATATTATAAATATCACATCAAAAGTTAAATTATGTTTATTGCTGTTACTTTATACTAATGTAGTTTCAAGACTTTCAAGAACATCTGCCTTAACATCCCTTTGCAGGACCCTGATGGACTTTGGTTGGTTTGGTTGGTTCATCTAATTTGTTTCTTAATAGCGTTGTATGTCAATATGGCAATTTGACCTACTATGCCACACTGGGCAGACAAGTTAAATAGTAGTAGACAAGTCTATAATAATAATATTCTACCACATAATCACAAAATCATCTAGTCCCAAACTTAGCAGACCTTGTACTATGGGTACTAAAGAATGGATAAATAAACATACATATGAGTATGTATACTTTTTTGTCTGTAAGGTAAGTCTATAATGTATTTAGACACAAAGTGTAATTCATTTTTTTTTCAATTCAATTTATTTAAATAAGTATGTATTTATTTAAATAAATTTAATATTTATCTTACACAATACATATATTATACATGTAGCACCATCTAGTCCCAAACTAAGCAGAGCTTGTGCTATGCGTACTAGACAATGAGTTGACATACATATTTTTATTCAGATACATACCTTACATACTAACATACATACAATATACAATTTTCGTTAGTAAATATACTTATATACTATGTTAATATTGCTTCACTTACGGCCACAATATTGTTGTGCGTTCTTATGGTACTTGTCCGTGGAAGCGACGAAAAACCACACCTTTCGGCCAAAAGTCCTCCTTCATAACAACAGGCAGAAAGCACGTCGGGATCCGCACCACAAACGCCTTGAAGTTGACGTTGCGTCGCGACTCCAGCAGCTGTACTCTCGGCATGTAGTTCGACTTTTGGCGCACGTTCTCCGCGATGTCTTCCGCCTTAGTGGTGTAGTGCAGGCGAAAGATGTACACGGATGTGTTCGGCGCGGCAGCGCGCAGAGTTGTACCTGGCTCCACAAGAGCCGTGCCGCAACAGTTCTTGACGGTCTTCTGACAGCGCTTTCTCCTCTGCAGCGTCACAAAACCATCATCTGCTACGTCAGCCTGTTTTGTCACCTTTTCCGGCTTGGACTTCGTGTTTGTTGATAATAACCTATAATTATATTGTTACAGAGATCATGCAATCTTTACAAACTATGGGAAAAGAGGCAGAAAGTAAAGGAGGAATAATGGGAATGTGGCAACTCAACATACTTCATTTTAGTAAGTCAACTTAAACACTTTACCTAAGGCAGCGATACCCTAGTGGAGATATCAACAGACTGCCATGCAGCGGGTGTCGGTTAAAGAACCCTGCACGCATCTCTGACATTTCTTATGCGCAGATCCCCGACCGTAGTGCTACTAATACATTTAAGCATACCCTTGTAACAGATCATCGAGCATTCGCCGTTTTCAAATTTGTCGAACTGAACAACGAACATCGGTACGAACATTTTCATGAGCTTTCTAGCTAACGCTCTATTCAGCAAAAAGGTCGAAGCAAATTTACTACTCATTCGCTAGAAAGCTCGCCAGAATGCTCGATACAATGCTCGCTAAATCAGACTCGTTTGCTTTCTGTTATGTAACATTCACAAGAATGCTCGTTACAGCTGAATGCTCAAGTGTATCAGCTCCATAAGACGTAAGCCATGAATGTGACCGGGATAACGCTAGGACGATGATGATTTGTATCTGATCTTCATAATGTTCTGACGTGATACTTAAATTATAACGTGTCTGATTTCAGTGATTAGTGACGCAGAAATAAGCGAAGTCATTCTAAAGAACTGCTTAGAGAAAGGTGACATGATGAGTTTGTGTTGGGTCATTATGGGCAACGCTAGTGTATTTGCACCAGGTGAGATAATAATTAAGCTGATGACGAATAAAGTGGAAATTTATTTACAAAATATATAACAGCTAAGGGCTGGTTTGTTCCTGGTAATCCTCATATAAAAAGCTGAAGAATTTATATGTTTTGTAATGTTGGTAACACCAGCGTTATTTAGACCAACTACTCTGCACCCGTGGTTCATAGCGTGATGTTATGTCAAATCGAACCAGTAGTTATTGGGAATAGCGCGTTCAACCAAAAAACTAACAAACTATTACCTTTATAAAATTAGTACAAAGTAAATGTTCCCATTCATCAATTTTAGTTTCAATTTGGCGTCCTCGCCGTAAACTGCACACCCCAAGCTTCGCCCCCAAGAAACTAAGGAGCTTTGTCAAAATTTTCAATAAGCAGAGCTATGTGATGGTCGAAAAATTAAAACCTGTTGCTGGAAAGGGACCCATTTCTATGTGGCCATACTTTACTTCGTATGCTTTGGATGCTGTTTGTGGTAAGTACTTATATAATAATAATAATAATAATAATAACTTCAGGGAGTCGGTCAGGGCCTCGTCTCCGGCTTGCCTTTACTGGCTGGTCGGAGTGGATTTCCAAGAGCGCCCGCAGGACTCTCGACTCTGGCTTGCCTTAGTTGGCCGGCCAGAGGGAAGTCGCAAGAGCTATTTGCTCGGGGGTGGAAGTGTCATTGTCAAGGGCGTAATTACGGGGCAACCCGCTCCGGGTCACGAGACCCGCGATGGCGAAACCGGTGCCGCACCGCTCTACACCCCTAGCCGCTCACACCGGTGTTGCCCTCTTGTTGCCTTTATGGTTGAGTTTGTTTGCCTTGGCGGCTATTTAGAGAGGGTCCATCTAGTGAGCTGGCGAGTCACCGTCTGCCCCTTTTCGACGTAATACAAGAGTACTTAGGGCAGACGCCGGCATTCATCCATAGTTTTCATCTAAACCTATCCATTAAACACCCATCCCAATAGCCCAGAGTAATTAGTTTCCATATAAGTAGCAATAGGCCCTCACCTGCTGCGGCTAACCCGTGACTGTACTTAATAGTGCGGTGATGGAGGCGCCTCGGTAGGTGTTCCATTACATTCTAGATTAAAACTCTCAAAGGGCCTCTGCGCGTTGGACCTATGACTCCGTGTACGCCTGCCAAAGGGCCGGGTATTGTTCTAACAAATTAGAATAATACCCGTGAAAGAGAAACAAATAATAATAATATTCTACCACATTCACACAACACCATCTAGTCCCAAACTAAGCAGAGCTAGTACTATGGGTACTTGACAATGGATAAACATACATATATACTTTTTTTTTTGTAAATACATACATATTATACAAAGAAACACCCAGACCAAGACAAACATCCATGTTCACGAACACAAATGTTTGAATTGAGCGGGAATCGAACCCGCGACCTTCGGCGTGGCAGACGCTTACACTACCGCTGCGCCAACCGGTCTTCATATTGTATTTATAGTTTGTAGAGCCGTGCTGATTTCAGTATGACTGGGCCGGCTCGACCGGAGAAATACTATCCTCTCACAGAAAATCACCGTAAAGTGACAGTACCTATACTGTCGTGTTTCGTTCGGTGAGTGAGAGTGCCGGAGGCACAATCCTCTATTCCTTTTCCCTCATCCCACTCCTCCTTCTATTCCTTTTCCAACCCAAAGAGTGGCAACGCCCTTGGGACTCCTTTGGTGTTACTTGTGTCTATGTAGTTATGGGCGGCGGTAATCGCTTATCGTTCGTCTACCGCTTATAACATTAAATGTGCGTGTATGTCACTGAACTCCTACTAAAAGATTGGAACGATTTTTGTGAGTGTTCAAGAGGCCTTGAGAATGGTTTAGATTCACAATTTGGTCCACTGGAAAATAATCAAAAAAAAATTTTAAGAATCGCCTGTCAGGGGGTACGAAGTTCGTCGGTTCAACTAGTATATGTATATTGTTTACAAGTCTTGCATCTTGCTCGATTAAAATGAAGGTTACAAATCAGGTTTATTTATTTATATTACCTACATCTGTTTCCTTTAAATTATTTTCTGTTCCGTGTGCAACGAGTTATTGACCTTGAGATACGAGTGCTGTCTCTGATTTTTTTTATTTTGGCATATCAATTGTTTTTTCTACTTGACATTTAATTATTGTAAGAATCACATGATGAAGACATGCTCATGGTATGGGTACTTATTTCATGAATTTTATTGACTATTAAGTATTTATTTCTATAATCAGATATACCACTTTTATAGCATAAACATTTTATCTCATTCCATTTTTGTATCAGGGATAATTTAATTTATAATTATTTCATTTATTGTATTCATTTGTATTGTTGCAAATATTCAAACACGATGTAAAAATTGTTATTGAATAAAGAGTTGAATGAATTGAATTAAGAGGCTATACACATACCGTGGTGTATAGCCTCTTAACGCAAAAATTACCGGTCTGGCGTGTGGCGATCACTATCTATAGATAATTTTTCCTTCTATATCCACTTGAATACGAATAGTATTTGAGGCAGTACAAAAATGCGTGTGCATTTAATTTTTCTTATTTGATATTATAGTTAGTTAAAGGCATCATGGAGATACCGACAGACCGCCATGCAGAGAATATGGGGTTCAATTCCACGGCGCCCACCACTAACTTTTCGGAGTTATGTGCGTATTGAATTGTTAATTATCGCTTCAGAGAGCACGTAAGCCGTCGGTCTCGGCTGTCATGAGGACCTCTCTTTGAGAGTCGTTTTAAGACGTCAGTAGGTAGGCACGTTAAATCTGACACTAGTCTAAACCATGGAATATCGCTATCCCTTCGGGTTGTGGAGGTCAGACAGGCAGTCGCTCTGTGAAAAAGCTAATATTCGGCCAAATCCAGTTACACTAGTAAGCGGACCCCCTGGTTCAAAATAGGATAACGCAAGGAGGATTATGATGATGACATTATAGTTAGTTAACAGACACCATGTTCTAAGAAGTTGTATCTGGGGGCACGGCAGTGCCCCCACCAAGTCGAGCAAAAAAGCGGCACGGCCGTACCATCCTTTTCTCGAAGCAATTCAGGCCATTTTCGATCCCCTATAACTTCGTTGTGGATGAAACTAGAAGTTTGATTGTTTATTTACCATGCAGGCATTGTATAAAGATGGTGTATTTCAAATTTCATTCAATTTAAACCAGAAGTTTAAGAATTATAACGAGTCAAAATTCTTAATTTTGTCACTCACTGACCGATCATCAAAAGTCTAAGGCACTTCTAGCAAACATAGAAGCATCAAATTTAGGGATCAATTAGTGTTTAGTGTATGAACCAAGGAAAAACTAAAACATATTTCAATTTCGGTCCAGTTTTCGAGATACATCAACTGCATAAATAACTTTGTAATACCATATGAATATAAAGGATTACAAAATTATATTTGCAGTTAGAGCTTTAATCAAGAAAATTCGTTGTTGGTGTACGAGAAGTAGTAGGTACCTGTCTAGAGTTGCCGTAGGCAGGCAGGAATTGTTCAGAGTGCGCAGTGGAAGTTGTAATACATCTGCCTGACTACGACACGACAAGGATCTAGACACAATGCACTGCGTTGCACAGTGATGAGTTCAAAGCACATGCAAGTTACAAATCAATATTAATTAACTTACCAAATCTTCAGATGCTCCTGATGATGTTCTTGAGTGGACCTATAAGATTAACTCATAATTTTGGCTAAAATAACAAGAAAATCGTTATAAATACCACAGGGTCCAGTTCGGCGTCCTTCATCAGCGAAGTCGTCGGGCACCAACCACGTACACGTTGGCGGATTCACACAATTTTTACAAATGTTCAATATGATACAACTTATCTTTTATCACAAAACACAAACAATTCGCGAAGCTACAAGGACGAGCTTTCCAAAAGGCGATCAATTTGTTTCAATTACAAAACCACGCGAGAGCGACCAAACAGCGTGAGCGCAAGAAACCTTTTTTTGAAACGGAAACGAATGACAGTTCAGTGTGACCATAGTCAAAATTGACAATAGACTAAACTTACCGTTACTAAACGTTGATATAATCGACTTGACCTATCACAAATAATATTTCTATTTCAAACAGTACCGGAAAGGACAAAAGTAAGATTATCTACAAAAAGAAATGAGATCCAATAATAGTTATAGTAAAAATAGAAAGTATCGACAATTATAACATGATTGTTTATTTGTAATACCTGTTAACACTACATGTCGATTAGGCACTAAGAAATAAATTGAATTAAATTCTGTTACATTTACTTATTTCTTTTTCAGAGGCCACAATGGGTATAGAAGTTAATGCACAAATGGATACAAACAATCCATTTATCGTTGGTTTGGCTGAACTACTTCGTTTAGTTGCTGAGAGATTCAACAAGCCATGGCTCCACAGTGACTTTATGTTCAAAATATTACGCGCCCAGTATAAAATGTATAAGGCATATGTCTACAACTTTATAGAAAAGGTAAAGTAATAAAAGAAAGGGTAAGGTAATTTGATATTGGATGTCACTCCATTAAATCACGAGTACAGTTCATGACAATTGGTACCATTACGTAGTAGGGCCTATTTCATTAGGACACCGTGGTCGTGCGAGCAGTCGTGCTACCGTGATGTCTAGAGCTACCAAGGGAGAACCACCACAAAAACAAACACTCGGATTAATTTGGTCGCCGGCCAAAGTTTGGTTGCGACACAAAGTGAGACACCCACCCTCTTTACAAATATATTTGTTACACAGTTCAAGATTTCATAAACATAAATGTTTAACTTTTAATCTTCGAACACCTACATAATATGACTACAAATTGCATGATATGTTAAACAAAACATATGTAACAAACATAACACTTGTAACATATTTTTATAACACTTTTATGTAAAAAAATAAATTTATTATTATTACAAATGTACACATTTTGTTAGTGGGGCGACCAGTGCCACTCCGGTGTTCTGATGAAATAGGGCCTTTACAAAATGCAGCATACAGCTCTGGCTAGATTTGCATAAAGCTTTAGACACACTCTTCCCTGTCATGCTACATGGTCAGTAATAGACCTGAATGATCTACCTGAAGCATTATAATCAATTCGGTCATTTTAGTTATTTAGGTTACGTATGAACGCTATAATAGATGTTACACCCAGATTTGGACATTTATTTTTAACCTCTATGTCATCATCATCATCAGCCTGCCATAGTCCACTGCTGGATACAGGGCTCTCCAATGGCACGCCACTGAGCCTGATTTTCGGCTTTTCTATGCGATATCAATACCTTTTTTTTCCTTTTCTGTTTTTAGATAATAAAAGAAAACAGGGCTCATGGACAAGAATTGCATGGATCTAGTAAGGAGTTTTGTTTATCACTATTATCTTTGTATTTTGCCGCTTGTATCCAAAGCTTGTAGACCGAGGTCGCTTGTAATAATACAAACTGATATAATTCAATTTCTTTATAAATGTTGTTGTGATGTTACAAAAATATATTTTGCAGACAAGAAAAAAAAACATATAAAGTCGTTCTTGGATATGATGATAGAATCGTCTAATACGGAGTATGGGTACACCGACTTAGCTCTACAAGAGGAGACGCTGGTGTTATTCGCAGCGGCCACGGACACCACAGCTGTCGGCACTTCCTTCACTACAGTACTGCTCTCGAGGCATCCTCGTGTGCAGGAAAAGATTTATCGAGAGTAAATATAACACCTCACTAAATAATATCATAATCAGTTCATATCAAAAAATCTTCTTACAGATGTCGTTCCTCATACTTAAATAGGACAGTACGGAAAGCATTTCCTTCCAAACAAAAAGTATTTTGCCAAATTGGTTACTAAATGACGAAGTTCTTAGCTAGTGAACATAAAAAAATGCGTTTAGAGCCTCCAATTTTTTGAGTCGGTTGAATGACCGTCAACAAATTAAGGAAATGTTTGTAAAAAAAACAAATTAATAGTTGGATTTTTTGGACACAAGGAAAACTAAAATATTATTTTGATATAAGGAAAGTTTTAAAATACCACTTATGTTTCAGGATACAAGAAGTGTTTGGTGATTCTGATAGACCAGTAGTAGAAGAAGATTTGCCAAAACTGAAATATTTGGAAGCAGTCATTAAAGAATCTTTGAGGCTGTATCCTCCAGTACCAGTTATTTTGAGAAAAATCGACCGTGATATAACATTACGTAAGTAGTGAATAAGAATTCATTGAGGACTAATTTTGACCATATATTTTGATGTAGTCATTTTAAAAGTCTTGTCATTTTCCTTGTTATCAAAGTATTACAACCGTACCTACTTAAGCAGGCTTGGAAGAAACTCGAAAAGGTTTTAGAAAATAAGTAACTTTTGAAGCTACTACTAAGGACTGACCTTTTCGCCTGACGTAAATATTTCGAACATTGTACATGGCACTCATCAGTTACCGGTATGTAACGGCGATGATTCATAAATTATTTTTTATAAAGGACAATGGGCAAATTTGTATGGAGCTTGGGCGGTCCGCGGCCAAGAATGATTTTGTTATTAATTAGTGTGCTTTAGTCCTACAATTACTGTGAACAAGTTTTATCAATGTGGTGTACTTCTAAAACGGATAAAAGACATTTTTGTTTTTGAATCTTTTAATCGTTTTACTTACTATGTCCAATGCAAAAATATAAAAATAAAGTGAAAAAACTAATCTAGATAGTCATTATAATTTTATTATAATAAAACACATATTATTCTAGCATTAGTAAGCACAGTTACCATACTATGTATTATAAACATAAAACTTTTATTTGGTTATAGATAACTATAATATCATCAATATATAATAAACTATTATAATGCATAATAATTATTGTAAGTATTTAGGTAAAAGTATAAAAGGATTTAATGATTTTAAAAAGGAATTAAGTATGATTTTAAGGTATGTGTAGCCGAATTCCTCTTATTCATGCTCTAAAATCCCACTTAATTCTGCTGCTGGTAATCGTATCTCTTCGAGTTGATTTCTTGCCCAGTCATATATACCATACCTATGCACATAGTAGGTGCGCAGCTCGGTCAATAATAATGTATGAATAATAAGTCCTAGATCTTAGTTACCTAGTTAAGTGCGTATTAAATAGTTAATTATCGGTAACCCAGTGTCTCGGAGAGCACGTTATACCGTCGGTCCGTCTTTAATGAAGATCTTTGAAAGTTGTAGCGGGGAGTCCCCTCAAATAAACTGATACTGGTCTAAGCCATGGAATATCGCTATCCCTTTGGGTTACGGAGGTCAGACGTCAGTCTTTCTGTGGAAAAGCTGATATTCTTTCATGTCTAGTTGGACTAGTAAGCGGACATCGAGCTTCAAGGCGTTAGTCTCCGATGTTATCGGAATAACGCTAGGACGATGATGAATAAGTCATTGATCTTACGTGCCTTGACTGTATTCGATCGAAGGCGTAACAACCAAAGGTCTTCCTCTTCTATATATTTGCTAAGACGCCTCTTATTTGTTGTTCTCGGTACACTTCAATCCTAGTAACTGCGGGCCTAGTAACTGCAGGCTACCTTGATTTGATTTGTGCCGAGAGCAAACAAAATAAGATCGCGTGCGATAGTTTATTTATACATTGATGATGTGTGAAAGTAAAATAAAATGATCACGAAATAGTGTTACCGTGTGACATAACGTTTTTCTATGCAATTAGGTTATATTGACATTCAAATATTTATTTTCCTAAATGGAATACAGTGTAACGCCCATACTGAAACCCATACCTTATTACCAGTACTTTCAATTGACATTAAATTCATCGATGGTCGCCGACCGCCCAAAACCGCCCATTCTCCTTTGTTCGATATTACTTCTTACTCTCAATTACACGACTGGCACCGCGATGAACTTAGATTCTTCTTTTCGACTTTTTTAGCAGTCGCCCGCGATTTCACTCACCCGAAACTTAATACTCTATTTAACCTCTTTCGGGGCAGAATCTTAAATCCTCTCTTAGTGGGCATCTATGTCATCTACATGATATAATACCCTCACTGTCCAAATTTCATGTTTATAGCTTCAATATGATGACATGTCCAGACAACTCATTTTATAATTATGATGATGATTACTTATATTTGTGCAAAAAAAAATATCTTGAGAGTCGTGTACCTATCAAAAACAAGGCAATGACATTTTTTACAGCCCATTTTCTGCCTGTTTCAGCTTCAGGAAAAACTCTTTTGGAAGGCTGCGGAGTATTTATAAACATCTGGTCAGTGCAACGCAACCCGTTGTATTGGGGGCCGGATGCAGATGAGTTCAGGCCAGAGAGATTTATTGATGAGCCTCCAAAGCATCCAGGCGCGTTCTTGGCCTTCAGTCACGGTCCTCGCAATTGTCTTGGTAAGTATAATAAAAGTGATTTCGAGAGTTCAGTTTCATTTGCCTACTATTTTTTTAGATTAAAAAGATTTTAAATTTACCTTGTCAGAATAAAACATACCTAGTCTTTTGTCGCGACAGTCGATATGCAAGCGGTTGGAACTACGGACGGTATCTTGGATAGCAATATAAATCCTAGTTCATACACTTTTGCAATCATATATTAGAACTTATGTATAGTCATGGAATAACGTGCAGACTAGTCTTTCTGTGTTGATTTATGGTTCGACGGACGTTATACATAGTGTATTAACTGACATGTTAACTTATGATAATCATGTAAATAGTCAACTTTACTAACGTATCCAGGCAACTAAACAGAAAAGGAATTTCGTATTTTTTGTAGTCTTCTTATTCGTGTGAGTATATGGCCAACTCTAGTGTCGGAGTTTTCAGCCCGTCCGAAGGCCTCCGACATGGTCTAACGATAAGAATCGTTCTATAAGAATCCTGAGACAAGAACCGGGACTGTCAGCTCTACGTGCTCTACGAAGCACGGTAGCGCTCAGATGTAAATGCCACACGTGTTCACCCATCCAAGTAGCGACTGGTGCAAGCGTTGCTTAACTTTGCCGATGTGTTACAAACGGCACGCCAAGTTTCGCTATGCGCGCTACATCTTTTGAAGTGTTACGCGTATAATTCGCATCAAAGTTGATTATCATCTTTTACTCTTCAAGAACATATTTAGATTAGAGATAATTGAGATATGAGACGATTTTGGACTCGCTTATACCTTTCAATTTAGTTTATAATACAAATGTCTGACTCATCTATTCTTTAAATTATACTTGATTTACTTACACAGCGACTGACCGACATGCACAACTGAGGTGAATGGCTGACTGACTTGACTATGTAAAATAAACGGCTAAAAGTGACATTCAGAGTGAGTTCTATCTGAATTAACTAACTGACATTTGACAGGCATACAAAATATTGTGATTGTATTTATTAAACATATCCATGCTATTCATTTACAGGTTCTCAATTCGCTATTATGTCAATGAAGACAATTTTTTCAAATATTCTGCGACGCTACAGAGTTTTGCCAGCGTTGGATCAAGACGGCGAATTCTCACCACTCAAATTAATATTTGAAGTGATGATGAAAGATGCAAACGGATATTTGGTGTGTCTGGAAGATAGACGTAAATAGCATTCGGTATTGCTTTTCATTATTTTTAATACCTGGTAATAGTGATAATCGCCGATGAATGAGAATTTATATAGATTTTCATCATTATAAATTAATCTTTGTTTTCTAAGATTTTTTTTATTATGTAAACATATGGAAACTATAGTGTACCACGAAAAAGATATTTTCTCTAGTACCTCCAGGTAATAAACTTATTTAATATTGAATAATTGTTTTTACTGATTTTAAAACTCTGATTTTCTGATTCAAGAGCAAGATGCTGATTTGGAAAATATAATTCGTTATAATTATAAGTTCATTGGTAAAAAGAACATTTTTGCGGCGGAGTCTAAAAACTATGAACGGTTAAAAGTTGTCTGTATTTATGTTCATGGCTGTTGCTAATATTTGTGCTCAATAAACATATTTTATTACACCGAACAGATACATTTGGTGTGACGTCTTGTGTGTCTGATTTTGTGGATTCTTCATTCTGTAGTCTTGTGTGTGTTGTTTTTCTGTGTTTGATTTTTCTATCTTGCTTTCTGTTTTATCGTGGAATTACAGTTTTCTGTTTGTGTATGTGTAGTTTTCAGGGTAATTTATTTAAACTGGTAACCTGAAAGTAGGTACATCTGGCAACATTGCACCTTAAGAACGTATATAAAAAAGTAACGTGTAACTTAAGTATGGTACGATATGTTAGCACGGGCTGTTTAAGCAACTCCACGTCCTGGCGTGTGTTTTGCATACGGGTGGGAATAGTGTTGTCACTCGGGCCACCTCAGCTTATCGAGGAAGGCCAGCAGAGTCTTGATGTGGCCCACTGCTACCCTCAGGGTGCTGTGTCTGATCAGGTACTGCTGCCTATATTGTGCGACCTCAGGGCAGTCGAGTAGCAGGTGGTCTGCCGTCTCGTCTACTGCCATACAGGCTCTGCACAGCGGGCTGTCGGTGATACCTATATTAAATAGGTGCTTATTAAAGGATCCGTGTCCTGTGAAGGCGGCTGTGACTGTCCGCAGTTGTTGTTTGGACAGCCGGAGGACTTGTTTAGCTATCTAGTCACAGTCGCGTTACAGTGTTACACGTACAAGCACGTTTAATTGTTCCCACGAGAAAGTCCAGTGTTGCTCAAACTTCCATCACAATGTTTACTTGTTCGAGTTGCAATTCACAGCATACAGAGAGGCCAATCTGTAGTGTCTGCAAAGGACAATACGATTACCAATGCTCGGGTATTACAGAAGCTGGTTACCGGAAATTAGGTGAAAGGAAAAATAACTGGCGCTGTCCAAAATGTAAGGCCAGTCCGTCTCCATCACCAGTAGCAGCGACTTTGCAGATAGACAAAATGCAAGACCAATTAAACAAAATAATGTTTGAACTAGCCCCGTTAAGGTCGCTAGTCTCGGATGTCAAGCCAATAAAAGAAGGAATCAATAGAAATGGCACATAAGTGATTTCTCGGGTATCGCAAAGAACCTAGAAACCAGAATAATCCAGGTGGAAAAGCTGTTAATGAGGTTCCGCAGTTGCGATCGGAAGAAGACAGACTTAATCGCGAGCTACAAGAAAGAGACCAATGGGCAAGAGCTAATAATGTCGAAATCAGAGGCATACCCCAGAAGAAAACGGAAAATTTGTACGAATTAGCGCAGAAAGTAGGTGAACTATGCGATTTCCCGATCAGGAAAAAGGAAATAAATTATATCGCAGGTATACCCACACGCGTTTCGAATGCAGAGAAACCAATAGTAATTTCTTTCAATAATCATTACACCAAGGAAGAATTTGTGGCATCATCACGAAAATGTTAACAGCTCAATTTAAGCCAGTTGGGATTCTCGATATCACGGACATTTAACGTACACGATCACCTCACAGCGGCAAACAAGATCTTGTTAAGTAAGGCAAGAGCACTAGCTAAAGAAAAAAACTTCCAATTCATCTGGGTGAAACATTGCAAAATCATGGCACGTAAATCGGACACCTCACCAGTGTATTTTATAAAATGCGAGAAGGACTTGTTAAAAATAACAAATTAGTGTACATTTCTATAGTTTCATTATTATCATACCATTGTAAACAGTTTGAGAACCACAGTGAACTTATAAATATTTTATCGTTTTACTTAACTAAACACCGGGGGCGCACATCCACAGGCGAGTCTATCCAAGTAAGTCAGATGATGCACAAACAACTTTCGCTCATATGCATAACCATAGTCGTACTCAAGGTCAGCGTTATCGCATGGACGTTGCAACGAACAAAAAGTCGGTATTTACATGCACTATTAGTTCTCTCTTTACCGTCTAATATTTATTATTTTATAAATTTTCAAGTCATTGCATTTTTCTCTAGCAGATTTTGTTTTACTAAGTTACATTTGCATCCATTGTTATTTAAATGTGTGACTAATGTGTTGTTTTTCATAAATAGAAGTGTAAACAATGTGCAACACAATGTGACAATACAACTTATAACAAAAACAAAAGTTCGTAATTTGTTGTATTTTTAGCTGACTATTCACTATACAATCATTTTCTTCGCATTATACACTTTTTATGCATTCCAGATCCTTTTAATTCATATTCTAATGCATACCGTAACGTTCCAAGTATGTCATTGAAACGATGTGCTACGTTACAATATTATGTTAACACAACTATAATTATCAGTTGTACTGGTCGTACACTACAATTGTCGAATATATTGATTTCGGACAGTGTCATTATTGCGTATCAGTTGTTACCTAATATCTGCTTAATTTTGCCTCGCATTAGTTATTGTCTTACTGTTTTTAATGTATCCTTTTAAGATATATTACCAGAATACTCGGGGACTACGAACAAAAACTAATTTATTTAAACGTAACGTAGCCGTTAATTCTTATGACATTATATCGCTTACAGAGACATGGTTACTAGATGGAATAAGCGACAGCGAACGTTTTGACGACCGTTATGTATGTAGTACTACGATGTAGTATGGCGCTGCGATAGAAATTATCGAAACACCTGCGAGAAATATGGGGGTGGTGTACTTTTAGCTGTGCGCCGTGAACTAACATCCACGGTTAGACCAATGTGGAATTCAACGGCCGAAGATATTTGGATCACGGTAAATTTTAAAGATAAATACTGTAAATCAATTACTGTTCACTTTTGTACAATCTATCTGTGCTCCGAAAATAACGGTCATACCTACAACACCCAATTGCGTAATTATTCGACAAATTTATCACATATTGTACATTCCTTTCCTAATGACGCTATTGTAATGATGGGCGATTTTAATTTGGCCAACATTGACTGGGTAACTGACGGAGTAAAGTTACAAGCAGTTGGTATTAGTGGTTTGAATCAGACTTACTTTTTTGATACTATTTCTCAATGCAACCTTAATCAATATAATATATGCCGTAACCAAAATAATAGATTATTAGATCTTATATTTTGTAACTCAACTCTAATTATATCAGTATCAAATTGTGAAGAACCACTTTTACCAGAAGACTCTCATCATAAATCACTTATGATTAGTTTAGACTATCCAAGTGTCGATTCTCTTAGTTCAAATCTACGAAAAAAGTATTGTTATGACTTAGGAGACTATGTTAATATCAATGCAGCTTTGTGCGACGTGCAATGGGTAGATCGCCAAAGCTCTAGTAGTTATTCGCTTGAGGACGCCACTGCCTACTTTTACAAAGTCTTATATGATACTGTAGAGAAATTTATCCCAACCAAATTAATACGGATTTCTACCTTTCCGCCGTGGTATACAGCTGCATTGAAGAAAATTTTGAAAGAAAAGTACAAATATCAGAAAAAGTTTCGCAACTATGGCAATACAGAAGATAACAATACTTTCATTTTACTGCGTAAAAGAGCTAAAATAGTCGAGGAACAGTCTTATCGTTCATATATTAATAAAATAGAAAATTCAATAGTAAGTAATCCTAAATTATTCTGGTCTTTCATTAAGTCCAACAAAAAAGGAAATAATAATATACCCTCCACTATGCATTACGTTAATCAGTCTGCCAGCACGGGAACTGGCATCTGTGATCTCTTTTCTGAATATTTTCAGTCTACTTTCCTCTCAGTAACCTCGGCGCAGGGTAGTAACAACTCCGACACTTTGGTGTGTGCAGGGCTGTACAGCTCATTCTTAATAGGTGACGTTAAGATATGTCGTTCAGTGATTAGAAAACTGCTTGAAGCGGTGGATCTTAGAAAAGGAGCTGGCCCAGATCATGTGGCACCGAAGTTTATCGTAAACTGTGCTAAGAGTCTATCGGAACCACTCGCCATCTTATTTCAACGTTCTATAAGTGAAGGTATTGTACCCGGAATCTGGAAATCGGCGTTTATTACCCTGTTCTAAAAAAATGGCAACAGGAAAGATATTACGAATTACAGACCTATATCTAAACTCTGTATTTTTGCTAAGATTTTGGAACGCATTGTTTACAACCAAACTTATAGTACACTCTCCAGTTATTTTATCCCCGCTCAGCACGGTTTCCTTAAAAACCGTTCGACTACAACTAATCTACTCTCTTTTGTGGATTATACCACGTGCGGTATGGATGGAGGTGGTCAAGTTGACGCAATATTTACTGACTACATTAAAGCGTTTGACCATATTAACCATTTCATCCTTTTAAAAAAGCTCCTAGCGGCAGGTATTCATGGTGACCTGTTCCGATGGTTCACCTCCTACATAAACAATCGGACACAGACTATTGCAGTGAATGGTTACGTGTCTAGATCGAACATAATCCCCTCTGGAGTCCCTCAAGGATCATTACTAGGACCACTTCTCTTTAATTTGTTCATTAATGACGTAATTCTTTGTTTTTCCCACACTAAAATACTGCTATATGCCGATGATATGAAAATCTTTACCCAAATTAAGTCAACAACCGATTGTATTCTCATGCAAAATGACCTTAATAAGTTTTTTAAGTACTGTGAGCAAAATTATTTAGATCTTAATGGCTCTAAATGCCACGTCATCACATTTACGCGAAAGCCTAAATACATTGAATACAATTATACACTTAAAGGACTAAAGATTAATCGGGTAAGTGAAATTCGTGATCTTGGCTTGATTCATGACGCCAAACTTACTTACGAACAGCATATCGATGCTATAGCTAAGAAAGCAAACAAAGCTTTAGGTTTCGTAATAAGATCATGTTCGCAGTTCAGTTGTATTAAAATATATATAGTTTTGTATTGCACTTTTGTTCGTAGCATCCTGGAGTATTGCTGTCAGATTTGGAATCCGCAATATGACATACATATAAATAGGTTGGAGGTAATACAGCGCAAATTCATGAAACTTCTTGAATTCAAGTCTAATTGCGTCGATAATTGTTATGAGGCTAGATGTATTCTATCATGTATGTTATCAATCAATCCTTATTAACAATTATAGACTGGCTTAATATGAATAATTTAATGATCAACATCGACAAAACAAAAATAATGAATTTTAAAATACGTTCAAATCGCACGCCTCCCTTAAAAATCCGATATATTGATAGTGACATAGAAGAAACTGAAGTAACAAAATTTTTAGGAGTACATATCGATAACAAAATCAATTGGAAATCACATGTTGACTTTGTGTGTAAAAGATTAAGCCAGTTTTCGTATGCCCTGAATCGGTTAAGAAAAATATCTAATAAAGAAACACTTTTGACAGCATACCATGGCTACGTCAGTTCAACACTAAGGTTCGGTGTAATATTTTGGGGCAATAGTACAGATAAAAGCCGGGCATTTATAGCACAAAAACGCTGTATACGAGCTATGTTTAATCTGCACCAAACCGACTCGTGTGTACCATACTTTAAAGAACGAAAAATCTTGCCTTTGCCTAGTCTATACATCTTGGAGGTTGCTCTATTTGTAAAAAATAATTCCAAGCTATTCAACTTTCGAAAACGTGTAAGACATGAGGATAAACTATACGTAGTCGCTTCTAAGACACATTTTATGCACGAAAGTATATTCTGCACAGCTCCACGCATATTCAACAATATTCCGAAAGATATTAGAATGATAACAAACATAAATACATTTAAAAATAAACTACATGAATTGCTAATAAACAAATGTTATTATGCAGTAACAGAGTACCTATCTGACAAATCTCTACTCAGTTACTCTGTGCCTCAGTCATGATGTGTTCAGTATTATCTACTTTTACATGAATTTAATTATTAATTTTAATTACTATTGCCTGTATACAATTTTGTGAAACATTTATCCGTATTTTAAAATGCATGTACCTACGCCATTGATTGCAACCATTGTATGCCCAATGGGCGGGACATAGCTGAACTATAATTTTTGAAACTATAACATCTGTATTATGTACCAACCTATGATCCACAATAAAGATAATTATTATTATTATTATTATTATTATTATTATTATTGTATTAGACACCACATTATGCCACTTCACGAACGTAGGCGAATGGCCGATCTCTCCCTTTTACTAAACATAGCCCAATCAAAAGTAGACTCTCCATATCTTATCTCCAAGTTAAACTTACAAGCTCCCTCTCGGTCGGTAAGGCATTATAGTCCTCTTTACGTGCCACATAGTGCGGCAAATTATAGGCAAAATAGTTTCTTTTCTAGGAGTGCTAGAAGTTTTAATAGACTAGCCGAAGACCCTGACTTAGACTTGGACCTATTCAACACAAGTTCACGTGGTCTCAAACATATTTTATATAGCAAATGGTTCAATACGAGCCATTACTAACTATGGTTCTCTTTCTGTGTTTTGTTTTATTACATTGTTTATTGTTTGGATTAAATAAGCATAGGTAGTCATATATATGTGAAAACATGTAAATGGTTCAAAGGTGTTGTTTTGGATGTTTTATAGCATTGTAACTGTTTGTTTTCCGAATAAAATAAAATAAAATAAAAATAAAATCTTACCGTCTGCTACGGGAAGAGCCTCCTTGGCCTGCCTACATGTTTCAATATCAATCAAGGACTGGTTGTGCTAGGTCCTAGTTCTATGTCTATGCAACCTAGTAGGTTGCGATAACGTAAGTATTAACGTACTTCGTAAGAACGTATTACTTTAAAAAAAGGCAAAAGTCTTAACGTCTTAACGTTACGTCTTAACGTCAAAAGTCTTAACGTTACTTAAATCTGGTCCTAAGTGGTCTACCAAATTGAGTCAGTATGCACAAGATAACTGTAAATTAAATAAAGAGTGTGAGTCTCTTTTATTAAAGCATGAAGAATCAAACGAAGAATTAGTTTCTGGTAGGTTGTTATACGAACAAAACACAAGTGAGTTGCAAGCACTAATATCAAATCTACAAGCTAAACTCACTAGGACTATAATGGAACACCAGAATGAGACTCATGAGTACATATTAAAATATGAAGAAATTTCAAGAGTTGGTCGAAAAAATTTAAAACAACTTATCTCATTATCCAACTCTAATAATTACTGTTCCAGTTGTACAACTAAGTGTGCGACTACACCTGCTGAATCAATAGAATTGAATGCACATGGATGTCAGTATAATACACAGAACAAATTGCATCCAGTAAAGACTGACAATAAGAATGTAGTAATTTTTTCAGACCAACTGGGAGTGGGTTTGGGTAGTTTAATTGATCATCACACTTAGCGACCAGTACAGAACTTTTGTTCACCTGGAGCTCAGTTTTGTACCCTAGTTGATAAGATTAAGAATGCCGACTTGATTGCATAAACTACTGTCATCATATTATATGGTGACAGCTCATTAGTCTCCAAAACAGTCTCATAGAATTAACAGACTTAATGATAGATCTAAGCACAAAAATAGGATGTAGCTTCATTATTTGTGCATTGCCTTATTCATATGCTCTCACAGATGACCAAAACAGGCTGATAGGCAAATTAAATTTATTATTATACAATAGGACATGTCATAGTGACAGTATTTTATTTTTTTAGACTAATATTTTTATTAGTAATTTCTTTTTAACAAAATATACTATGTATCTTTCTTATATACATAGAGGAGAGCTTGCTAAATTATTAGCATTTAATTTATAAACTGACAAGAATATTACTAGAGTACTTAGGAATTTGGTAGGTAATAGTTATACCAATAGTAGTATTGACACATCTACTAGTTTAAACTATTAGATGAGACAACAGATGGCATTCATGTGTTTTAAACTTAGTTCATCAAAACATACAAGGCCTATCTGGCAAAGAATTAGAAATAGATTTATTTTTAAATAAACATAAGATTGATATCTTATGTATTACGGAACATTGGTTGCGAGGTGACCAATTAATATTTAACAATCAACATTACTCAGTTATAAGTGCATTCGTAAGAAAGAAGGCTATTCGTGGTGGCTCTCTAATATATGTATGTAATAGTTTAAAATGTAAAGAACGTAAGGATATAGCTAAACTTTCTATCGAGCGCACTGCTGAGATGTCTTGTGTTGAGCTTGAACAACATATTATAGTGTGTGTGAATTGACCACTGCATTATACAGTGTGTGTCATAAACCCCCGTCCGATCTCGAAAGGACATATTACTGACTTATCAGGCGTACCAGGAAAAATAATAAAAAAAATCTAGGTCATCATAAAACATCAGAATAAATTTCCTTAGCTCAGTGTTAACGAGAAACATTACCCCGGAATTGGCGAAAATTCTGTAAACTAACAACACTCCCCTCAATAGCGGAATCCTTTATGATTCTTAAGGCCCATCCACACGGCACAATTTTACCACTGATCAAACTTTCAATGGAATTGGCTTTGCCCGTCTACACGACACAATCAAACGACTGAATTTCATTCCGTCCACCCAATTGGTTAAAATCTGGTGGTCCGCCCACCCGATGAACTTGAGTTGGACGACTGGCGTCTACACGTCACGATTTAATCAAGTGATTTAGTCAAGTTGGACGTAAAATTGTGTCGTGTGGATAGGCCTTTAAATTTATTAAAAATTGTCGGCTTTCGCCGCTTACCGTGTCAAAGGGCATGCCGCCTTTTTAAAATAGTGCAATTTTACCGTCAAGCGAGCCGCCGCCGTACACAAAGGGACCGCTCTAGTGATGTTTACGATCATTATTTAGATAATATCGATTTATTTAATTTTAACATGACATGTTAAAACTAGAATGATAGCCTGCTAGGCTACTAGGCCAATGATAGCCTAGTGATGATACCAACGGACTGCCGTGCAGAGGGTATCGGGTTCGAATCCACGGCGCGCATCAATAATAATACATACATAATAAGATAATAAGACTTTTCCAAGTTACGTGCGTAATAAATAGTTAATATCCCTGTGTCTCGGAGAGCACGTTAAACCGTCGGACCGACAGTCATGAAAATCTTTGACTGTCGTCACGCGGAGTCAGTACCCTTAAATAAACTGATTCTAGTCTAAACCATGGAATGTTTTTATTTATTAACAGCAAATAAAAACATAAATTTACACAAAGCTGACGTTTTAGGGGTTTAGCTACCGATATTCTATCAGATAAACAATAACATAAAATATCGATAGAAACAGTACTCCAGTGAATACCATTTGTTACATCTCTAATTATTTACCTATTTGATTTACGAATTAACTATTTGCCTACTTGAACACTCAGTCTTTCGCTAGCTTTCCTTTCGTTTAGACTTCCGCGTGAAATAGTAGATTCGTTAGGTATGTCATATTCAAACCCTGAATACTTTAACATGTTGATGTGCTTAGGTAGGAGTGAATGCAATTATGCAGGTGCTCGTAAGGAGTACGAGGAGCGGTATGCCAGACCACGGGGTCTACCCGTGCCGTCGGAGCGCGCGTTTCAACGGCTTCACCACCGGGTGTACAACACGGGCAGTGCTCGCGATGATTCGAATCGCAATCATGGTGGCAGACCACAAAGTAGCGACGGTGTAGTGGAACAGGTCTTACAATTATTCGCTGAGGATCCCACGCAGAGTACCAGGAGTGCGGCACGTGAACTGGGCACCAGTAACGCGCGAGTGTGGAGGATATTAAAAGAAGACGGACAGCATCCTTTCCACTACCAACGTGTTCACTCACTTATGCCGTCGGACTATGCCCACAGAAGACAATACTGCAACTGGCTACTTGGCAAAGTAGAAGAGGATGCTACGTTCTTGGAGCGTGTGTTATTTACCGACGAATGTTCATTTGTGCGGACGGGTGTTTTCAACTGTCACAATGAACACGTCTGGGCTGTTGAAAATCCACACGCGATGAAAGAAAGCCATTTTCAACATCGTTGGCGCATCAATGTGTGGGCGGGAATCCTCGGCGACCGTATTATTGGTCCGCATTTTTTAAATGAAACCATGAACGGTACCAATTATTTAAGATTTTTGAGGGAAGTTCTAAGTGACGAGTTAGATTCGTTGCCGTTAAGCTTCCACCGCAGCTTGTGGTTCCAGCACGATGGTGCCCCACCTCATTTTTTACGAGCTGTGCGTGAGTATCTTGACGCACAGTTCCCTGGCAAGTGGATTGGACGAAGCGGGCCTATCTCGTGGCCACCAAGATCACCGGACCTAACGCCTTTAGACTTTTACTTGTGGGGACACGTTAAACAAATAGTGTACCAAAAACCGTGTGACACTGAAGAAGAAATGCGTGCGCGTATCGTTTCTGCTTTCCGAAGTTTAAACCCAGGAGTGTTAAGAAGTGTGCGTTCAGATATGGTGCAAAGGTGCCGTAAGTGTCTGGACGTGGGTGGCGGACATGTGGAGAATGACCGTCGCAACTTACAGCAAGTTGATATTTTTATCAATTAAGGTAGGTACCTAGTTACGTAAGATTAAACCAATTAAAAAGTAGGTGTAAGTACCGTAGTCATAGCGCGACGATTTTTTCTTAGATGGGTGACCGCGTGTGACATTACATGAAAGCGCTGCCGGGCTTCCGACGGCCCGTAAAGCCGCATCCAAGAATCGTTAGGCCATGTCGTAGGTATTCGAGCAGTTTGAAAACAGTGACACCAGAGTTGGCCACGCACTCGCACCAAACAAACAGAAAACCTTAATACTGCACTTTGTTTTACGGAGTTTTCCTAAACCGTCGAAGCAAAAGATCAGCTGTTGCATCAAGTGCATAAAATCTGTTTATACCTAAAATAATACTTGGCACGTGTAAAGGACGATGACGCGCGGCGGCGGCTTTTGTCAAAGGAGGCGGTCGGTTGGCCTATGCACTCAAAGGCGCCGCTTTTGCCGTCAAATTTTTATGAACTTTAGGTAGATACCTAGCTAATACGATTTATGAGTCTTTAGTGTTGCCATGGGTAATCTGATATAATATTATTTAAAATTAATTAAATTTACATGGGAAAATTTTATGTTGAATTTATAGGAAATAATGACAAATACCTCATCATTTTACGCTACTCTACAACCCCTTCATTGATCAGACGGGGGGATATGTAACACCCTGTAGAGGATGTTTTAAAACACAAAATTTCTAGTAGGAAGTTTATAATCGTATGTGGCGATTTTAATGTCAATTTGTTAAAAAAATCACCAATTTGTACTAGGTTAGTAAGCTTATTTAGTTCATTTAATTTAAATGTTTTGTCCTCTGAACCAACCAGAATAACCTCACATTCTTCTACATGCTTAGATAATGTTTTTTGTAATTGTCTTTATTTAAGTAAGGCTGTTTTTACTGACTTCCAAAAAGGTGAAAGGTTGTAATTCCAACTAATACAACGCCTAAAGTAGAAGAAATTACATATAGGCCAATTACCTCTGCTCGCCTCAAACACTTTAGTAATGATGTTGCTGCCAAGAACGCTAGTATTGACTTAACCATTGATGATCCTGATGAATTATATAAATGCTTATTTAACACTATTAATAATGAGTACAATAAAATTTTTAAACAAAAGACATTTGCAAGAAGCATTAAAGTAAATTTTTGTGATTGGGCAACAGTAGATATATACAAAAGTAGAGCTAGGTTGTATGATCTGTATAGTATGAAGAAATACAATTTAAATCTTGAATTTATTCAATATGTTAGAAATAATTCAAAAGTTTTCAAGAGGACATGTGCTTTAGCCAAATCCTTATATTTAAGCAATCAAATCAAAGAATCCAAGAACAAAATTAAAACTACTTGGAACATTATTAACAATGAGACAGGGCGAGCTAAATTGGTAGATAACAATTATGAATTAAAATTTAATGGTGAAATTATTATTAACAATTTCTTCATAAACATACCAGTGAACGCAACCAGCTGTCTAGATTCATGTCCAAGCAAAGCAGACATGTTGGTTAGGGGCAATGTGAATGAGTGTGATGTGCTTTTTAATTTTAAATATATTGACACCAATGACATACATACATACATAGACTCAAGCCTATTTCCTGGAGGGGTAGGCAGAGACTACGGAACGCCATTTGCAACGATCCTGACATACCTCTCTTGCTTCATTCACTCCCATCAAATTTCTCATGCATGCTCTTCTATTAAGGGTACTTCTGACCTGTCCTTTTTTCAGGATGTCTCTAATCTGGTCAAAGAATATCCGCCTAGGTCTTCCTCTTCGTCCTGTCCCTTCCACACTTGCCTTATATATCTGCTTGGTCAGTTTTTCGTCGTCCATCCTCTCCACGTGCCCAAACCATCTTAGCATACCTTTCTCGATGCTTGTCACTAATGACATACTGAAGATATTCAAGACACTTAACCATAAAAAATCTGTTGACTTATGGGGCATCTCGGTTAAACTTGTTCAACACATTATTTCTAGCTTAGCTCCATATTTAGCTGCAATATTCAACAGATGCGTAGATACAGGGGTATTTCCTGATCTAATGAAACACAGTAAAGTGATACCATTATTCAAAAAGGGATCCAAGAGCAGCCCTAGTCATTTTCGGCCAATTTCTATCTTGCCTGCTATTAGTAAAATTTTGGAAAAGATTATTTTGCATCAATTAGAGAGCCACTTTCACACAAATAATTTATTTCACAGTGAACAGTATGGCTTCACTAAGGGTCGCTCCACCGTTGATGCCGGTGTAACTTTGTTAAAGCATATTTTTAATGCTTGGGAAAACTCGAAGGATGCCATTGTTGTTTTTGTGACCTGTCAAAGGCGTTTGATTGTGTAGAACATAATACACTTTTACGTAAATTGAAACTTTATGGTATTAGAGATACCGCTCTCAATCTTGTTGCTTAGATGTAGAATTCAGTATGTAGATGTTAATGGGAGTAGGTCTTTAGGTTTGCCAGTAGGAATGGGCGTTCCACAGGGCTCTATTCTCGGTCCATTTCTTTTTTTATATATATTAATGATTTGCCGTTCTTTGTTCAAAATTTATGTGATATTGTTTTGTTTGCTGATGATACGTCACTAATTTTTAAATTTAATCGCA
This sequence comes from Euclidia mi, assembly GCA_944739405.2. NCBI lineage: Eukaryota > Metazoa > Arthropoda > Insecta > Lepidoptera > Erebidae > Euclidia > Euclidia mi. The sequence goes on from OX123185.2 coordinate 8,159,401, forward strand.
TCTCAAGTAACTTTGATACCGTCAATAACACTCTTGCATAAGTATTAGATTGGTTTTCGACAAATAATTTGGTACTCAATTCTAGAAAAACCAAATGTGTTAAATTTTCTTTGCCTAATGTCAAAAGTGTTCCTACTAATATAATTTTAAATAAGGAAACAATTCAACTAGGCAAATCAACCGTATTCTTAGGTCTAACTTTATATAATAAGCTTCAGTTGGGCGCCCAAATATCTTGTCTCGCAGCCAAGCTTAGTTCTGCAGCGTTTGCAGTTAGAAAAGTTAGGGAATTCACAGATATAGATACTGCTAGACTAGTTTACTTTAGTTATTTTCACAGCGTAATGTCTTACGGTATAATGTTATGGGGTACAGCTGATATATATATTGATAGATATATTGACAGTTGCATCGCAATATATATATATATATATATATATATATATATATATATATATGCTAACTTAATGTACATTAAGAAAAACTTAATTCCATACCGCAAAAATAGTGATTTGCACAAAGTGAACACAAGGAATAAGCATAAACTAGTGGGAACTAACTACCGATTACATAAAGTTCAGAACTCATTTGCGGGGATTGGTATACGATTTTTCAACAAATTGCCTATTGGTATAATGAATTTACCCATGCATAAATACAAACGGACAATTAGGAACTTTCTTTTACAAAGGGGTTATTATACTATTAAGGAATTTTTAAATGATAAGTCACCATGGGGACAGGCTTAGGCTATATCAGAATTTATATAGATACCTTGCTTTTCAGTTTTTTTTTTATATAATATCTCTAGTTCTTTTAAATAACTATTCATGTATTACTAGGTCATTCAACTTACTACATTTACATTTGCATTGTTGTTCTACTAATTTTATTTAAAAATTTTGCTACTGTGTTAGATGAAGGTAACTCGTGTTCATGGGCTGTACACTAACGTTTTTGTAAATTTTGTGTATTCATATACCTACCGTCACTATCTGTAGCATACATTGCCATCATAGTTCTGAACATGATCGCGAGTTGCCTACATTATAAAACGTAAGTGGACGCTCCTGTTACACAAGATTCACACTGGAAGCACTTAAATTGGTAACTGCATTAATTATTTAAGTAATATGTATGTTCCTAATTACTATTTACAAGTAATTAATTACAATGTGAAACAGTTGCAGCTCCTTACAAAAACAAAATATGTGACATAACACTGGCGATTAAAAAGAGTGGCCACAAGTTTTATTGCCCGTTCTTTCTCGTGGTTCTACCTATTGCTTTGCGAACGAGGCAGTAAATGTAAATGTAGAAGCATTAAGTCTTCTTTTCTTCTTTTTTAAAAAGACAACTCCCGCACTAGGAAGAAATTCCTGTGTCGCGGGGGACTTTACAAACATACAACTAACGCGGACAATGAACACCCAGACTCGAAACAACAATTTATGGATCGCACAAAGTGTTGTCTCGTGTGGGAATCGAACCCACGACACGCGGCGCAGTACCAAGCGGCGAGGCGACCGCTTAAACCACTACGCCAACCGTGCAGTCAAAAGTAATGTACTTTAAAATTTGACGTTCATAAGCGTCACCTTGTGACCTAGATGAATAAATGATTTTGACTTTGAGTCAGATCAGCGCCATCTCTTAAGTAGTTCAGGAAATTCTAACAGGTAATTCTTACTGGATGCCGAGGTAAGTTATACCTCGACGTCGCTTCGGCGTGGGTTACAACTTACACCAGCCGTGGTCACGGGATGAATGACTGATATTTCCCCTCTATTTTCGAAAAATTACGTAGTTGAGACCTGTCAAATAAATATTAGTAATAATTACTTGTATTTCTTTGTTTGTAAAGCATGTATAAAAATTGTCAATAAGTCGTTCAGTAGTGTCGTTTGAGACTATATTGAATAGGAAGTGTTATGACATTGATACACCTGAGCATTCAATGGTAACAGAAGAGTGAGCATTCACCGTTTTTTAGGGTTCCGTAGTCCACGAGGAACCCTTATAGTTTCGTCATGTCCGTCCGTCTGTCCATCCGCAGCCTAGCTCAAAGACGCCTAGTGCTAGAAAGCTGATATTTGACATGAATATAAACATAAGATATTGCAACAAAACTGTAGATTAAAATTTAGGGAAATATTTTTTTAAGTGTATCTCCTACATATAAAGTGGGATTGAATTTTTTTTTGGTAGAGTACCCCATCATGTGGGTTATCATTGGATAGGTTTTAAAAAAATATTATTAGTTTGCTCAAATAATTTTTCGATCAAGTGATTGGTTTGTCAAATATCAAGCTTTGAAGTAAAAAAAATTGTTAGACTCAAGTGTCCCCCACCTCTGCCGGCTAAACTATTAATTTGGAAGAGGTGAAAAAAAACACAAATGTAGTACATATAACGAATTTAAAAGGAAAACTATCACGGCTAATTAGATATCACTAGTTTACGAGTAATCGTCGGTTAACTTATAAATACCTATTTCTGTGAGTTTACATTGGGCGCGCTGGCTTAATCTTAAAGATATACGTACTTTGGTATGTAATGTACTACGGTACTACGTATGTATAGTAGTAGTATATCTTGGAAACCACATTTTATGTTTACAATACATAGCTGGATACATACCTAGTATTTTTCTAAACAAAACTTAGGTTCTTATAATAGTGTACTTAAAATAATTTTTTCAGCAAAATAAACAGTCGGATTTGATGTACATTAATACCCAAGCAGGTTATTATGGGCAACTACGGAACCCTACATTACGCGTGGCCCGACACGCACTTGGCTGGTTTTTGTTCTGTCGAACTGAACAACGAACAGAGCCGAACATTGCTACGAATATTTTCACGATCTTTCTAAGCTTCTCGAAGCTAAGGATTTTCTGTAAACATGATCGATATTTTATCGACATTCGTTCGGAGTAAGCCCATCACTCGTCAATTTTAAATTAGTGATTAGTGACAAGATTCGATACGTCATTTGTACATTTATGTTTCTCTTAAATTAGAAAAATCTGATTTCAAATTTCTAGTCAAAGTGAAGTAAACATATTGGGTTTAACCGCCATTGTAGCGCGGTTTCTATGTGTTTTCTATATTTTAAAGCTCGCCAGAATGTTCGTAAGAATGCACACTGAAACACACTCATTGGTTTTTCTGTTTTCTAAAATTCGCAAGAATGCTCAAGTGTATCAGCACCACAATATGTTTTCACAAACATTCAAATATTCTCGCTTTTTTTATATCAGCGAGGAGCCAAGTAAACAACGATTCCTATTCAAATTGTGCAATTTATGTTGCATCTGTAAAATATTTTTGGGAGGCCGGCGCCTAACAAAAATGGTTTACACCTAAAAATACATCGATACTTTAACTTCACTTTTTTAGTCGTAGAAGCTGGGGTTTTCACAAAGTTGTTATTGCTACCTTAATAACCCTTGACTTATGGGTAAATCGACAATGTATGAAGTCACTGGGGTGACTTCATACATACACAATTTACCTGGTGGAGTCCCTAGGACTGTCGGATATGTAATCGGAAAATAAACATGAAATATAAACTTTTTAGAAAGAAAACTCTAGTTAGATTTGTTCATTTAATTTCATTTCATTTATTCAATTTGTAAACATAGGTATTTATGTACACACAGATGTTAACATGGTAAAAGTGCTAACTATGTTTTGCCGATGCTTGGCGTACAAAATGTCATATGGAATTATATTAAAAGGTTTCAATATTCGGATTACAATTTAAACAATAGTGCTATTATAAATAAAACAAAATAATAAATAATTTAAATGTCGGAACAACTTAATCATAAGATTGAAATGTCAAATTACATAAAAAATTTAAATAATAATACTTAATAATTTAGTACATACAAAATATCATAAGGTCCTAGATTCTATCCTAGATTAATAAGTCGGCCCTTCATACCTCTGTTTATCCATTATAAAATCGGAGATAGAATAGTAACACTTATTTAAAAAAAATATAAACAAGTGTTTTTTAAAAGAATCTAAACATTCCTGGGTCCTAATTTGTAGCGGTATGTTGTTGTATAATTTAGAAGTCATACCGAGTACCGATTTGCCGAACAATGCCGTATTATGGGGTGCAACACAGATAGTATTTTGATGCCGCCGAGAGCGCAGGGTTTCAAATAAATACCAGTTACTTCTTACTCCCATTTCATAAATGTACATCGATGGAAATGTCAATATCTGTCAATATCTTTAACTCTTTAAATAGAGGTTTGCAGCTATCTGTTGACTGCATATTGCAGAATGATCGTTTACATTTTTTTACGCTTTGCAAACTATATCCCTGCCACTTGAGTTGCCCCAATAGATAATACCATACCGAAGTGCAGAGGCGACGTACGCGTTGTGAGTCAATAGTGTAGTATGGCGGCTTACAATTTTTGATAATTTATAAAGAGCATATGCAAATGAATTTAATTTTTTTGTAAGGCTCTCTATATGCTGTTCCCATGTCAAATGACAGTCTAATTGAACACCTAAAAATTTTGTGATGTTTTTTTCACAGACAGTAGTGTTTTCGTATTGTATGGCAAGATTTATGTTAGTAGTAGGTTGATTAAATATCATTATTTTCGTTTTATTCAGATTGATTTTTAAGTTGTTATTCATAAGCCAATTAATTATATTTTTTAGGTCGTTATTTATATCATATTCGAGAGTACTTATGTCATTTCCTGTATAGATTATAGTGCTGTCTTCAGCGTACAATGTCATATTATATGTCATATTATATTATAATTGGGGACTTTCGGCATATCATTGATATACATTATGAACAATAGCGGACCGATCAGACTATCCTGGGGCACGCCAGACATAATCCCACGGGCTCAAGAAGTGTATATATATCCGTTAGCGTGTTTTTACATATTCTACTTCTTATTTGTTGTCATTTGAGAGCGATTTGTAAGATAGGATTTTATAAGGCAAAGAGCACTTCCTCTGACTCCATAGCGCTCCAGCTTATCCAGATTAACACCGCGATCAACGTAATCAAATGCCCGGGACATGTCCATGAGGAGAGCCACAACTGGAGTTTTATTGTCTACATTTGTAATAATCATTTGCATAACTTCATATAGCGCAGTGTTGATTGATCTACATTTCCTGAAGCCGTACTGCTCCTTGGCTATGAGATGGTACTTTTCGAAAAAATAATACAGGTTGTTATGTATAACCTTTTCTATAATTTTTGAAAATATAGAAATAAGAGCTATTGGCCTATAATTTTCCATAAGATTTTTGTCGTCCTTTTTATGAATTGGCTTAATTATCGTAGTTTTCAATTTCTCGGGGAAGTGACCATGTTCAATGCAGTGATTGATGATATGGCTCATAATAGGCTCATAACTATTATGTGAGCAACACGTTTGACTACACGCGTGATAATGCCATCATACCCATGGCTGTTGGTTTTATTTAGCGAGTTTATTGTGTGAAATATATCTGATGGAGTTGTAGGTGAGATGAAAATAGAATTTGGGTTTCTGGCAATATTCGTACTACAGGATCTCAATTTGAATTTAGTACTGTTAATTCCATCAATGAAGAAGTCATTAAAGGCCTCTGCAATAAGTTGAGGGTCTTTAATTAGCGCATTTTGTACAACTATATTCGGAGTCATATTAGCATCTGGAGAGGACATGTTATTATTATTGATAATTTTCCAGGAAGCTTTAAATTTATTTTTGGCCGTATTAATTCTATCGTTTTTTTGAGCTTTCTGTGTAAATGCAACAATTTTCCTCAACCGAGTAGTGTAATCTTTTAACAATTGTCGATTCTTAGTAGTAGGGTTATGCCTGAACTGCCATAATATGGCTCGTTTACGCTTACTAAACAATCTGATACCTTTAGAAATCCGCAAGGGTTTCTTACGTGTAGTGATTTCTATTTTTTTAATGGGAAAGCAGAGGTCATAAAAAAGTTTGAATAAATCATAAAAGTAGTTAAATGCGTCTTCAGGATTGCTACATTGATAAGAATCATCAAAGCTAAGGTTACGAATGCATTCAACAAATTTTGTCATATTTTCTGAGCAAAAGTCACGCTTTGCGTGTACCAATATTTAAGAGTACATGTTTTCTTTACTGGGCAGTTTATTATTTGGGCGGTATGGTCTGATAATGCAAGATTAAGTACGTCACATTTACTGCCACGGACATTGTGTATGATGTGGTCAATACATTTTCCACTGGCTGATCGGATGGGCTGTATTATGCCATTTTTTAAGTTATAATTTAAGAGGAGGCTTTGTAGATTGTGCGTCAATTTAGTTGTTACCAATGTGTCTATATTTAGATCACCACAAAGAACTATTTTCTTACTATTTTTTGTACCAAGCATTCGTAATATACCATTTAATTTTCCAAAGAATATATCTATACTGACGTTTTTAGTTTTAGGTGGTCTGTATATGCAGACAACTATCAATTGGTGTATTACCAATTCAATAGCACAGCACTCTATGACATTAGGTACACAATAACTGTTCAATATATGTATTTGATAGACAAGAATACCCGAGCCACCATTTCTAGTACTTCACATTGAGAGTGTAGTGTCGTATATTATATATAGAGGCTACGTCCGCACAGACAGGCGGCTTGCTTAGCGCCTAGAGCCGGACGTTCGAAAATGTTAGAGACTGGCCGCACTGCACGCTTGGCGCCTAGCTAATCGCTTAGCATCTATCTACGTAAACAAACGTGTTGGTTTTTTGTCACTAGGCGCGAGGCAATTATAGAATAAAATATTAAATGCATCAGTTTCTAAAAGAGAACCTCACTCACTCAGTCACACCGTAAATACATTAAAACTATAACATTAATACCCCGTTGGAGTCCCACGGACTCCACTAGCCTGTTGTGACTTACCGATCGGAGTCGCGCACATCAATTTCCGCTCTGCCCCACGTCTGGCACGTCACTGTGTGAAGGTACTAGAACGCACAATTTGTTATTTAAAAAAATAACGGTTTTATTAGTACTGAAAGTTTTAATGGAGTCCCAGGGACCTACCGGGTAAATTAAAGGATAAACTAACCATAAAGGCATCAACCACCAGCGTTTGTTTCTCTCCAAGATGGCAACGGAATAAGAAAAACATTTGATCATAATGTTTTTATTGTGCTCACAGGCTCACTAAACTAAAATTTGTCTTCTGCTGTCTTTTAAAAACACGCAATGAGAGAAGGCAAGGATATCTTGTAGAGATTGTGATATCATCATATTAACAGAGAGACATGGCTTACCAATAATATTTCCGACTACGAGTTGTTTAATAATAACTACAATGTGTATAGAAGAGACAGAAATAGCAGTATTAAAAAGGATTGTGGTGGAGTATTGATAGCTGTTTCAAAGAAGTATACATCCAAGCGCATGTTATCTTTTGAAAGTCAATGTGAAGATATATGGATTTTACTTGAGCTGCCATACTCGGGCACTTTGTCTAAAAAGCTTGCTATTTGTGCAGTTTATATTCCACCGCCAGTCCATAGTAACACTATAGATATGTTTACTAAAAATTGTAATCGTATTTTTGAAAATTGGAGTGATAATTTATGTATACTTGGAGATTTTAATTTGGGTATTATTAATTGGAAACAACTTATTGACTCGCATGTAATTACCTCATACCCAAAGACTTGTTAAATTCTGACAGATTTTACTTACGTCAATAATCTGAAGCAGCTAAACAGTGCTACAAATATCAAATCCAGCACACTATCTGAGTAGATAGAGTGCTGGATTTGATTCTATCAGATCTTCAACATTACAATGTTGAGGAATCCTCTATTGATCTTTGCCCGGCCGACCCATATCATCCGCCTCTCGAAATTTGTATCCCAATAGATGTCGACTCTGAATTGTCACCCAATAAACAAACAAAACCTAATTTTTATAAAGCAGACTACATTGCAATTAACCAACAACTGGAACTCTTAGATTGGAGTTCCATTATTATAGATGAAGATGTAGACATTATGTTAGATAAGTTTTATCTCACTATAAATGTTGTTATCCAGAGGTTTGTACCTAAATCCATCACAAAGATTAAAAGATACCCAGCATGGTTTAACCAGACTTTAATTCGAACTCTTAGAAAAAAGGAAAAAATTCGGTCGCGTTACAAAATCTATAAAAATCCAATGGATGCTATTGAACTCAGAATACTGAAAGATAACATTAATAAACTTTCTAGAGAATGTTATAAAAATTATATAACTACCGTAGAAGACAACTAAAAATTGTCGCAGTTTTTGGTCATTTCTTAATTCCAAAGAGGTGGGCCGGCGTCTTTTCCTTCATTGATGTCTGATGGTGAGACTACTAGCATGGACGGATCTACGATCAGCAAAATGTTCGCTTCTTACTTTGCTTCCGTTTACACAGCAAGAACTGACCATGCTACACGGTCTCACTCGTCGCCGTTTCAAACCGTTAAGAATAATAGTGCAGGTTTGTCATCAATAACAATTATAAAAGACCAGATAATATACAAATTAAAGAATATGAACAAAAATAAAGGCTCGGGCCCGGATGGAATTCCTCCTTTCTTTTTTGTATCTTGTGCAAAATCGCTGGCTACTCCACTTAGATTAATTTATAACAAGTCTCTTAGCATGAGAATATTTCCATCGCAATGGAAAATAAAAAGAGTTGTACCCATTTACAAATCCGGTGACAAGAGTCTTGTTAAGAACTACAGGCCTATCTCGATTCTGTCTAGCTTGGGTAAGGTTCTCGAGTCCTTCGTGTTTCCTCACATAACTTGCCACTTTAAGCACCTTATGACCAAACATCAACACGGCTTTTGCAAGATTCGCTCAGCTGTAACTAATATGACACTATTCGTCAAAACTTTGTCAGAAGCCTTGGATTCTCAGAAACAAGTAGACAAAATATACACGGACTTTAGCAAGGCTTTTGATAAAGTTTCGCACAGAATTTTGTTGGATAAGCTTTATGAGTACGGCATATCTGGTGCTATGCTGAACTGGTTTAAGTACTACCTCAGTGACAGTCTTTCAAGTTGTACTAAAAGTACAACACACGTCACACACACAAGTTCAGCCACACGTCAAGTGTTATCTAGAGTTCCACAAGGCTCGCATTTGGGACCCGTTTTGTTTAAACTTTTCATAAATGGTTTACCCAATTGCTTACAAAATTCGACACCATATCTGTATGCAGACGACCTGAAAATTATAAAACAAAATGAAAACATCAACGACGCATTCCTACTGCAGAAGGATGTAGATTCACTTGCCGAATGGTACAAATTTAATAACATGGAACTTAATCCGACAAAGTGTATGCATATTAAATTTACCCGCAAAGACAAAATAGTAAACTCGAGATACAATATTGAGAGAATGGTACTTGATGAGGTCGACAATATTAAAGTCCTGCGAGTTATCGTGGATCAAAGCTTACGTTTACTCTACATCTCGAACATGTCATGAAAAAAACTTCTGGGTTGTTGGGATTTTTAATCAGAAATGGAAAAGTCTTTGGTAAACATAAAACTAAAATTCTACTTTACAATAACTTAGGAGCGCACTGAAATATGGAAGCACTATCCGGCGTCCACACTACGCAGTTCACTGCCTAAGAATTGAACGCATCCAGAAGCGCTTTTTATGGCATTTAGCATACTCTGCAGGAATTGCAAAAGACGTTTTGTCTTACCGCAAAAGACTTATTCACATCTAAATGGTTACACTTAAATCACGTATGGACTTTATTGATCTTAACTTTCTGTATAAGACCATTAACAACTTCATTGACTGTTCTAATATACTCATGCGTTTGAACATCAGAGTGCCACCTAGATATCCGCACTCCCAAATAAATCCCCACCTCTCCGTAGAACCGTGCATGGTGCCAACTCTCCTATCCCACGTATGTGTAGGCTAGCTAATGAATGTAGTAGCAGTACCGATGTATTTTTAAATACTATGTCTGGATTCCGTAAAGATGTAAAAATATTCTTGTTAGGTAAGCATCAAACAATGTAAATTATTCAGCAATGTTACCACACTTACTTATTGTGTACAGAATAATTTTGGTTTAATACACCTTCTCATGAATTTTCCACTAATATTAGTGCATGAGATGTTTGCTTATAATTGGTCGTATATTTAAGCCTAGTATCTAAGTTAATTTTAAGACAAATCTGTATGAAATGTATGGACTGTTAGCAAACCTAATAAATAAATAAATAAATAAATCTCTTACTAAATTTCGTACGCTTCGGCGGCGATTGAGGCACGTCCTATTTGAACTACCTATGTAGAAAGTTGAGTGAAACCAAATTTGCCATATCTTAAATATCTCTTTCTAGCGTTATCTAAGACTACAAGAGAACAATATATTATACTAATCTCGTCTGATACGGCGAAGAACTTGTAAAGAACAAAAAAAGACGTCTCTAAAGTATAGTGTCATATTACGCATTCAAAACACATACAATGCGTCATGCTGAAAGTGCGTTTACCTGTTTTGCCTCTGAAGATGCCTTCTTCAAAATAGCTTGGATACGGTTGAAAATGTTCATTGAAAGAAAATAAATTATTTACATCGTACGTAAATAATTTATTTTCTTTCAATGAACATTTTACAACGCAAAATTAATTACTACCTATTTATCTGAAATTTATTTTCAAACAAGACTATAAAGGCTTCTTGATCAATAGAACAATATTACAAATAAACAAATTAAATAAACCAACAATTACACAGAAGTTTCAACAAGAAATGATATCTATGAATAAGAATAGCCATGAAACATTCGTTTCGCAGACTAGCCGTGCCCTTTGATCTTGAAACTCATCTCGGCTAAATATTGAATACGTGATATAAATGTGGATATGAGGGCAACGAGTAACCTCCTTTGTAAGTAAGCAAGTATTTTATACCAACCTTTATGCTGATCTTGGCATTGAACGAAAGTAAAATTGTATACTTAAAAGAATCGACTGCCGAAGTAAGATTGTGGTGATATTTGCTAATGTTTGCTTTTGAAAGATGTATTAATTTTATTCCTATTCGATTTGGCCGTACAGACAGCATAGATACGGTTCTATTAATACTGAAACTTGATTGGAATATTGGTCTAGTGGTAAATGACCTTGGCTGCTAAGCTGGAGGTCTGAGGTTCCGTTTGTGACCAGTGCAATTCTGTGTGTGATGGACACGATAATTTGTTATATTACCTATAATGTGTTTGTATTTATTTAAGAATATAATGCAAGTATGTTTTTCAATAAAATGTACAAGTAGTGATAAGTTTGGGATCTGATGACGGTGTGTGAGTGTGTCCTAGGATATTATTACATTTTTTGAAGTAAAGATAATATCATTACAAATAATTAACATAAAAGACAATGGCAGAATTTGGTCTGTGTGAACTTCATGTGAACAAAACAAATTGTTTTCTTTTTCTACGATTTATAATGTTGTCACTTTGTCTCGTTAAAGCCGGAGTATTTTATGACGATAAAAAGCATTCCAATTGATAACAAACTAGGTACCTACTTTATTATATTTAATTGTTGCCATTGTCAATGGTGTGACAGGAATATACGTGAGTGCTATTGATCCGTATCGATTATTAAATAAGTAATTGATACGATCGACCTTTACAGGGTTGGTTTGGCTTAAAATATAATTATTAAAATGCAGTTATTTACTCTTCAATCGACATTATATCAATAAGCTAATATTTTTGAAGGAAAACAACTTTTAAATCAAATAAAAACGTCACAGCATCGTTTTAATGTTGTATCGATTTCACATAAAATCGATTTAAAATGTGCAGCTCTGCCTTTGTCTTTGGCTGTGCCAGTTAGATGCTTCATCTGCTACTAAATCTGACATAATGTCATTTGATAATTCAAACCTACCTACATTCTTCATTCTTAACTAAAAATGAAAACACCGATATCTTCTTTTTCCGGATTTTCCGAGTGAAAATAGAATCATTTATAGACTTTGTTACTTACGCCGAATTTTTGATATATTTTTTATTACTGTACGCTTTAATTTAATTTCAGACATTTTGATGTACGGAGATCTGCCATTGTCCTTTGCAAACACAAATGTTGTCTACTAATATTAAAATAAATCGTTATTAACAATGTACTAAATGAACATAATTACTTGCTTGAGTATTGGTAGCGCCATCTACCTTTCTATCGAGAATTAATCACATCAACGTCAATCGTTCTTCGCTTGCTTGTCCAATGCGAGCGATGCCTTTGTTTCCGTCCCTGTCTATCCCATTCCCTAGAAGGGGCACGCCTTTTCGCTGATTCGTCGCCGCGTTCATCGACGCGAGAGACCGTCTAGAATAATCCGTGTCGCGACGAACGGATGTGCCGCACCTCTTTATTTTTTACCGCTCCCGGGATATAACGAGAAGTAAACCACGCGTGAGTGTAGTGGAGTGATTCAACGCAGCTTCAGGATTCTCGAAGACACCAGGAGGCTGCCATTTGAGAAGAAGAAGACTGATGTGCAAGGTAGGTGTGCCCTCATCCTTCCGCATCCTATAATTCCTCCTATCCCACTCACAATCCTTTTGCCCCCTTTCGTTTCCTAGTCGATAAGAATTCAAATTCTTAGAGTCCACTTTTCCTAAATCGCCTAGGAATATTCGGTTCGCCGAAACATTTATTTGATCCATACGAGTCGGATTCATTTACGTTTTATATGTAACACCTCGTTATATCTCTATACCTTGGCAGTTATAGCACCTAGCTATACTCCTAGTCCATTTAAATAACCGTCACATGGTTGTTTCCGCACGCATCAGTAGCAACGGAATTCAATATTTGAAATTTAGATAGATCTGTAGATTTAAGATTCGTTTTTGACAGTTTTTGACATAAGCTCCATACAAAATATGTCAAACACGAAGCTGAGATCTGCAGATCTATCTATAGTTCGAATATTGAAAATGGCCGTAGGTAATATACTTTTATGTAGCTACCTATTTACCCAATTATTATTTCTGGAACTATCATAGTTGTCTAGAAGATCTTTCCGACTTTATGTTGCTTCAACTCGCTTTAAAGAAGTTTGACACTGAAACAATTCACGCATTCGAGATGACGGAACGCAATAATAAAATACCTACACTAGATAGTTTTATTTCGTTCATCAAAGATCAGTGACGAATATTTCATAATACGCAGTCTAGTTCATCTAGCCCGTCTAATACTAACAACAGCAAACAAAGGTCGAATAAAGCGCGAAATAGTAATAATAACTCGGTCCCTAATCCGCAATCTTACGTAACATGCTCGGAATCTAATAATAATAATTCACAGAAGTGTCTGTGCAGTAATATAGTGCACGACCATTTCTATGTGTCTCGCCTTTAGTGGTTTAAATCCGACTGCTCGTTTCAAGTGCGTAAAAGATAACAAAGCATGCATTAATTGCTTAAGTATAAAGCATAAAACGAGTGATTGTTCTAGTAAGACGAGATGTCGTTCATGTAATCAGCGACACCACTCATGTCATGTTGCACTTCGAAAAAGGTAGTCCGTTGTCAAGCCAAGCCGCTAACCTTGACAAACTTACGTCGCAAGTGCAGGCCACGATAACTGCGCCTCCCACGACTCAGAATGAAATATCCTTGTGTACGACATCCATCGCGCGGGCGACGCGCACGCGCGGACGGCCCTCGCGTATCTATAATGATCCGCGCGGGGCCAAGCCGCAGTGTATGGCGTCCAAGACGGTACTGTTAGTGACAGCGCAAGTTATCGTTTATGATATTAATGGATCGCCGCACGTGGTACGTTGTCTACTCGATAGCGCATTTCAGAGCAATTTCATATCATTTGAATGTTTCAAACGCCTCGGATTGTGGAATAACTTTAAAAATACTAACTCAGTAGTCAAAGGGATCGGCGGTTCAGAAAAACATTGCAAGGGTTTCGTAGATGTTAAAATACATTCGCGTTTTGATAGGGATATTAATTTTAACATTTCTTCGCTTATCGTGGAGCGTATCACGGACGCATATCCGAACGCTAATGTAGACGTAGCATCACTCACTCACCTTGAGTCATTGCCACTGGCAGACGCGGAGTTTCCGAATTCGGCAGACATTGATCTTTTGATCGGAGCTTCAATATTTCCGCACTTGCTACTAACTAAAATAGTACGTAGCGAGCGATATGATTTACCGCCCGCTATTGAGACGGTATTTAGGTATGTGATTATGGGTACCGTACCTACGTTACATACTTCTCATTATATTACGTCTTGTTGTTGTTCTGTTCTTCAAGAAATCAAGGTGGGTGCTAAGACTGTGTGTAAGATAAAGGACTAATTAGCTATGCTATGCTATGCTATGCTATGCTATGCTATGCTATGCTATGCTATGCTATGCTATGCTATGCTATGCTATGCTACGCTATGCTACGCTATGCTATGCTATGCCATGCTATGCTATGCTAAGCTATGCTACGCCATGCCATGCTATGCCATGCTATGCTATGCCATGCTATGCTATGCTAAGCTATGCTACGCCATGCCATGCTATGCCATGCTATGCTATGCTACGCTATGCAACGCTACGCTACGCTATGCTAGGTACGCTATGCTACGCTATGCTACGCTATGCTACGCTATGCTACACTATGCTACGCTATGTTACGCTATGCTACGCTATGCTACGCTATGCTACGCTATGCTACGCTATGCAACGCTATGCTACGCTATGCTACGCTATGCTACGCTATGCTACGCTATGCTACGCTATGCTACGCTATGCTACGCTATGCTACGCTATGCTACGCTATGCTACGCTATGCTACGCTATGCTACGCTATGCTACGCTATGCTACGCTATGCTACGCTATGCTACGCTATGCTACGCTATGCTACGCTATGCTACGCTATGCTACGCTATGCTACGCTATGCTACGCTATGCTACGCTATGCTACGCTATGCTATGCTATGCTACGCTATGCTACGCTATGCTATGCTAAGCTATGCTACGCCATGCCATGCTATGCCATGCTATGCTATGCCATGCTATGCTATGCTAAGCTATGCTACGCCATGCCATGCTATGCCATGCTATGCTATGCCATGCTATGCTATGCTAAGCTATGCTACGCCATGCCATGCTATGCCATGCTATGCTATGCTACTCTATGCTACGCTATGCTACGCTATGCTACGCTATGCTACGCTATGCTACGCTATGCTACGCTATGCTACGCTATGCTACGCTATGCTACGCTATGCTACGCTATGCAACGCTACGCTACGCACGCTATGCCACGCTATGCTACGCTATGCTACGCTATGCTACGCTATGCTATGCTATGCTATGCTATTCTACGCTATGCTATGCTAAGCTACGCTACGCTACACTATACTTTACTACACTTCCCCTTTTTTTTTTGGATGACATTGCCTGTAGTGTCATACCCGCTCCGCTAGCAATTTCGCTTTGTGAAGAGCTCATTCAGCTTTTCAAGCGAGGCTAGTTTGATCTTGTCAAATGGACAAGCAACTCTAAGGAGGTTCTCGCACGCATACCAGATTCTCATAAAGCTTCTCCAGACATTGAGTTTGAGAAGTCTGTACCGCATAAAGTTCTCGGTTTACGCTGGGACAAATCCTGTGATAGTTTTCGGTTTGACGTCTCACCGCCAGATGATAAGTGCACCAAACGCACTATGCTGTCCACAGTGGCTCGACTATGGGACATAATGGCTTTTGTGGCTCCCACAATTTTGTACGCCAAGCTCTTGATCAAGGAACTTTGGCTATCAAAGTGTGAGTGGGATGAAACACCCCCTGACGACATTGTCGCCGCTTGGGGGCAGTTTTGTATTGAGCTTAACGCACTCAATCAAATTACTATTCCGCATCATCTTGGGTTGGTAGATGGATGTACCATCAACTTAAAAGGTTTCGCTGACGCCAGCGAGCGTGCTTACGGCGGAGTCGTATATCTGCAAGTCCGCATTGGTTCTAACTACTCGGTGCAGTTAGTTTGTGCCAAGTCTAAGGTCTCGCCTATTAAAACCATTTCGGTTGCGAGACTGGAGTTGTGCGCGGCCCTTCTGCTGTCTCAGTTGCTCCGCAAGGTTCAAGACACAGTTTTGCCCCACTACCCTATTAATAAAATATACGCATTTTCTGACTCCAAAGTAGTGCTCGCTTGGATTTATTCATCTCCTCACCGCTGGCAGACTTTTGTCGCCAACCGCGTTAGTAATTTGATTGAACTTGTGCCTTCTACTTGTTTCAATCACGTCGCCGGTATTGAGAACCCCGCTGATTCCTTGTCTCGTGGAATATTCGGTTCGCCGAAACATTTATGATATGAATAACTATAAAATTTTGCATTAGTAGATAACTCACAATGTGAAACAGCTGCAACAGCTCCTTACAAAGATAACATGTAAAACCATTATACTGGCAGTTAAAAAGAGTGGCCACGAGTTTTATAACCCGTTCTTTCTCGTGGTTCTACCTATTGCATTGCGAACGTGGCAGTAAATGTAAATGTAGAATCATCTAGCAATTAACTTAAATGTTTGACGTTAATAAGCGTCACTTTGTGGCCTAAGTGAATAAATGATTTTGACTGTGATTTATATTAGTAGGTATAATTTTATTGTATATAGGAGGTAGTTAGTAAATCGCCTTGTTTTACCCATGTATAAAACCCAACACCAGTCTTCGAATACATTCAGATAGACAAAACAACGTGTTTGATTTCTTCCCAAATATCACAACATAAATTAAAGAACAATGGCAGAATTAGGTCTGGGTTTGTTGTGGCGAGCTTAAACTTCATATGAACAAAACAAATTGTTTATTTTTTCTAATATTTTTATATTTTCACTTTATCTCGATAAAGCCGGATTATTTTATGATGATAAAAAGCATTACAATTGATTACGGGTGCTTACTTTATTATTTGATTGTTGTCATAGACAATGGTGTGACAGGAATAGACGTTTCACATTGATGCGTATCGATTATTAAATAAGTAATCGATATGATCGACCGTTATAGGGTTGGTTTGGTTTAAAATATAATAATTAAAATGCAGTTAATTAATTGTTAATAACATTATATCAGTAATCTAATTCTTTTGTAGCAAAACAACTTTTAAATCAAATAAAAGCGTCACAGCATCGTTTTAACGTGATATCGATTTCACATAAAATCGATTTAAAATGTGCAGCTATGCTTTTGTCTTTGGCTGTGACAGGTAGATGCTACAGAATAGTTCTGCGTTTAGACACGGGTTTAGATGTCAATCTGACATAATGCCTTTGATAATTCAAACGTACCCACATTGTTCATTCTTAACTAAACATTTAACACCGATATCTTCTTTTCCCGGCTCTCCCGAGTGAAAATAGAATAATTTATAGACTCTGTTACTTACGCCGAATTTTTTGATATATTTTTATTACTGAGCGCTTCAATTTAATTTCAGACATTTTGATGTATGGAGATCTGCCATTGTCCTTTCAAGAATTTCGAAAATTCTTGAAAGTTACGTTTTAATACTTACAGCTACAGCTACAAACGGAAAAATACTTACGAAGAGCCTAAAGGTGAACGCACACTTATCCGAGCCGAACGCGTCGAACGCACACTATCGATTGGACGATTCTGCAAGGCAGTATGCGAGGTTTCATGAGATTTCATATACAGATTTCTAAAATTCGTTTCGTTCGACTCGTTCGACGCGTTCGACTCGGATAAGTGTGCGTTCACATTTATTCAGCAATTTTATACACGTATTCACACTGTATAATAATTTAGATTACGAGAATTAGTCACATCTTTATCATTTGCTGTTAAAATAAAGGGCTTCGTTCTTAGCTGCAAACATTCTCCTCAACAGCTACTAGCGTGTATTTAGGTACTTCATAACTTTTGTAATACATACATACATACATAGACTCACGCCTGTTTCCCGGAGGGGTAGGCAGAGACTACGGAACGCCATTTGCAACGATCCAGACATATTTCTCTTGCTTCATTCACTCCCATCAGATTCCTCATGCATGCTCTTCTGTTCAGGGTACTTCTAACCTGTCCTGTTTTTAGGATGTCTCCAATCTGATCAGAGAACGTCCGCCTAGATCTTACCCTTCGTCCTGTCCCTTCCACACTTGCCTTATATATCTGCTTGGTCAGTCTTTCGTCATCCATCCTCTCCACGTGCCCAAACCATCTTAGCATACCTTTCTCGATGCTTGTCACTACATCTTCTTTTACCCCACAATACTCTCTTATCACACAATTCTTTACTCTGTCAGTCAGAGAGACACCACACATACTTCTCAGTGGTCTCATTTCTACAGCATTTATTCTACTTTCATGACTTTTCTGCCATACCCAACTATCACTACCATACATAAGAGTAGGTACTAACACTCCTCTATGCACAGCCAAACGTGCCTTTTGGGACACGTTTTGGCTATTCATAAATGGCTTCAGAGCTCCATTCACTCTATTACCTGCATTAACTCTTCTTTCAATATCTTCTACATTCTTACCATCTCTTGTAAACATAATCAATAAATACATAATCAATATAATTACGGTGAAAATAATTCTTAACCTTTGTATGATTAAGGACTATTTTTCGGACAATTATAGATTTAAGTTGATGTTAAACTCGAAAAATATGAGATCTTTGAAGTTGCTATAAAATTGCTTATTGACCAAGTACAGCATTTTCAACATATTTATGGACTGCGAGTATCCCACTCAAATATAAGTCTTTGGGATCCATGGACCGCAAGTTATGAATCTCTGGACTAGAACCAGAGGGCTGAACGGCTTTGATGTAAAAAATATACTTTTCTTACTTAGCGCTGCCGCAAAAAAATAATTTAACTAATTTTAGACACAAATTACATTTTGATCAATTAAAATATAGTAAAAACATGATTTAAGATTAAATAAGTTTATTACCAAGAACCCGTGATACACCATAGTTTCCATATGTTTACATCGTAAAACGAATCTTAAAAACCAAGATAAATTTTGTAATGATGAAAATCTAAATAAAATCTCAAGCATCGGACATTATCACTATTATCAGGTATTAAAAATCAGGAATACAGCAATATCGACTACTATTTATGTCTATCTTCCACACACACCAGAAACCGATCCATCGGATCTCAAAGAAAAAAAGACTGCAAGCTAATTATTTAATGAATCTACATTTATCTTATTTAATTATTTATTTATCTATAGACTCAGGCCTGTATCCCCGAAGGGGTAGGCAGAGGTGTAATATTACACCCACATTTCGCCATGAATTTTTAGGTCCCACGTAATAGGGGGCGAACCTATTGACGTTATCAGGCACATCACCAGCCCCCGTGCTGCTACTGAGAATTTGGAAAAACACAGTTACACTTTGCCCGACCCGGGAATCGAACCCGGGACCTCCGATCAGCAGTCGCATACGCTATCCACTGGACCACGGAGGCAGTGTTAGTTATTTGTTATTATTTTCAGCCTGTAGTGTCCCACTGCAGGGCAAAGGCCTCCCTCTCCTTTTTCCACAGGTGTTAGTTATTTTATTATATTATCTTTATATAGATGGATGTAGTGAATTTTGTGTAAAGTACTTACCCACATGCTATATTTATTTAATAGGCTGTAACGTTTGTTAGGTGTGGGTACCTATATGCCTGTAGAGTTACGTAGTAGATATGTGTAATGGAGAGAAATTAAATACTATTTGTTCGTTACAAGATATTATATTCGAAAGCGTTACACAATATAACCCGGTAGCAACTAGATTAGAGCTAAGTTTAAGACTCAGGGCAGGGTAGGCAGGCAGGCTGACGAGACTTCGGTCCTCCAGAAGAGAAGGCAGCACTTAACTTTGGCAGCGTCCAGGATCCAAGAGGGGCTGTTCGCTGTCGCGCGGCGTATTTATTTGCCGCTGGGAGGGGAGCGGCCGGCAGGAGAAGTGGTAGGGGCCAGCGCTGTAGTATGCATCGCTCGATGCGACGTCACAAGGCGGCAAACGAGCAGACGGATCGTCTGATGGTACACGATTACGGTCCATAGAAACAACCAACACCAGAGGAATCACGCACATTGCCGCCCTTTGGCATGGAGAAGGAAAGGGAGGAAAAACGAGATTAGGAAGAAGGAAAGGCGGATGGGGTCTCCGATACTCTCAATATATAAAAGTAGTAATGCGAAGCCAGGAAGGGTCATCACCTGCTTTAGTTAATTTTCGTCTTACAATAAATAATTACATTGTTGTTATTACGCATTTCATGCACATCAATTTCTTTCTGCAATCCACATGCTCCCAATTAGCCTGGCTGCAACGCAATGGCCGCCGTTTATTTAATGAGGGACGACATAACTCCGGCAGGTAAAAGTATTACCTCTAAACAATATTAGCTACGTGAGCCGAATGCGACAAAGATTGTCTTGCTGAAAACGTACCACTTTGTAGTTGGAACACACACGCGGACCGACGGACGTTATTAACCTTTACAAATATCTAGCCTTGGCTTCTGTGCTCGAGTAAGCTCAGATGCCGAAAACAGTGTACGCAGTTTAGCGAATCAGGTGATAGAGTCGAAATTAAAGCGTAAACTTTTTCGATTCTATCATTACATTTACTTTTAAAAGCCTGACTCATATGTTCTGATTTCTGAAAGCAGAATGTATGGGTCAGGTTTAGATGTAACATAAACTCATAAAGTATGTATTAGGTACGTCGCACGAGTGATTGATTTTCACGGGATAGCCGGGATCGATCACTCGCCGAGCAATTAAAAAGAGATAACTAGGTTGTCTTACGGGAAATAAATAAAAAATATCACCAGGAAAGATTAAACTCGCGTTATATTCCAGATTCACAATGGTTTTGATTACATAAAAGAACTGACACTTGAGGTTAACCGACTAGACAATTATCCAGGGCGTAGGTGGTAGGTTGACACTCCACAGGTCCTCGGATGAGTACTCAGCTTTGACGTGTGTCTCCCAGCAGAAGAAAAGGCCCAACCACGTGTGTCGCTGGTATATATAGGGTCGGCAAGCGGGAGAGGGCTCCCCACTGCAGTGCGTCATCGTAGCGGGGCTCGCAAGCGCCGAGGCACGACGTCACACACCCCCCCCGTTAGGCCGGGATTTTCCCTAAGGAAAATTCCCTAGCCCAACGGGCGTAGCAGCCCTGAAGATACTCCCTGGAATTAGAGAAAACAAGGGCATGAGTACCTTGAACAAGTGACAACCCTATACGCTAATTAGTATACCTAAATAATAATGACCCACGCTTGCATTCTTCACGCGTACAACGGCAGTCTGAACTTGAACATAAACATTTATCATTCATAATTCATCACACATACCTACATGTAAATGCCAAGGCCAGTGTAATGGCCCAATAGCAAAGATAACAATCTATGGAGAAGCGCTTAGGGTAATTATTAGGTAATAATGATTTGTAGATATAAGAACTTGATCTAGCCCTACGACTTAAAAATCTTGGGTTCGGCCTTTGCCACTAGATAAGTAAACTTTTTGAATATAGTTAGGTGTAACAACAGATTTTTCGTAACGATGAACAAAAATAATATAAGCCGCAGACACGACCGGACCGCTCAATGTCAAAGGAAAGAATTTAATAAATATTTTGCTCTAATTAATAACTACAACACGACCAGTAAACACCTTTTGAATGTAAACAATGGTGAATCATTAGTTAGGCATTTATTTATCGGCGCGTCGCTGAGTGAACGCGCGTGCGTCATCAACGCACGCGCGTTCACTCAGCGACGCATTTACATTCAAAAGGTGTTTACTGGTCGTGTTGTAGTTATTAATTAGAGCAAAATATTTATTAAATTCTTTCCTTTGACATTGAGCGGTCCGGTCGTGTCTGCGGCTTATATTATTTTTGTTCATCGTTACGAAAAATCTGTTGTTACACCTAACTATATTCAAAAAGTTTACTTATCTAGTGGCAAAGGCCGAACCCAAGATAGGTAGGCCGAACCCTAGGTAGGTACGATCTAAATGGTAGGTACTATTCGACTGTTCCGAGCTCGCGACGCACGGTTAATTACTCTGAATGTTTATAAAGTACCTATAATAACAATTTGATTATGGAATTTATACAGAATTAAGAATAACAACAGAACTTCAGAACAAGGCACGGCGAAAAACAACACGCCAATCAATATGCATTTATAGAAAATACACATGCGAGAATCGAACACCAGACCGATCCGACAACGACTTTTTAACCACTGAGCCATAACTGATAGTTAGATAAACAACAGATTCTTTGTAACAATATTACATGTAATAAACTTTATTACCATATAAAACTGAAACATTTATTCATTTTATGTTAGCATGTTTACATAAATCATTAACACAACACAATACATTATCTTGTGGGCTTCGACTCGAAAACATAAGAACCATTGTTGGCCTTCGCAAATGATTATGTAGGTAATTATAACTTAGTATAGATGTGCGTCTTACATTGTTGTTTTTATGCTTTTATTATTCTTTGTAATTAATCAACTTTAAATCTTTGATGTGCCATTTTCCTAAAGGTTTACCGGCCATGTCGTTAAGTTTGTATACTAGGGGTGACTTTTTTGAGGCAATCTTACATTTAATAAATTTAGGCGCCAATTTCTTGCTAAAGTATTTATCCTTGTCACTAAGTAGAAACGTTCTGCGCCAAACTATATCACCGACATTGAATTCTGCCGGTTTACGGCGAAGATTATAAGATGAACAATTTCGTTGGTGGGCCGACAACAGAGCTGAATGTACCTTCTCGAAAATAGAGGTTAAGTAGCCTAAAGTTTCGGCATAGCCGTCCCGTGGTTCAAGCACCATATTGGAATTAAATTCCTTGTCAATATACTGAGAACCACATGTTATGACCTCCCTACCAAAAACAAGGAAATTAGGAGAATAACCAGTAACCTCACTAACTGCGCAGTTAAGGGCGAACTGAACCTTAGTGATTAAAGTGTCCCAGATTCGATGATCAGATTCTATGAAAGTTGAAATAGCTGTAATAATGGTTTTGTTGTAACGTTCAACTGAGTTAACGTGGGGAGTATACAACGGTGTAAAATGCAAATTTGGAATTTTATATTTTGACAACATACTTTTAAAGGTTGCGCTAATAAATTGTTTACCGTTATCCGAAACAATAGTAGATGGAATTCCATGCACCAAAAATACATTTTCCTCGAGAATTTTTGTTATCACTTCTGCAGTTGCCCGTTTAATGGGGAAAAGCAAACAATATTTAGAGAAACAACAACTGACCACAAATATAAAAGTGTTTTGTTTTCTGCTGGGGGGCAATGGACCAATCAAATCAATACTAATCGTCTGAAAGGGCTATTGACATGATTTGGGTTTTCCCATTAGACCTAAATTTGGGTGGTTTTGGTGTTTATGGGTGATACAAGGTTCACATGAACTGACGAACTTGACAACATCGGAGTACATACCAGGCCAAAAGTAATTAAGTGCAAGACGTTTGTATGTCTTAAAGATACCCAGATGTCCAGCAGTGGGCGAAGAATGATTCTCCCTTAGAATGTCAATTCTTTGGTCAGACGGAATAACCTCTTTCCATTGAAATTCTCTAGTGAGAGGGTTTAATGTTTTTTTAAAACAATACAATTTATTGTTTATTACTTGATAGTTAACAAAGGAAGTCGGAGAACTTAAACAGCCTTTATAGATATTTAAATACCAAGGATCATTAGTAGAAACTGGTAAATTCTGATTAGAATTAATATCTATATTTATATCATTAGCAATAGCAGAAACGGGTAAAGAGCGAGACAGAAAATCAGGTAAAACGTTATCGGAACCCCGACGATGACGTATTTCGAAATTATAGGAAGATAAGCGAACTCCCCATCTGGCTAACCGGCCAGTAGGGTTATTTAAGGTCAAGAACCATTTCAAAGCAGCGTGATCAGTGTAAACAATAAACTTTTTACCATTTTCAACATAACAACGCCAGTGTTCTATAGCAGATAGAACAGCCAGGGCCTCGCGCTCTGTGGCACTGTAATTTTTTTTTTGCTTACTGAGTGATTTGCTATATTACGCTATGACTCTTTCCTCACCATTTAACCTTTGACAGAGGATCGCGCCAAGACCAAAATCGCTAGCATCTGAGTGTATTTCAAACGGTTGCGAGTAGTCAGGACAAGCCAACACCGAGGAGGAAATCAAACAATTCTTTAGGTTATTAAACGCCTCATTAGCCTCTGTCGTCCAGCAGAATGGAGGTGCGTTTTTACTTTGAGATGTTAACTTATTTAAGGGTGCAGCAATAGAGCTAAAATTCGGTATAAAACGCCTGTACCACGAGGCTGCACCTAAAAATCGACGTACTTCTTTTCTATTAGAAGGAGTGGGATAATTTTTCATTGAATTTACTTTATCCGGATCGGGATGCAATCCACTAGAGTCGACAACATAGCCTAAATATTTTAGTTTATCTCTAAAAAATTGACATTTTTCGAGATTAATTGTTAAATTAGCGCTTTTTAGTTTATCAAGAATGCGTAATAAAAGAGTAATATGCTCGCTGAAGCTGGACGTGATACAGATTATGTCATCGATAAAACAGAAAACCTTATTTTCAAATTCTGGGCCATAAAATAAAATATCAACTAATCGTTGTTGAGTAGCTGGCGCATTCGTAAGACCGAAAGGCATTCTTTTGAATTGAAATGTGCCACGCGTGGGAATATAAAAGGCTGTTTTGCAACGGTCCTCTTCTTTAATTAATGTTTGCCAAAAAGATTTAGACAGGTCTAAACTAGACAAGTATTTAGCATCTCTCAGATTATCTAAAATTTCCGCAATATAAGGCAAGCTATAAGCATCTTTTTTTGTAACGGAATTTAATTTACGACTGTCCAGACAGAAACGCAGTTCACCATTCTTCTTTGGTGTCAAAATGACCGGGTTTGACCACGGGCTTTCGGATCGTTCAACAACATCCTCTGAGAGCATGTCGTCAAGATGCTTTATTAATATTCTTTGTTTATCGGGAGACATGCGATAAAATCTTTGCCGAATAGGGGGACAATCACCTGTATCAATTGAATGAGAAATAATATTTGTGCAACCGAGACCCCGCTTCTCGTATGAAATATCGGTAAATTTAGAAATAATGTTGTCAGCGGTAGCTCTCTGGTCGACTGTAAGATGATCATAAGAAACAAGATGTGTAGGGGGAACTGCCTGCAACTCCATTACTTGAGCGTCAGACTTGTTCACAATCAAAACAGACTCCAATTTGTTAGGAAATAGGCCAAAGCTTCGCCAAAAATCCATGCCAAGGATAAGGGAATTTTGAATCCCAGGTACAACATGAACTTCTAAGTTAATCAATTTATCCTGAAACTCGAAGGGTAGAAACACCGATCCCAAAGACTCAAATCGTTCGCCGCCTGCTGTTATTAACCTTAAAGGTTTCGATTTATCCAAAACATTGTCTTTCAAAAATAAGTTATGCAAATTATTACCTAAAATTGTAACGCAAGATCCAGAATCTAAAAGACCTGTGGTAGGTATTCCGTTTAATTTTAGAGTAACGTAAGGTAAATATTCTACTTTAGAATTACGGATTGAGGAAATATGATAGCTATTAAAGATTTTTTTTAAAAAGTCCAACCAATTATTCCACTCTGTTTTATTACAATTAGTTGTATAATTTGATTTTCCACAATCCTTATTAACTAGTTTTTTGAAACTGTAGGGGTCGACTTAGATTTACAATTGGGGCAGTCTGACACCTTGAAACCCTTTGTGCCGCACTTAAAACAGATTAGGTAGTGTGGCTGACGGCAATTACGTGATGAGTGCGAATTGCATCTACAACGCACGCAAAAAGTTTTATTTATATTAGAAGTACTCGATACGGCGTTGACTTGTGGTACAGACTTGTATCTCGATGTATCGGCGACAGTGTTATATTTATTGAAGTGATTATGATTGTAAACATTTTTGTTTGAAGAAAAATTTGAAAACGGATAATTATACGCTAGATCGGGTGCTACAGTATTCTTTGAAACTTTAGGGGGTTCAGAAAATTGCTTACTGCGACTTTGGTAATTTTCGAAAAGACGACAAACTTCGACCAGACTATCAACATCAACAACCTTTGCAGTGAGCAGACAATTAGTGTAACAAGGTCTAATATTATTTAGTAAAATTTCTAGCTTCTCCGAATCAGCGATAGGAGAACTAAGTCGCGAAAACAGACCGTGCATTTTTGCCACGTAAATAGTTATTGATTCGTTCTCGCCTTGTGAGCGCTGACGAATCTCCGTCATAAGTCGATAATCGTAGTTATGCGGACTAAAATCTCGTTTTAAAAGTTCGCAAAGTTCTAACCAAGTCTTTACATTATTTTTAACAGAACGATACCAAACTAATGCGTCACCCGAAAATATTTCAAAAGCGAAAGACAACATCTTGTCATGTGGAATAGATCTACAGGACATAAATTCATCAATTTTTTCAATAAAAGATCTTACACATGATTTACCATTAAATTTGAATTTACCTAATTCCGAGAAGAGCTTACGGTCGTAATTATAGGAAGTGTTTCCCTCTGCCACTGAGCAATCTGACCGCGAACTACGGCTCGTGATTAATTGTAATTTCGCATATAAGTCATTAAATTTATTCCACACAGACTCAATTTTTTTAATATCAAGACTGCCGGTATCCACCCTATTCAGTCGATGAAAACAATGGTGAAGCACGGTTTTGACCTTCTGTTGAAGCTCGGAGGTATAGTTTGCTTCCAACATAGATAAGTGTTTATTTGATCTTAATAACGACTTTTCCACTTCAGCCACATCCTCCTCTGGTGGGAAGGGTGAAGATAATATATCCTCCGAGGGAATTTTAACTGAAAGTTTAGCGATTTGTTTGCGGGGATCGTCAGGCTTTGAAACGCCGCGTATTGTGGTCTCATATTCTAATTCCGCTTTAGTTAATAATGAGAAATTTATAATGTAAGCCATTATTACAAAACAATAATAGAAAATCTAAGTATTTACGCCGGTACTAGAAAAAAATTAAATATCGCCAGAAAATCGAATACCGTGCTAAAAAAAGCTGAAATACACTAAATTATACAATGGTGTGATGATTGGTAAAGGATTAAGAAATATTTCTTAAAGGTCACTCAAAGGTTGAATCACAATATTTTTTTCGCGAACACGAGGCACGTTAGTTCAACGGCTAAGCGGTTAGAACCGGTTGGCGGCTCGACACGCTGCCCGCGGTGGAACGTGATTTTAGACCGACGTTAATTAAATCAACGTTATGTTATTTACACAGTTAAATTGCTTATGGCCAACCAAAATAGATAGAAACTGTACCTGTACGCAATTCACCACACCAGAATATATGCACACACAGGAGAAAAATATACAAGAGAAAAAGAAATTATTTCACTCACCTGTAAAGTGCCAACCTACGTTTTTAAAAATATATTTAAAAATTCTATTGGGCGCCAATGTCGCACGAGTGATTGATTTTCACGGGATAGCCGGGATCGATCACTCGCCGAGCAATTAAAAAGAGATAACTAGGTTGTCTTACGGGAAATAAATAAAAAATATCACCAGGAAAGATTAAACTCGCGTTATATTCCAGATTCACAATGGTTTTGATTACATAAAAGAACTGACACTTGAGGTTAACCGACTAAACAATTATCCAGGGCGTAGGTGGTAGGTTGACACTCCACAGGTCCTCGGATGAGTACTCAGCTTTGACGTGTGTCTCCCAGCAGAAGAAAAGGCCCAACCACGTGTGTCGCTGGTATATATAGGGTCGGCAAGCGGGAGAGGGCTCCCCACTGCAGTGCGTCATCGTAGCGGGGCTCGCAAGCGCCGAGGCACGACGTCACAGTACAAAAAGATGAAATTATGTAGATTGTGTTTTAATATTGTTTCAAAGTCAAATCATTTATTTGTTCATAGGTTAATTATTATAAACACTTAAATAGTCATACTTTTAAAAAATTAAGCTAGATGAGGCCATTGCTTCCTAACTGACTGCCCTGAGAAGAAACATCCGAAACAAACTCAGAGGTCATAGTCTCTTTTAAAATCCGGACAAATTTGTAAAAAAAATAATGCTATATGAAATAAAATATATTATTAGTTTACAATTTTTATGTCACAAGAGGTTATGTACACAGGTCAGTATGCGTGTTTAATATTATGCTGATTTATTTTATGCTTACCATTAGTAGACCATCTTTAAATTATTTATTACCATGTAAAAGAGCTGGAGCTGTTTATTCCACTTTGTACAGTAACCAACCCAGGTTTAAGTAAAATAGAATGTAATTAACTGTAAGAGGAAAAGCTTTAAGTGAAAAACTCGCGTAAAAACAAGTTTCTGTGCTGTAAGTAGCATCACGTTTTAATTGGCAAAACCTCTAGTCTTTTACTTATTGCACCTGCGAGGAAGAAATGCTTCTACCTACCCCTTCGGGTATACAGGCGTGAATATAAAATATAACATTATGTAGATTTTATGAGAGCGGTATCTCGCGAAAGATACACCCGGATACGGGGGTACGCCTTACCGGCGTGGCACGTCCACTTTTTATAAGCCAATTACGTCCCCTTCACGGCACCTCAAAGAGTTGTTGAGCAACTGAATGTGATATTTCAATAGGTGGCAAGTGGCACACACACAAGCTATTACGCAGTGAAGACATATATCTCTATTCTATGAATATTCTTATCAGGTTATCTATAGTAGCGCCGTAGTTCAAACAGGTGGTACTAGTCGGTTAGAATTCGATTATTTGAAAGAGAGAGCCGAAGAGGGTTTGGAATAAATGATCAATAAAAGTATGAAAATGTGTAGAAATTGTGCGCTTGGCTTGTGGTATGTAGGTTTAAATAAGTACACCTTATTATTTTTTACTTAAACTTGCACGTATTAAATTGAGTAATAAACTCTTGCAAAGCGAGATCTCAAAAATAGGTAGCACGTTTTTGTCTACAGATACAATTCTTAATCTTGAGGCTCATGTCCCTCTTCTTTGAATCATCTTTCTAAAGTGCTACTACCTATCGTATTTTAAATAAATTTTACTAAATAATAAATGGCATTTAATGTTTTTTGCGTCGTACAGAAAACAGTAACCGTGTCTCCGAACGATTGCTTATACTTAAGTATATCTACTAATAGGGTCTTTCTGAATACTGTGGGTTCGACCACCTTGTGTAATCCACAAATAGTTTTTTTACTGCCTGAGTGTTTTGGGAACCCTCCTACAATACAGCCATTGCAGCATCGACTCGCAATGCAATTGAACAGAAAACATTTTTATACAAAACGTTCATCAAACGGTTACTATGTACAGTACTCGCCAAACTTTATGGCCGCTCCGAACCTAGCCGCATTACGCTGCGCAGAACACAAAATCAGGTATCAGCGGGACGTACGCGGGGCGTGGAGGCAGGGCATGCCCGCGCGCGCTGTCTTCCACCCGCTACCGTCCTGTCGCCTCCCGCGCGTTAGTGTGAGTGCTACGTTCATACACGAATCACATATACGCTGAGCTCTGACAGTATCGTCGCGTTCAGAATAGTTTCATAGTGTTACTTCTTTGTTGTTTCTCGTTGCTATCGTTATTGTTTCTTGTTGTTATATATTTTTTTATTTATTTATTTAACTTTATATACACTGAAGCGTATAAAGGCGGACTTAATGCCTAAGGCATTCTCTACCAGTCTACCTTAGAGTGGTGCAGAGATTAAAAGTAGGTGTATTGTAGAAGTGAGTGAAGAAGAACTTTTGTAGCATAAACGTAATACATATATACATAGTTTAAAAATACATACATTTGATAATACAAGAACATATAAATAATTAAGTATACAAAATTTAAATACATAGCAATTATAAATTAAGGATACATAACTAATTCTAATAATATTAAATATATACATACACTAAATACCAATGTACATAAACATATAATTAGGATACTTACTTCTGCCAGCTTATCCAACAACAGCTGTTTTACTCGGGATTTAAAGCGATCCTTTGTAGTAGCCATCCTGATTTCTAGAGGGAGGGCATTCCAAAGAAGGATTGCTTGAATGGGAAAGGACGAGTGAATTAAAGCAGAACTATGTGAAGGACAAAGCAGGAGAAAATTATTGGAAGAACGAAGATTTCGATCATGGTTGGAACTCAAATATTGGAAATAAGAATTAAGGTATTCTGGGGTATTGGGAGTCAAAAGGATAGAGTAGAGAGTAGTGAGGGTACGCATACTGCGTCTTTGACGAACAGGAAGCCACTTCAATTGAGAACGATAAGTAGATACATGATCATACTTGCGAAGGTTAAAGATAAATCGAATGCAGTTATTAAGAAGACGATCCAGTTTGTTGAGAAGTTCTGCATTCAGGTCATAGTAGCATACATCACCATAGTCGATCAACGGGAAAACCAAAGTTTGCACAAGCATAGTCTTAGTCTTGGGTGGGAGGAAGTTTCTTAAGCGATTTAGAGCACGTAGGGTACTGTTATATGAACTAATATATAGTTACCATTTTCTTTGAACCTGCGTCGCGGTCGTTTTAATGTTTTACGTCGCCAAACACGGAAAATGGTGTTTGACGTATTAACGTTTATAAAGAAGGATGCTAAGGAAGGCCTTCAGTATAACTTGAAGGCAATCCAAGAGCGGACTGCAGCAGCTACAGGTGTGTCTGTTGCGCCTTCCACCTTACCATCCCGATCTAAACCCAATAGAAATGGCTTGGGCAGCAATAAAAGGCTACGTAGCTAAGAAAAATGTTACCGGGAATATTAATAATGTCATGAAACTTGTGGAGGCGAAGGTCGATGCAATGGATGAACATGAATGGATTGCGTTATGTGACAAAGTTAGACACATT
Source organism: Euclidia mi (assembly GCA_944739405.2). NCBI lineage: Eukaryota > Metazoa > Arthropoda > Insecta > Lepidoptera > Erebidae > Euclidia > Euclidia mi. The sequence goes on from OX123185.2 coordinate 8,190,473, forward strand.
GAGGTGAAATATAAAAAGAGCGATGTTGTGATAGATGACTTCACCGATCAATTTATCATACACGTGAGCGAAAATGAATTGGAGGAAGAGGATGGAGATGCCGAAGTGAAGAAAGTGACGAAGAAATATCTTCAGATGAGGTACCTTCTACGAGTATGGAAGATGTTTTTATGGAAGGTGTAGCCCCATTACAAATAAAGATTTAAAAAAAATTGTTTTGTCGTAACCAATGTGTTTTTTATTTAGAAGTCCCTTCACCTAACTGAATTTATATTATCGAATTTGATTGACTATGTAATTAAACAATATAATATAGCTAATCTAACAACGTAACTGAAGATTTTAATTTTCAATAATTACAAATATTTTTTCTTGGTTATGAAATGTCCACCCGACTGTACCATGCGCAAGTTCGTACCGATGGCTACATTCAGAGCGGCCATAAAGATTGGCGAGTACTGTACTTTTTAGAAGGCGCTTGAATTTATGTACAACATTCTACGAGTAGGTACGGAGTTACAAGTTAATCAAAGAACCAACCATGTAATAAATTCAGGACATTTTTGACTGTCCTTCAAATCGTTAGGTACAAGGTACCCACCAAATACTCTAATTCAACTCTCACAACGCTCTCTACATATTCTCTCTTCGTGGTAAAGACTCGAAACCGTTCGCTAAATACCTCGCCACTTAAAATCAACCGGCATGAAGACGGCAAACACGAGGTTCTAATACGTACCCTATCTCGTATCACGATAATCAAATCTATTCGGCATTCACGGGCACAACCGACTGTTGTATGTATTGCTTGCTGCTCGATATTTCGCGTCACGCCCGCAATATGTGTCGCGGGACTTAAGTTTGCCGCGCATTGCGACGATGGGTTTGCCAGTTACAATTTTATTGATGATATAGCTGGATGTTTGTGGGCTTGTCTGTTAGGATTTTTCGTTTAGGTATATGAGCTTGTATTTTACGCTAGACAGTGTTTTATAAGCCTTCGATTATAAAAGTATGCCACCGGAAAATAACAAGAACCGTAAATTTTATAAACTTTCCTAGGATTCTAAACGAGAGATAAATTGTAATACTTTACGCAAATATTTCCGTAAATTTATCAACTTGCAAATGAGAATGGACAATGGGTTATTAGGATTCTTTTGTAGAACAGCAAAAACAAATTAAGTTATACACTGAACTTAACACTAAACTAACCCTATACTAACCCGTCTGGCCGCGTGACCAAATTCTCTGGGTGACACATAGTGCTATTGTGATGAAAATTATAAGAGGCTTTTACCCAGCAGGGCACTGCAAAGGGTATATGTATGACGATATACCATCTTATTTCCGTAAGATTACCTACCTATGACGGTATGTCACCGTCATTAGGTTAGTTACTGCGTACCTTGAGCATCTGAGTTGATATACTTGTCGAACAAAATGTGAAATCGAAGATGTTCACGGTTTCTTCAAGACCAAATTTTCTTTATTTACTCACGATCACGATCTTCCGAGGAAGATAACGGTATAATAATAGAAAATGCCACACAGCCAAAAGACGATGTTTACTATAGTGTGCGGGCAACCTAACAAAACCTTGATCGAAGTTGTTCAGTTGACACAAGGATCATTGAATATCCGCCGCGCGTTCGCTCGGCTATTACGTGAAACGCACCGCAATAGTGTTTCACGATCTCCTCTAGATATTTCACCGTATCTCACACAGGAAAATACTCATGAATTCTACCTATCAGGGTGTGAGAAAAATTGTATACATCGAGTAGGTACTATTGAGTGCCGTTGAAGATAGGTGGCCCGGGAAATAGGGTGTCGCGTCTTTCGAATATATGACACGTTTTCAACCAAGATACTGAAATTGTTTTTAGCTAGTGGTTCTGTAAGCGACTTACCCTTGCGTTTTCTATCGGTTTCATGTATGCCATGACCCCTTGAGGCGGTAATGGTATATGGAACCCCCTTGATATATGGAAAACTGAATTTTGGGGGCTGAATTGTAGGCATATGTTCGCATGAAATATTTTTTCTTGGCTTAGCCCGGGTCATAAGAGGTAAGGTATTTTTAAGATTATCTTTATATATACATATATTGTGTTGGTATCAGTTGATGGCTGTAGATCTCGCAGCAGATGTGTTATCATATACCAATGCGAATGCTACAAGGTTTATGCCATCTAGTGATCTAATCTTATCTACTTCTGAGTAAAGAAGGAGGAAACACAAAGAATAGCTTTAGATAAGAGGCTATTAGTCATAAATGCCTAATGTCAGTATACATATAGGAGGCCAGATCAGAGTAATATCGAAAACATATATTCGGAAATGAAATGAATGAATGAAATGAACGGTATCTTGGTGAATACACGGACATCATGAGGTATATCACCTCTACTTAAAAAATAATTACCTACGTAAGTGCGATCAGTTACATAAATAATAGTACCTATGTATTGATAACTAGTTACAAATCGCGACAGCTTGAAAGTATGAGTAGTTAAGTATTGAATAGTTTGACTGATTCAATTCACCAAGTTTCTGCATACCATCGTTAAAACTAAAAATCCCATAAAAACAATACTTGTCAAAAATACCAAGTCTCGCGACCGTAAAAAGTTGTGAGATCCACGCAATACCAAGTCGGTCAATATTTTTTTTTTAATGTTTTAAATAAATAGATTGACTCGGCCATCACACGAAAACAAAATACATATATCTTATAACATAAGATATATACATCTATAAATTAGATTGTTTAATGCGATTGCCAAGTCAATATATTTATTTAAAACATTAAAGATTTTTAATTAACCGACTTGGTATTGCGTACCTACGTGTGTGCGTATAAAACCACGTAGTGATATCGCATTTTCCCGTAAAATTCTATATAACGCGAGTGTGCGTCTCCTGAGACAATTAATACGCAACAAACATAGTGAGCTCAACAGTGTACAGTGTGAGTTATATGCCGTGCATACGAAGTGTAGTGGGTTCCTATCTCGCGTTGATTACGATTTGTGTGATCGGATAACGTTCTTACAAGCAAGTCGGACATTCGAACTATGTAGTGCTACTCACGAGCGAAAGTTCTCGAAGTTATTAAACCGACTTTATGAACATATACTATGCATTAACAGAGCATGTATGGCAGCCTTGCAACCCCCCTTGGATCCAAATCCGAGTTGCAGGGGTTGGAATTTATTAGCTAAGTTGGTATTATAATAGCGGCAGCATATCTTGGCTGCCATACGCCTGTACGTACACCCTACGGCAATGGGACGAATGCCACCGTCCCTCTTTCGCAAGGTACAGAGATTTGCGCCGTACAAAATAGGGACTTTGTCATCGTTCACACTGCCGGAGAGCATAAGGTTGATTAGAGCCGTTAGCTCCCTCAAAAGCACGTCCTCAGCAGCTCCGGCGCTCACACTCACGAGATCCTTAAGGTGCTGTGGTGTTAAGCCGTCGAGACCGCCGGCAGACCCGCTTTGGAAAGAGCAAACGGCAGCAACGTCCTTGGCTGTAACATTGAGACAATCTGAGTTAGTGTCAGGTGGGTCGGGAAAGGAGAGGTTATCTCCTGGCGCTGGATGCTTGCTCTGCAGACTCGCGAGTGTGTCGGCAGAGCAAGGCGCCACCACATCGCTACTAAATAAGAGCCTGGAGGCTCCCCTGATATCACCTTCCCTGATTTTGGATTCTACGTGATGGTAGATGGGGCTATTGCGGTATGGTTTAGGAGGGTGGGGATTGGATTGGAATGTCGAATTAATACAATTTTCTTTAATTTTTGATGTAAGTGTTTTTTTTTATCCGGTCTTCCAAATTCTATAGGGGAAGGTGAGTAACTGCTCCCAAGCGGTTATAGAATTCTTCCGGGTGACAAGACCTATGCAGTATGCTAGATTTTGGGCCACTGAAGGTCTTGCACCACGGGGAATTCGCTTTAAAATCGAAATTGAATTTTTTAATTGACTGTTCATACCGTCAATAAACCCTTTTTTGTCTGGACTTTAAAAGATGAAGAAAAGACTAAAGAAATTGAAGTGACAAAAAAAACAATGACTCTGAGTTTGTTTCGGCCTTTCTTCTCAAGAAGTCATTTAGCTAGGAAAAGCCGGCATCATCTAGAATAGGGTTTTGACATGTATAAGTGTTGTAAACAACCAAAATGCAGAAATAAATATGTCTTTTATGTCTTTTCTTTTTTAATGGTTTTAACTTTGGCGATGTCTGTACGCTTGCTACAGAGTTTTACATGTTAAATCATGCTACTTGTAAAATGCGAGAAGTTTGTGAGGCAGTTTGTAACTCTTCACGCAAAAACTACTGGATGAAAATTTTCAATAACACATAGGCTACCGTTTGTCGCAATATCAGACACCCAGGTGTGAGGAGCCACGGGCGAAATCAAGTTTTATTCTTAAGATAACTTATCTTACATAGCATATCTTAATATATAAAATCCTTGCGTTACTGACTGACTGACAGACACGCTACAGCCAAAACTATTAGGCGCAGGAAGCTGAAATTTGGCATGTATGTTCCTTGGGGACCGTAGGGGTGCACTAAGAAGGGATTTCCCGAAATGCCCACGGGATCGGCCAAAGCGGGTAAATTTAAAAAAAATGCAGGCGTAGCTGCTGGCGTCCTCTAGTCTATTTATATTAGCATAACAACATCTGTCTGTCAAATCTATTCTGTAATTTATGTAAAGTTTATCGTCTTGGAATATAATAATGTTTACGTGATTTTGTTTGAAAACGACATGTTGTTACCCTTCTGACATATGTACATCAATTATAACCACTGACTATAAGTAGGTGAAATCAAATAAACGCTTTAAAACTTATATCAGATCGCAATTTTATAACCCTATTTTAACATGCTGCTAACCGATTAAGAGGGTCATGGTAGGTACTCGTTATCACGAAACATTTTTTTTCCCATATTGACGAAATAAAAATCAGCTGTTTTATACATTTGCAATGTAAACATTTATTATTAGAAGCATATTAGAAGTCACTCGATCAACTTCAAACATACGTGGACTGAATTGTTACCTAAAAGATGTGAGATCGTTCATATCAGACGTATAAACTCAGTAATATTGTACACAGCGGTATATAGTATATTTCCATAAATATAGGTTCATAGGGTTCCCACTAAGAACTTAGGGTTCCAAGCCAACCTCACCTGCAAGTGGTGCACCTGGCGATCAACGGACGAGGCTCTGGCAAACAAAATATCCCGATAAGCGGCAACAGGCCCGCCACCTATTACGTGGGATCAAAACACTGGCGAAAAGTGGGCGTTTAATATGCCTCTGCCTACCCCTTCCGGGAAACAGGCGTGAGTCTATGTATGTATGTATGTATATTTCCCTAAGGTATTCTCACCATTTTAATTATTTTGGAGTGGACGAGAAGAATTGGGTCACTAGGCTCATGATATTTTGCGTCAGATGTTGCAAATATGACGTATATAATTTCAAAAACTCAAGTCTTATTAGTATATTTTTAGTTAATTTTGTGTTTAAAAATATAATAAACCGTCATAGAGAAAGCAAATGATTTAACGGATTATTTACATATTTTCTAACATGTCATTATCATCAGCCTGCCATAGTCCAATAATAGATATAGGACTATTCAATGGCACGCCACTAAGTCCGATTCAGATCTTCGTGTCCAGCTAATGCCAGCCACTTTTCCAACTTAAACTTCTGATTAAATTCGTTACAGGTTCCAAGAAAGTTTTACAAGTTTTTCCTTGGGACAACAAATTAAGTGTCAAAACATAGGTGATACAGTACGTGGTGGGAATTAGAGTTTAAAAATCACATTAGAAATCAACAGCTAATACAAGAGCCCATATAAACTTCATCTTCTTAGAATATGCATATCACTTGGATATCATATATTTACAAAGAAAAAAAAGAACGATAGTATGAATATACAGGATGTAAAAAGTCCCTTAACGAAAACTGAAACCCCATATTATACAAATCATTACGAACATTTTACTTCGGTACCATACCTGGGAAAGTACTGGTTCAGCAGATATTGAGGCTCAAAGTTACTATGCAATTTTTGTAATTAGGTACAAAATTTATGCAATTATCCCGCCGACCAGTTCTATGGATGTCCTATGCACCCATAGATAAGTAGGTATTTCGAAAATTAAAAATCAATTCCTAAGTTTTACTTTTGCTTAATATAACTTGGTATGATTTCCAAAACGAGTACCTAGATTTCGGCTGGGTGATGGGTCTTGTGACATCCTGTATAATACAGCCCAGTTACTAGTCAATTTAAATAAAACGACAAAACAAGTATTTACACACAGTTTCGAATGTTTCAGCCAAATTATATTCTTTTTACTAACAACGGTTGTAACTTTGGAACAAACTACACACATTTGGTTTTTGGTAACTTTTGCTGCACCGCTGATAAAAAACGTAGCAAAAGTTGTTGTTTGCACATATGTATGTGTCAGCAGAACAAGTTGCTGTGGCCATGCGTAAATAACTAGCTATTACTGCAAACTGACCACAACTTTTTGAATGTTCTATTTGCTTTCAAAGTAAAAGGATTGTAATGTGGAAAACCTCGGCGAAACTAAAAGTTACGATTGTTTTTATACGCGTGTTGTAGTCTTAAAGTTTAGTATGTAAATTTTTGCTTGTAAGAATGTGTCCAACGCTGGTGTCGGAGTTTTCAGACTGAGCCTATCAATCTTTGTCCTGAGATAAGATCAGTTAACGACAGCGTTACGTGCTCTACGAAGTACGGTAGCGCTGTGATGTAAATGCTACACGCGGTCACACGTCCAAGTGTCGACCTGTACAAGCGTTGTTTAACTTTGCCGAACTTTTACGAATGGCAAACCACTATGCAGGCTACTAGAGAAAAATGTACTAAATAGATGTATATAATATATCATGCACTAAGTATACGGTAAGTCTTAGAGTTGTTCATAAAGTTTACTGATTTTTGTAAAATGAGTATATACGTAAAACATTAATGTACTACATTTCGCTAATAAACTTTTTTCAGATAACGACAGAATAGAGTATACAGATCACCCGAAGGGCTCACACATGGTTAAACGACCAGCACTGGGACCGACGGCTTTACGTGCCCTGCGAAGCACGGTAGTTCTCTAATGTAAACACCAGTGGCGGTCACCCATCCAAATGGTGACCACTGACGAACTTTTATGATAGATGACCTAAAAGTGCAAATATAGGACTTTTAAACAGTCTAGGGTTATATTTATTATTTCTTTCATAATGCAGACTTTCAGCTTTATCATTCTATATGTAGAATATGTATATTTCAAGATATTTGTTATTTCAGCTTTTTAACTGCCTCCGTGGTTCAGTGGATTGCGTATGCGACTGCTGATCGGAGGTCCCGGGTTCGATTCCCGGGTCGGGCAGAAGTGTAACTGGATTTTTCCGAATTTTCAGTAGCAGCACGGAGTCCGGTGAAGTGCCCAGTAATGGCAATAGGTTCGCCCTCTATTACGTAGGACCTATAAAAATTACATGGCGAAATGTGGGTGTAAAATTACACCTCTGTCTACTCGGATACAGGCGTGAGTCTACTAAAAAAAATAATTTCATTATTTGTCAAGTTTTAATTTAGGGAACCTCTAATGAGAAGCCTTCAGTTAACGAGTTCATGTCAACAGTTGTGTTTTATATTCAACATTTCAGACGGGTTTTTTATATTTTTACCCAAAGCCACAAACTGCAGATACTTCTTAGTAGGTAATTTTACAGTTTTATGAGTCCTACAAAAATAAAATATATTTATCAAATTTATTTGAAGTATAATTTCAAGTACAAATCAATTTATTTGTAGAAAAAACATCCGCATTAGGAATTAATGATATGTCGCGAGGACTTAACAAAATTTAATCAGTCAAATGCGATCAGACCTGAAACAACAATGTATGGATCATACAAAGTGCTGTCTCGTGTAGGCATTGAACCCACAATACTCAGTGAACGGCGAGGCGACCGTTTTAACTACTACGCCACATGTGAAGGCAAAGAAAGAAAGCAGTGAGTACAATTATTAAAGGTATGAAGGTTAATCGACTAGGAGCATTGATGATTGTGATTGATAATGCGCCAATAACTGCAGATTCTATATATCATCATCATCATTGGCAGCCAGCCAATTTCCACTGCTGGTTATAAGCCTCTCTAATGGCACATATTATATTTATTTTTGATTCGATATATATACTCGACACCAATATTTCTGAGATTACAAAATAGCTGTTACAGTTTTGTGGATTATTTGTCTTTCCTGTATATAAACTGTCCCACTGCTAGGCCCTGGGCCCGGGCCTCTCCTCACTATGCGAAGGGTAAGACCATAGTCCACCACGCTGGCCAAGTGCGGGTGTGCAGACTTCACATGTCTTTCACGAACATTATAGAAAACTCTCAGACATACAGGTTTCCTCACGATGTTTTCCTTCACCGTATAGCAAGCGATAATTAACAATTTAATACGCACATAACTTCGAAAAGTCATTGGTGCGCGCCGTGGATTCGAACCCGGACCCTCTGCGTAGCCGTCTGTCGGTCTCTCCACTAGGCAATCGCTGCCTATTTGTATTTACTTTCGTAGAAGTCATCGCTAGTTTCTTCGATTTCGTAGTGAGATGAAGTTCTTCTAATAAAGTAGGTACAATAAAATATCATAATTACAATTTGATTATGAGCAAAACGAGACAAGACTTACCATTTGTAATAGAAAAATAAAAAATATTGATGAATGGGTGATAGCTTCCTGCGGTATTTACTTAAGAACACTATAGTGTTTCTATAGGCATGTGAAATATTTAGCTCCTGGTTGTTATCTCAGGACAAAGATTATTAGGCCATGTCTTAGGCCTTCGGGCAGCCTATAAACTCTGTAACCTGCACTGGTTGCACATTCGCCCGAAAGAAATGAAAAGTTATAAATATTTTCTACTTCCCCCGGCTACTCTTTATTTTATGTTTCGGCTAATCTGGGGGCACGGCAGTGCCCCCACCAAGTCGAGCAAAAAAGCGGCACGGCCGTACCATCTTTTTCTCGAAGCAATTCAGGCCATTTTCGACCCCCTATAACTTCGTTGTGGATAAAACTAGAAGCCTGAATTGAGAGAGACACATGGTGTATTTCAAATTTCATTCAATTTGAAATAGTAGTTTAAGAATTATAACGAGTCAAAATTCTTAATTTTGTCACTCACTGACCGATCATCAAAAGTCTAAGGCACTTCTAGAAGACATGGAAGCTTCAAATTTAGAATATGATTAGTGTTTAGTATATGAATCAAGAAAAATTAAAATAGTTTTCAATTTCTGTCCAGTTTTCGAGATACATCAACTGCATAAATAACCTTGTAATCCCATATAAATATAAAGGATTACAAAATTACATTTGCCGTTAGAGCTTTAATTAAGAATATTCGTTGTTGGTGTACAAGAAGTAGAAGGTACCGGAAATGACAAAAGTAAGACTATGTACAAAAGATATGAGATCCCATAACAACAATACTTGTCAAAAAAAATTACTAAGTCTCGCGACCGTAAAAAGTTGTGAGATCCATGATCCATGATCCATCATCCATAATACCAAGTCGGTTAATTAAAAATCTTTAATGTTTAAAATAAATATATTGACTTGGCAATCGCATTAAACAGTCTAATTTATATATGTATTAGGTACTGATGAGATATATTTTGTTTTCATGCGATGGCTGAGTCAATATATTTATTTTAAACATTAAAGATTTTTTATGTTTTTATGGGCTACATTTCTTTGAAGAGCATTATATAGCATTGTAAACTAAAAGTCATACAACAATCCAGCTACGTTTTAGTATGAAGATGTTTATGATTGGCGTAACATACTATCGTCAGCTGTCACTGTGTTATCTTATCACAGGAACCCCAAACTGGCTAAAATTTCAGTTTGCCGTGTAACTAGAATTTTATTCTGAAATTTTCCCTCCCCAACGCAGAGGGTTTCACTCCCCAAACTCGTCTTGAAATAATTTGGACTCCTCCCTTACTGCAAGATATTTACTAAGTGTACGCACCTATCACATAGTTTTTGATGAAAGGTTGAATTACATCATACAATCAAATACATATTTTATCCCTAATTTAGAAATGAATAGTTACTTTATAGCTTTAGAGCTGTCAGCTCCAATTCAACTATTTCATGTTTGATTTTCGCAAAAATGGTTTAGCCTCTGTCCATGTCCAAGGTTTAAACGATTTCAATTAACATAATCATCACATTTGGCATATCTGTTTCGACGTAAAAATGGAACATACGTAATTAAATGCTTTCACACCTATAATGTTAGAATGGAAGCTACGGTGAAGAATATAAGTTAGTTTGGAGGAAAGAATTATGAGAGTTCCTCCACCAAGAAGGAAGATCTTCTGACCAGGTAAATCCTGCTTAGTACACCGGGGCCCGAAGGATAGTAATAAAAACTTGTATAATATAATTATAGTTATTACATGTGAGACTTTCAGTAGCGCGATTCACGATATTTGTAACTTCGCTATGCGTGTTAGATTTTGCTAGTGTTCGTGTCTTTGCCACTTTACGGTAGATGGCACTATTTATACACATTTTATACCACTAAATAATTATATCCGCTAAATATGAAAGAAAAACTAAACTACTGAATTATCATGAATATAGCTGCCGCCTCTATAGAAACTGTCTCTGCTCCAGTTTGATGTTGCACTATAATACAATGGTGCGTCGCAGTATGCATCAGATAACGTGACAGCGCACTTGATCTGCTCTTGTTTCCGCGACAGGGTATTGAACCCAAATGAGGGTCTTCTGAAATGACGCTCACAATTCGGCAGCACTGAGGCATCAGGACCAGAAAGCTGTCAAAACTGTCAAAGCCCCTATATTTTCGTACGTCTGTGTTTGTTTGTATTGTGTGTGTACACGACTGTAGATATCTGACGTCAGTTTGGACCTGACACATACTAAGGGCCATCTGGTGGTAGAAGAAATATCAAACACCCTCATTGTTATTGCACTGTGTTTGACTTATTTCTGCCCACGGCTTCTCTCGCTGGACTGTCTATTATCTGCTCTGATGTTTAAGCTATATTGCTGCTAAGTTTCATGATATAAAAAACGTTCCGTAGCTTTTGCAAGAAAGGACAAGAAACAAACTTTGGTGTTTATATTAGTAGTCCACAACCAAGCATACCATAATTATCTGCTAATACAGGGTGGCGCAAAAGTAATATCCCTATAGAAATGCCTTATATTTTATTATGACATCTGTCATTCTGTTATTGAAAATGTTGTAGTAATCAAATGTAAAATTCACTCAAAATAATTATGGACCACTTTACTCCCAAGGAACGTGGCATAATCGTATCATCAGTTACAAAAACACAACGTGAATTAGACTCTACAGCGTATTTTGATCAAAGAATTGAAGATGTTTCCGTATAATACTCAGGTGACCCATCAGCTGCTGCCTACTGATCACCGAGATCGTCTAGAGTACAGCCAGCGCGTCATAAACCTCAACCTTGAAGAGGATAATTTCTCTTCAAAATTAACTAATTTGGGATTATTTGATATCTCGGGTGTATATGAACAAACCACAGACTCTCGAAGCTTTAAAAGAAAACATACACCAAGAAATAAGAAACATATCGCAGGAAGTGTTACGGCTAGTTATGGAAAAAGTCATAAATAGGGCTCGAATGTGCTTCAAGTCTGGAGGTCAACATTTAATAGACATCATATTTAAATCAATTTGCAAGTAAACTTCATGGCACAAATATATATATTAAAAACTAATTCTAGTTTTCTAATTTAGAAACGAAGTTGTAGCTGAACCCAATAGGGTCATTACTTTTGCGCCACCCGTTATATCTGTTACAAGTATCAATTACATAATTATTTGAAAATACAGGTGAAATACCCTTTTTTACGAAGTTTCTACTTACACCTGCCCAGGAATTACATAGTTGGTATTCAAATCATGAAAGTTTGAAAGTATTCGTTACGAAGTGCTTATGATTGAAGACTAATCAATTAATTATAATTATGATGTCGACAATTCATAAATTATTATCAAACCTCATGACATTGCTTTGTACTTTCTAAGAATAACTTGCTGTAAAATGACTTAAGTAATTGCCTGTACTTTGAGGGATTGCCGGTATCGTATAGTTGCATTTTTTTACTTTTTGGCAAGATACTCATAAAAAGCCCATACGGTAATTCAAGGTGTTAACAAATTACTGTCGAAAACATACGTGTTTCAGGTATTGAATATAGTTAGACCTCTTCCCTATTTCAAGAGATAGCTCCCGGACTCGATTCTGGTAAAGTTTGAAATATTTCAAACTTTCTCGTCAGATAATTATTTATTTCCAATTCGGTCCTCAGAGCAATCACTTGTTGACCGTTATGAGACTGAGTCGAGACCTCGAGAGTCAAAGAGCAAAACGTTACTGGAAGTTTAAGAGCATTTACTACTCACGACGCTTCGTATAAACTATCTTAACTATCGTTTTAGATTGAAATCAAACTATGGTAAACGGATTCTATCGCGATATATTGGTTTTAAAGATATTACATTAAAACCGAATGATGTAGAAACAAAATTATTTATTAATGTCCAACGTTTCGATTTCTTTACATGAATCGTGGCCAGGTAAGACTAAGTTGACATATCTATGACTTGTTCTTGAATTTAGAAGTTATCTCAAAATATCCGAACATTGATCAACTATTCATTACAATTTTACTAAGGTAGTGTAAATGTGTCGACAAATTTTGTTGCAAGAAAAGTACAATTAAAATAAATAAAACCACATTATACAAAAACGGTTGGATGCGGGCGGCTCAAGACCGGTCTGTGTGGAGAACCTTGGGGGAGGCCTGTGTCCAGCAGTGGACGTCGTTTGGCTGATATGATGATACAAAAAATATTTTTTTGAATTTCAAAGTTTGAAGCTAATCTAATATCTCCGTCAAAAAATGATAATTTTTAAAATATGACATTTCGTAAGTACCTACCTAAAAAGTTTACACGAAATAAAGAATTTAGTATTTAATTATCTAGAAGTATTTCTTTTCATTTCATAAAATATAATAATGGCAAAATAAAAATTAAGTCATTAAAACATGGCTGCCATTTACCAATAATCGGATACCAAATTAAGTACGACATTTTTTAACATTTTTCCAGCCACTAATAAACCAATCACTTTAAAAACATGCGCGGCTCGTAGGTTTATATTTCGTTAACACCCCTTCGTAAGTTGGTTTGACGGTAGCCTGGGGCACAAGAAGGGACGATAATTGCCGTCGAGTGGGTATGATGCGTTCGGCCAATGGGACGGGCTAGATAAATACATCGTACCTACGTACTCAATCTATGGGTATAGGTTTTAGGCAGTCTTCTCAAGGCATATTGGAAACCTGTGAGAAAATATTTCAGAAGCTAAACTTGTTTTACTTAAGATTCTTCTGTACATGTCATCAATAATACCTGCTAAATGGTTAGACTAGCAGCCGTTGATGAGGAGATTGTGTTGTTTTAGAGAGGTCACCACTTGTATGGGTTATCGATAGCTATAGCTTTTATATCAGAGAGGACACGTAAAGCTGTCGGTTCCGGTTCTTGTCCCAGGACATTTTTTGGCTGGCTTATAAAATCTGATACTAAAATTGGCCATACATTCACACGTACCGAATAAGTACAGATCGCATAGTACTTGTTTTTTAGACATCGAGTATACACGTGTCGTGTGGTTGACGGCATAGAATACAAGTGTCACCACCCCCTATCTTCCCATGGGTTTCGTAAGAGGCGACTAAGGGATAACACGATGCAAATACCATCTTTGCATAGAGACGGAAAACTCGACATCAAACCCTATACGACTGCCTCATTGGTCTCGCGGCATAAATGTGCGCGTGGGATCGGGTCCCGGGTTCGATTCCTGGGTCAGGCAGTGTTATTGGCTTTTTCTGTCACGAAATTCTCAGTAGCAGCATGGACTCTGGAAATGTGCCCGGTACGGCAATAGGCTCGTCCCTTATTACGTGGGACTAAAGTATATCTGGCGAAAAGTGGGTGTAGAAATACACCTCTGCCTACCCCTTCGGGGATAAACATGGCGCACGTTAAATCTTATGCTTCCGAAATAAATAATATAAGAAATTAAATTTGAATTTTGTTTTGATCATCACATACTATGCTTATATTTGAATTGTCTTAACTACCTCTTTTTTCCATGACATTTTGAAAGCCTTACATCGATTTTGATCGCAAGTAGACTTTGCGTAATCATCAGCCTTGCTTATTATCTAGGCTTGCTTTGCACTTGCTCACTATCTGCGCCACAGCCTCTTCTCATTATGATAAGTGGTAGAGCATAGTCTACCAAGCTGTAACGGGTCGACAGACTTTACATGTCTTTCGAGAATATGAAAAGTCTAAGAGATGTGGGTTTCCTCACGATATTTTTACTTAACTGCGAAAGGTCAATGAGCCTCGCAGTGGCTCTGTATCAATTGTGAGTGAAAACTAATATGGAAATGATCTTGCAGATTTTTATAAAGCCAGATGTAAAACACAATGGAACTAAGAATAATTATTATAATATTATAAATGCGATTGAATACAGTCCCGAGAATTGCCATACAATTCAACAAATAATCACAATTCAAAAAATATTCCACAACCGTGAACAAAACCAAAGGTAATTTATTTATTTTAAATGCAGCCCTACATACTAACGTGAAAACGATCCATTTCAAATGCAGAGCATAGTTGTGGTCGCCGGTGGCATTAAACATGGCTAATATGGCGCAACGAGAAACCACCCCGTCCAGCATACGCACCACGAGAAAATTATCTCTACACGTTTACTCGTGTTTATGACGATTATCTCTATTAACTCGCTGACTCTAACATGCTTACACACACGATTCGACTCGTTATGTCAAATGTAGCTATAATAGTCGTTTTTACTTATCTGTGGCATTTCACTCGACGAATCCTAACATGACGGCCCAATATTACTCGATTAAGACAAATTTTGACAACTAAAATAGTAATAATAGTCGTCATGCTTTCATACGACGAGAACTACACGAGTAACTAAAAATATTTCTTTAAAACAACAAAGAAAATGGCAGGCTTATTATAATTATTTAATAACCTTATATGAAGAGCGCCACGCGAGAAAAGTTCAAAGAAAGCGAATTAGGGATCTCTGTGATCCTTTTACGTTGAACGACAGAGAATTGCAGTTGCTTTGGCGTATATCAAAACCAATGGCTCTGTTTCTCATAGAAAGGCTTGCCACGGATCTCGAGCCTCATTCAGATGGCCTGCCTGTCTATTTAAAGATAAGTTAATATCATTATTATCGAAGCTGCGCATGGGACCTCATTCTTATTCAACACAGTAGGTAACAATTGTTAATACTTTGTAGGTATTGACATCAGTTTCGAATTAAAATGAATCAACTTTTGAACAATACATACAAATTACAAATGTCAAATAGTACATAATATGATAAACTATAGAGGTGGATACAAGTCTTTTGAGCCATTTGAGCACAAATTGAATGAACTAAACCGGTGTGGTTACATTAATAAATGCCGTAATTGACATTCTATGTTTCAAAGAGCAACATCGGTTACTCGTGCAACGAGAGCGAATTCTTCGACGTGAAGCTTGTCTATCGTGGCGCGCATGTTAAAGAAAACGAGATATTAACCGATAACGACAATATTTCTTCATTCACGTGTGTGATATCTCGTGGTGCGTATCCTAGGCGGGCTTGTCAATTATGTCACATTTATCCTGTTGCAAATTAATGGACGACAAACCGGGGCTAAAACTTTAATGGCTTTATATATACTGGTCAGTACCAGTATAGCGGTCGATATTCGACCTCTTCATTTATAGTATAGACATGTGACAAAAATGTGCAGGAAATGATCATTAACATGTATGCAAGTCTCTTAAGGTAATGCCACTACTGTGGTGGCAATTCGATCATTTTATTTTGGAACTAAGCGCATTAATTAAAAACCAGCCGATTGAAAGATCGTATCTTAAATAAAATCGATGATGTCAAGACTAATATTTCTGATTTATCCAAAACTAGAGGAAGCCAGCAGCTACGCCTGCATTTTTTTTTAAATTTACCCGTTTTGGCCGATCCCGTGGGAATTTCGGGAAATCCCTTCTTAGTGCACCCCTACGGTCCCCAAGAAACATACATACCAAATTTCAGCTTCTTGCGCCCAATAGTTTTGGCTGTAACGTGTCTGTCAGTCAGTCAGTAACGCAAGGATTTTATATATTATGATTAGGTACACTACTTAAATCAGCCGAATTTTACTTATTGTAAATAGGCAATACGACTTAGTAGTCGTATTACATTAAATTAATAACAAAACAGGGGTAAATAAGTATTTACCCTTGTTTTGTTATTAATATAATGTTATAGTTAATGGATTTTAATAGTGTGCACCTTAAGGACATATTATAAAACAATTTTTGACAGTCTTTTCGCATATTAGTCAAACTGATTTGGGTTTCATCAAGAGACAGAGTGATTTGGGTTAATTATTTTTATATTATACTTGTCATGATACACGGAAATGATCAGATGCACGGAGCGCTTGTAAAAAAAAAATATTATTAGAAATAAAGATAGTGATGTTTCAATACTGCCAAATTGTGTACAAAACATGATTTTCCAATTTATATATTATTAGAAGACAAACAAAACTTATTATTTGTGTATAGTGAGGTTAAATTCATGCCCACAACTGTCGGCGAACAAACAAATCAGTGGCAATTGTGTGTTGTGTTCCCAGTAAACCAACAAACAAACATACAAACAAAGCGAACGCCGGCAACCGTTACAATTTGGCCCTACGCTCCATGTTTACCTAAATAACTACAACTTTACCATGCGCGGACATACAACCTTAAACTATTATAGATAAAGTCGATTTTCGAGTGACAGAATTTGTTGAGAATATCTTGGTGTAGACGTAGACCTACTCGAATATACAACTGAACAAGTAGAAGCTTTTCGCGGTAAAATCTTTTTGTTTAGACAAAATATGGGTTTTCGTAGACGATGTGGATGTTATAGACGGGCGTGAATTTGAAATGTATTTAAATTTATCTTTGATCGCGTAGCTGCGTGGCTAGTACAAAATAACAAGAACTGACTGATTCAAGCAGTTAAACTGAAATCTTTTTCTTTCATTTAAGTGCCTAGCTCTTGTCAGTGGACCTTTTCACTAAACATTTTGTTGGCCGTTGGAGCTGAAAGGTTTTGGAATGACGGCTATGCACCGGACAACGTAGCAGAGGCAGGATTTTCGCAAGGTGGACCGCCAATTTTGTTGGGGTCGCGGGCAGCGGATGGATGCGGGTGGCCCAAGATCGGTTCATGTGAAGAGCCTTAGGAGAGGCCTATGTGCAGCAGTGGGCGTCTTTTGGCTCATATACTGATGATGATTAAATTTTGTTAATTTATATACTATCTTAAAATCTTTTTCTGCCAAAGTGATCCATGACTAAAACTTTGGCGATTTAAATCATGTATCTTATATTATGTATATTTTAATGTTTTGAAGCAGTTTATCACTATTTCAGACTCATTATCACGACACATAGACTTCAACATGAATTCTGCGTGAATTTGCGCACTTGATTCTACCGTGCACTCGCAACACTAAACTGTGCATTTAATCCTCATATTGGCACGTGTAATTCCCGCACGGCCATTTTCCTTTATAATTACCACCCCATTGAGTGTACAGCATTAGCTTGGAAACTAATTAGATCTGGATAAATGTGCAGACTGCAATGAATTTCATGCATAAATATAGTAGTAAAAAAGAAAATAAGTAATTGAGTTGTGCAGGTGCAAGTAGTTAATTAACGGATTCTGGGAATTTCTGGGTCTGAAGGCATTTTTAGGTCAATAGGTGTGTTACGAATTTAAATACATTTTTATTGATTTTGAATTATTGTACATTGCGAAAATAACAACTAGTCAGGGATAATCACAAAAGGTTTACAGCTCTCGTTTCTTAAGCCACAGATAATAATAATCTTAACTGATCTTACAAATGATCACAGGGTCACAAAACATGTAAACGAAATATCAGTTGTCTAGCATTAGACTAGTTTTGCCTGGTGTTAACCATATCAATTTTAATCATCAGCCTAGAATGATGATTAAAATTGAGATATCTTAAGACGGCTTGGAGCCCGAGGTCAGCTTATTAGACTAACCGGATACGACAGAAAATCTTATTTTATAAAGAGCGACTTCCGTTTGACATCAGCAGCCCTAAGTGATAGCGACACTCCATGGTTAAGAGCAGTACCTATTAGTTTATCTGAGGTACCTACTGACTCCCTGTAACGACAGCAAGGAACGACAGTTTAACATTATTTTAAATTTAAATACCTCTTTAAAATAAACCACAGTCCGCACTCACTTAAAATATGTATTTGTTATCAAAAATATTTCTTCACCGTTTCGTTCATAAACGCTTAAACAACATTTGCGCTTGTACCAAAGGTTACCGAAACTTTTCGCCAATGGGTAAAATTTCTTACAAAAAACATTTCAACGGCTCTGATATTAGACACCTGAAATAAATCATCTAGAATCAAATTTAATTCGTCACAAAAAAGTACATAATGGACGAGTCATACTTTTTTACAAAGGAAACCTTATTTTTTTCTTGTCATTATTTTCAAAGGCCTGCTAACAATAAGGCCGGTGAGATCTTTCCCTATTTCATTAGTCCCTTAACATCTGTTGCTTTGAAACTTAATGCTATTGTTTCAACTCAACGGTCGATTTTATTTCACCCATCAAAAATTTCGTCCGCCACTTGAATATGCCTTTATTTTCATTCTGATTAGGTTGAAATTTGTTAAATAAATATCTCCAAAGCAGTATTGAGAAGTTTTCTAATTTGACAGTTCGCAATACATTTCCTATAAAGTTGGTTTTAATGGAAAATTTTGAGAGCTATAAATAATATGATTGTGCTGGTAGTGACGGGCTCGGTAAGCAAATATTGTGAATTGATCCGACGTCGGAGTTGAGAGAACAAGCTTTTGTTTGTTGTCTCTTATACTCTATAAACATGAAAATTCCAGGTAAATTAATGTACTTTGATTAACTTCAAGACAAGAGATGCTAAAATGGCTATTGTAACGAAGCTAAAATATTCATTTGTGCGGGAATGCTGAGGAAGTCAATCTTCCTCTCTGCGACTATACTGTAACAAATCCATTACTGTCTTTTATTACCACTTATTACGAAGAAAGAATAGGTGCTATTTTTGATGTGTAAAACAAACTTTGGTTCTGATTCGGCAGTATTTGTGGAGCTTTTTAGGCCGCCCTCACATCGGCACCTCGGCGTCAAACGCCGCGGCTACGTCACGTCAGCCGAGCATCCTTCAAAGGACAAAAGTGTTCTTAAAGAACACACGACTAACGCGACGTAGACGCGGCGTCAACGCGGTGACGACGCCGCGTTGACTTTGACGCCCAATGTGAGTTGAAACGTGTCATCTTAAACTACGCAGTTAATCTAATGAAACCAAATTAGTTTGTTTCCTTCTCTATCCAGTAGATCTTGCTTGATTCCATCTCTTTCTAATTGTATCAAAGAGAACAAGAGACCCATACCCTAAAATCAGTTTAGTCGTGCCACAAATTCACCAGCAATAATTACTTCAAGTAAAATCAATTTTCCATTTGCTTACTAAACGCATACCATCAAATATTACAATCTGAGCCCCCCATGTATTTAGTTGCCCGTCATAAACCGTCCCTCAGTATACATTTTACAACCTGCAAGGGATGTTATCAGTAAATACCATGCGTTTATCGCTCTTTAACAAATGGGGAAACAAACATTGAATTTGAACAGAAGTGAAAAGGGTAAAGTGTAAGCTATGCGATAAGTCTTTATAGTTTATGAGAGTATAAAGTACAAATGGGCTTGTAAAAGAGACTGTTTTAGAAATGACTGCGGATTGAATTCGGTAACGCTGCTTTGAAACAAATCTAATTTATTTTATCAAGGGTTGACTATACTAAAATGAACTTTTTTATAACAGGAACTTTTTTAAAACAGTTGTATATATTGTTTACTTTTTTATTGTTCATAGATTCAACCCACAGCATCATCCACGGGTGTGTCGCTTGTCGTGACAAAAAGTATATGATGCCGAAGCTACATTTCTCCAAGTTTCATAAAATCCGTCCAGTAGTTTTTGCGTAAATGAGTGATAATATCCACCCAACTATCTTCACAAACTTGCCGGTAATAGCAGTAAGAAGTGGAAAAACTATTGTTTTGCCTACTGCGTACTCCATAAAATATCAGATTTATCGAATTTCAGCCACCGCACATTTTTAAACTTTAATAATCAGAGCTTGTACCATGGGTACTTGAATATGGATAGACATACATATATACTTTTTTTTTGTAAATACATACATATTATACATAGAAACACCCAGACCAAGACAAACATCCATGTTCATGCACACAAATGTTTGACTTGAGCGGGCATCGAACCCGCGATCGTCGGCGTAACAGTCACTTACTCTCCCGCTGCGCCAACCGGTCGTCGTATGTTTATGGTCTGGTATATGGTTTGGTATCCAGTTTTTTGTCTTTTCCCAAAGATCCAAAGATACTATTTGTTTCGTGAATTTTTCATAGACGCCTCTTAAGTCACCCTCAGATTGAAGTGTGGTGTTGACACTTTGTATACTTGATCCGTCACCACACGGAGAAGTGAAAGTAGTAGTAATATAAGATGCCCAAATATAACTTTTCTATATTAAAACCAACTCTAAGCCATGGGAAATTTGAAATAAAATGTTCGGGTTATTCAAAGAAAAGTTAGATAGAAACATTGCCTTAACTACACATTAAAAATAAATTCTAGTAACTCAGTGTGATTAATATTTATTAACATTTACTTCTAGACATTTTCCCAGGAGGCAAAGTAGTTTACGTTTTATTTCCGTTCCATCTCTCCGTAAAGTAACGAAACATTCTATTTCCGTTTAAAATATTACGATGATCTTTACTTTGAAGAGGCAAAAGATCTATACATTTATAATATGAGAAGTCTCTCGTGAATGCTGAAAATTATAGTAAGTATGCTTATTGAATTATGAGTCGTATATTACTGGTAATGATATAAATACAAAATTGTGCATGTATGTATGAATGTATGGTCCATTTCTATGTTAAATCGGCTGCACCAAATTAACTTGAGTTTGTTGAAAATATTATAAATTTTAAAGTCACTACGTGAGCTGTCACCATTCCCAATCGGTGATTGACAGTCAAATCAAATCAAATCAAATCAAAATCATTTATTCATCTAGGTCACAATGTGACGCTTATGAACGTCAATTTTAAAATTAAATTACTTAATGCTTCTACATTTACATTTACTGCCTCGTTCGCAAAGCAATAGGAAGAGCCACGAGAAAGAACGGGCAATAAAACTCGAGGCCACTCTTTTAAATCGCCAATATTATGGTACATATTTTCATTTTTGTAAGGAGCTGCAACTGTTACACATTGTACTAAATTACTTGTAGATAGTAATCAGTTACAGACATAATACTTAAGCAATTAATGTAGTTACTAAATGATGTGTTTTAGTTAGCCTTCCAATGCGAATATTGTGTAACAGGAGCATCCACTTACGACTTATAATGTATACAACTCGTGACCATGTTCAGAACTATGGTGGAAATGTATGTTACAGAAGTGACGGTATATGAATACACAAAATTACAAAAACTTTAGTTCACAGACCATGATAACGAGTTATCTTCATCTTACAGTACAGTAAATTTTAAAAAAAATTGTGGAACAACAATGCAAATGTAGATGTAGTAAGTAGAATGACCTAATTATGATAAACGAATAATAATTTAAAAGTACTAGAAATGTTATATAATGATAAACTGAAAAATGCTAAGTATCTATATAAATTCTAAATAAGTAGTAGATCATGAGTTGTCTAGTGTAAGTGACCATCTATCCTTGTCACTGAAATAATCATTAATAGTATAATAACCTTTCTTAATAAGGCAGTCTTTTATTTTAGCTTTAAATGTACTAAATGGTAATTCTAAAAGACTAATTGGTATTTTATTGTATATACGAATACCTAGCCCTACAAAAGAATTATTAACTTTATGTAAACGATGATAAGGGGCATATAACCTATGCTTGTTTCGAGTATTGACAGTGCCAGAAACATTGTCTTCTTGAAGTAAAATTGGCACTCATTTTATTTTCCATCAAACCCTATACTAATCCATCTGGCTAGATAATTATAGTAGGCCAAAACCTTTTATTGAATCACAGTACTGCTGTGAAGCATATAAGGTGAGGCTGGAGGCCAGCAGTGAAATGCGAAAGGCTGCTAAGAAACTATAAAAAGGCAGAAAATGCTAGATTTATCACTTAACTTTGCTTACCACTGGATAAGCAACGTTAAATGGAAATGTACTTATTTACAATACAATAGCTTTAAATGGACATCGATACATATTACAAAATGAAGTCTGCCTGTCCGTCTGTATGAACGAGATAATTTCAAAAACGAATAAACGGCTTTTTGTAGGGTTTTCACCAAAAACTGTGTTATCCTTTATGAAAGTATTTAACTGTATTATTCACGCGGGCGAAACCGCAGACAAAGTCTGCTATACTTATATTTCCTCTCTAAGCTATTGTAAGTAAACACACACACTAAGTAGAATTATAACATCTTAATAAATTTACCTCTTCGGTGTTCCAGAGTTGAGTACCCTACTGTTAATTAAATTTGCCTTCACTATAAGTTTTGATTCACTACCAGGTTTGTATACAAACTTTACTGAACTCGTGATTCATGGTTGCCAAAGTCATTAATCAAAGTATCGTATTTAATTATTGTTACAATGGATGGTTTTATAGCTGTATTTAGAAATATTTCAAAGCAAAATTCGTCTCGAACCAGTGTGTCTGATGATCATGTCGTGCATAAGAATGTGTTTTATATCCGACTAGATGAGCCCGCGGTTACACCCGCGTTATTTAGGGCTACTGCTCCGCACCCGTGGCTAATAGCGTGATGTTATGAGGCATATAGATATAAGTATATATAGGTAGATATAGGTAGCAATAGCTAAGTGGAGATACCAACGGACTGCCATGCAGAGGGTGTCGGGTTCGAATCCACGGTGCGCAACAATGACTTTTCGAAGTTACGTGCGTATTAAATAGTTAAATATCGCTTGCCCTGTGTCTCGGAGAGCACGCTAAACCGTCGGTCACGGCTTTTATGAAGATCTTTGACAGTCCATATAGGAAGTCAGTACCCTCAAATAAAATTATACTGATCTAAACTATGGAATATCACTATCCTTTTGGGTTGCGGAGGTCAGACGGCAGTCGCTCTGTGGAAAAGTTGATATTCAGTCATATCTGTTTAGACCAGTTAGCAGACCTCAGGCTCCAAGGCGCGTAAGTCTTGGATGCAACCGGGATAACGCTAGGGCGATGATGATGATGGTGTTATATGGCATATATCTTTACAAGATAAATGGTTCCACAAAAAAAAATCAAATCAGTCCAGTAGATTTATACCGCGGCTCCGCCCGCGTGAGCCCCTGTATTCGCGGCAAAAAGTAGTTCCTACATTCACATAATATCATCATCATCAGCCCTGTTTATATTCTGTCCCGCTGCAGGGCACTGGCCTTTTATCTATGAGAAATATATTCACTTATAGCCGATCGCAACTTAGAAAAATACAGAGGTATTATATTTTTGTTAATATACCTCAAATATTTTAGCTAACATCATAAAGACTCGCCAAATAAGCTAGTACCATACTTTTTAACCGTGTTCCGTCAAGGTATTAGTAATTGCAAAACATTAAAATACACTCTATTTAAGTAATGTCTAATAACATATACGCTACCAAATTTTGTATATTCCATGCCAAATATTAAGATTTGAATATTAGCATACGCACGCGGCGATAACAGACCTAGCATAGGTGAGCGCGACAAAATTCCGACAAGAGGAATGAAAAGAAAAGTAATATTATCATTACTTTGTGTTGTCTGTCAGTGTTAACCACATAGGTATCGTTTTTGGCACTCTTGCAAGCGCCATAATCACGGAAACAAAGCTACGTGGTAAGCGTATAATATAATAAGGTATCTATATTACTTACATTGGTACTGGTGCACCTACAATTACCATATTTTCCCTAACAGTAATATTATATCCATAGCTGAGAACATAAATGAGACGTGGTGGAAATCACCTTTACTGATAAGGATAAATTATAAATAAATAAACTCGTGCTAGGTCCAAGGCCGTACATGTCGCGCCTTGGTACCGCATTTAAGGACTTAGGGCAATTACGCCGCATGTATATTATTATGGTTCTGTTTAGTTAAGCATCGGATTACTTGTGAAATCAACATAAGGAATTAGAGGGAATGTAGGTCGTAGATAGCGAATGATTTTGATTTTACGATCTGCCTTTAGTTTTGTCTGGTGATTTATAAGCTGAACAATTATTTCTACTATGTATTCTTCTGTTAAAATAGAGTAAGGTAGACTGGGCTAAATTTCGGTCCTGTATAAGTGTTTTTTATTAGTTATAGTATAGTAAAGCAGCGATAGCCCAGTGGAGAGACCGACGGACGCTACGTAGAGGTTCTGGGTTCGAATCCACGGCGCGTACCAAAGACTTTTCGAAGTTATGTGCGTACTAAATTGTTAATTATCGCTTGCTAAGCGGTGAAGGAAATCATCGTGAGGAAACCTGCATGTTTAAGAGTTCTCCATAATGTTCTTGAAAGACATGTGAAGTCTGCCAACCCGCACTTAGCCGGCGTGGTGGACTATGACCTTACCCTTCTTATAGTGAGAAGAGGCCTGTGCCCAGCAGTGGGACAGTTTATATAAAGGGCAGATGATGATAAGTGTTGTTTAGCGACTCCCGGTCAGTCAAAAGTGTTCCTAATTTTTCCCGAATCCTGGGTAGCAGCACGGAGTCTGGCAATGTGCTCGGTAACGGTAATAGGCTCGCCCCCTAAGAATAACAATCTGTCCCTTAACATGAAGTTTGTACAAGTGTGACGTTCGGTGAATGTAACGTATGCACGCCGCAGTGGCACTGCAAGCGCAGCGTTCAATTTACTATAGAGAGTAAGGGGAAAACGCTAAGGAGAGACGGTTCTTTGGCCAAACACTGACTCGTTGTTGAAACTAACCAACATGCTGAAGCCGTATAAAGAGTTTGCATTTCGTGAGATTTCATGTTCAGTTCTCAGAATGCATATTATTAACTGAACATGTTCAGTTCTCATTAACAGCTTGTCATCTCTACCCCCCTCACATGAGATCTTACTCGATAGTTTTACTTAATAACAGGTTCAAATCAACTGCAAAACTCGAATGTCATTAAATAACTGAAAATTAAATCGTAACGAGCTGTCAAACTTGACTCGATCGAGTAAATTGTATGTTGTCCAGCGTGGTGGACTATGTCTATCATACATGGGACAGTTAACAGGTCTGATTATGCTCGATTGCTTGTGGTAAAAGCGGCCGCTTCACCGTTTAGCTTCAAATTAATGCTCAATACTAAGGCGTTGTACATTCAGTCTCCAGCTATTGCATTTCTGGGTGTTCTCTGTAGCCGTTGAACGAATAGACAACTCTTCGAGATACAAGTCAATTATTTCAGCAGCAGGTGACTTTTCAACCAACTGCAAAAGAAGGAGGAGGTTCTCAATGCGATGTACCTACATGTAAAGCTTTCAGTTTTTGTTTCAGGACAAGAATCGTTCTGCTACGATGGAGGCTTTTAGTAGGCCTGTAAACTTTGAACAACACCTAAGTTGAACCACATACTTACTTCAAAAGACTGTATATGTGTGTAGGAAAAAGAAAAAAATATTGGACTGTTGCAATTTTGGTCAAATTCCTTCTACACGACATCTTCGAGCAAAAATGTTTTTTTTCAAAACTTTTTTATACTTCCAATGACTTTCCATAAGATACAAAGGTGAGGTCGCATTTCTTCACAAACTCGCGCAACGACTATAAAAAGCGCGTTGTTTATATTTTTATTTTTTGTTTTATTTAATCACTTTATGTACACGGAGCGTATAAAGGCGGGCTTAATGCCATAGGTATTCTCTCCCAGTCTACCCTAGACTGGTGCAGAGATTAAAAGTAGGTGTATTCTAGAATTAGGTGAAGAAGGAACTTTTTAGCATTAACCTAGTACACATATACATAGTTCAAAATACATATTGATAGGTACTACAAGAATATAAAAATAATTATATAAAATAAATAATAATTGTAACTAAATTATACATATCTACAAAAATAAAAATATTAAATATATAATCATATACATAAATATCTATATACTTATACATAAATATTTATATATGTATACATATACATAATTATTATTCAGATTCTTCTGCCAACTTATCCAATAACAGCTGTTTTACTCTTGATTTAAAGTTATCCTTTGTAGCAGACATCCTGATTTCTAGAGGGGTTATTCCAACGAAGGATTGCCTGAATGAGAAAGGACGAGTGAATTAACGCGGAAGTATGGGACGGACAAAGTAAGAGAAGATTATTGGAAGAACGAAGGTTTCGATCATGGTTGAAACACAAGTATTAAACATAAGAAGTAAGGTATTTTGGGGAATTAGGAGACATAAGGATAGAGTAAAGAGTAGTGAGGGCACGCATACTGCGTCTCTGACGAACAGGAAGCCACTTCAACTGAGAACGATAAGTAGACATGATCATACTTGCGAAGATTAAAAATAAATCGAATGCAGTTATTAAGAAGACGATCCAGTTTGTTGAGAAGTTCTGCATTCAGGATGACCTGAATGCAGAACTTGATCCCGATCCCGTTGATGGTAGCATACATATATACATACTATAGTCGATCAACGGGAAAACCAAAGTTTGCACAAGCATTGTCTTGGTCTTGGGTGGAAGGAAGTTCCTTAAACGGTTTAGAGCACGTAGGGTACCGGTAGTTTTCTGGCTGACTTGAGTTACTTGGTTTCGCCAACTCAAAGTGCAATCTATGTGTAAGCCGCGATTCTTGACCACTGTACAGAAATCTATAGCGGTCTTATCGTACATTAGCGTAGGCAGAGTTGTTAAATCTAATCATGTGATTGACCTTTGGCTGCCAATGATAATGGCTTGGCATTTGTTGGGGTTTACAGACAAGCCAAACTTGTCTGACCAAGTTTTTATTGCAAGTAAATCCATATTTACGAGTACCTGGTGGATTTTTACCGAAACATTCTCAACAGTTGCCTGAGAATAAATCTGCAAGTCATCGGCATACAAATGATAGGCACACTGAAGATTTTGTGTCAGGACATTAATAAACATAGAAAATAACAAAGGAGAAATAATACCGCCTTGAGGAACACCAGAGTTGTTGTAACACCATTTGATGATGACTAGTCGTGGCGGACTGACTGCTGGCGACCCCGAAGATAACTTGAGAACCAATCCAGAGCATCGGATGAGACCTGAAGATGGGAGAGGAGGGAAATTAGGATGTCGTGACTGACGGTATTAAAGGCATTGGAAAAATCAACCAAAGTCAACACTGTTACCTTGGTGTCTTCCACGCCCTCCCTAATATCGCCAGTCACTTTAAGGAGTGCGGTAGAAGTGCTATGTCCAGGCCTAAAACCAGATTGGAAAGGACTCAATAGGTTGGTGATGTAAACAAACCTGGACAGTTGCTGTTGCACACAGGACTCGAGGACTTTGGATAGGAAAGGAAGAATGGATATGGGACGAAAATGCGACGGGAGAGAAGGATTTTGGATTTTTGGCAAAGGAATAACGTATGCTTTACGCCATAAGGATGGGAAAGTACCAGAAACAAGGGAAAATTTATTATATGAGATATGGCTGGGAGGACTTGATCCAGGATAGTGGTGATCATTCGTCGACTGATGTTGTCACTCCCAATAGCATTGGATTTGATGGAAAGGATTGTCTTTTTGATCTCATTCGATGCAAGTGGAGAAAAGTGGAAGGATTCGATATCTGGTTGGGTTAAACCAGCTAAGTAGTTCACCGTGAGGCACTAAGTTTGGTGATCCAGTGACGTGGTAGTTGTGAAATGTTTATTGATTTCATCCAAACTAAGCGCCTCAAGGCAGTCAACATGACGCTGTTTGCCGATGCCTAAGGTTCCAAGGAACTTCCAGATATCGGCAGGGGATGAGGATGAAATGTTATGAAGAATGTGTTTGCGTTTTGCGTTGCGTACCATCTGATTACACCGATTTCTTTCAGACTTGAAAATACTCCAGTTTTCGTCACAGCGGTCCTTTTTATAATTACGAAAAGCCCGGTCCCTACGGTGCATTGCCATACGTACGCCTCTCGTAATCCAGGGTGCCGGTGAACGCCTTAATTTAATTTTCTTTATGGGTGCATGGACGTCGTACAATTCACAGATGGTATTGTTGAAAAAAAGAACTTTATCATCAATCCTGGTAGCAGATTCCATGGGTTCTCAGTCGATTACAGCCGCATCTTCCTGAAGTTTGTTTAAATCCATGTGAGCAAAACAACGTCTGTGCAGAACTTAAGGTGAGGATTTGGGAGGTTTTAAGCGGTATGAAAGGAAAATAAGGTCGTGACGGGAAAAACCAGGAGCAGGATGTTGACCATGGAAGGAGGCTAGAGTAGGAGAAGACGTGATGATTAAGTCGAGCCAGGTATCCTCTACATCATAGTTATGGTGAGTGAGTTGTAGTGGCAAAATGTGGAGGCTGGCTGACTCAATGACATCGCGGAGTTTACGGGAACGACTGGATTGGTAGAAGGTTAATGTTGAAATCACCCATGATAATAAGATGTTTATACTCTGACCCTAAAGATTCCAGTATCGGCTCGATACTGGAGAAATAATCAAGGGCTGGTGGGCAATAGACGACGCCACCAACGGCCTTGGCCCCTTTGACGTCAGTCTCGAGGAACAAATACTCTGCAGGTGAAGATGCCGGTGATGAAGAAATAATTCTGTAAGGAAAGGCACTGCAGATATATATTGCGACAAAACCCCCTCTTCTGCCGACTTGATCATTCCGAATTAGAATGAAGCCGGGAAGAGAGTACGACGTAGAAAGGAGTTCGGGTTTAAGCGAGCTCTCCGAAACCAGAATGACATGCACGTTAGCCTCGGAGAAAGAATCCAACAAGTCCCTATGATGGCTAGGTAAGCTTTGAGCGTTTAAGTGGCAAACATTGAGCGATAATTGTGATCTCTGATCACGAAATGTTTGACGCAAGCAATCACCCAATGTCTCACGTCTCGTCTCATCAACCCATCACGTCTTCTCCTACTCTAGCCTCCTTCCATGGTCAACATCCTGCTCCTGGTTTTTCCCGTCACGACCTTATTTTCCTTTCATACCGCTTAAAACCTCCCAAATCCTCACCTAAAGGTCTGCACAGACGTTGTTTTGCTCACATGGATTTAAACAAACTTCAGGAAGATGCGGCTGTAATCGACTGGGAACCCATGGAATCTGCGACCAGGATTGATGATAAAGTTCTTTTTTTTAACAATACCATCTGTGAATTGTACGACATCCATGCACCCATAAAGAAAATTAAATTAAGGCGTTCACCGGCACCCTGGATTACGAGAGGCGTACGTATGGCAATGCACCGTAGGGACCGGGCTTTTCGTAATTATAAAAAGGACCGCTGTGACGAAAACTGGAGTATTTTCAAGTCTGAAAGAAATCGGTGTAATCAGATGGTACGCAACGCAAAACGCAAACACATTCTTCATAACATTTCATCCTCATCCCCTGCCGATATCTGGAAGTTCCTCGGAACCTTAGGCATCGGCAAACAGCGTCATGTTGACTGCCTTGAAGCGCTTAGTTTGGATGAAATTAATAAACATTTCACAACTACTGCATGCATCCGGCACCGTGATAGACTACATAAAAGAGCTAAGCAAAACCTAAATAATTTAACGCTACAAACAATCTATAAACGATATAGAAACTTCTGCAATAGTATCCTAAGAAGAACAAAAATCGAGTATGACAAATCTCAAATATCAGAAGCCGGTAATAACACTAAGCGATTGTGGAAGTACGTTAAGTCTGTTACATATATGTCGAAGCAAAATAAGTGCGAAACAAGTTTATTATATACAGATTGTACCCCACTATCTTCCGCTGATAAAGTCAATAGCTTTTTAGCTAACATTGGTATAAATTTGGCTGAACAAATTCAAAGCACATCTAACAATAACCCAAAAAATGCAACTTCTATCGTTCCGACATATAATAATAGTGGTAAGGCGTTTGTTTTACTAGAACCGGATGAATGTGAAGTAGAACAAATTATCCTATCACTAAAACATAGCTCAGCAGCAGGGTGGGACGGTATTAGCACAGCAATACTGAAAACCTTTAGGCACATACTGATACCTCCATTAACTCACATTTTTCGAATGTGCCTGTCCGAAGGAATCTTCCCCAAATGCCTCAAAAAGGCAGTAGTAATTCCCATACACAAATCAGGGCAAAAGGATCTGGTAACTAACTACAGGCCAATCTCACTACTACCTTCGATATCTAAAGTACTCGAGAAAATTATAAACAATAGATTAGTTTCATATCTTGAAAATAACTCCCTCTTCTCCCACAAGCAATTCGGCTTCAGATCAAAGTTATCCGCAGCAGATGCAGTACACACCTTGACTAATTATATTTCCGAGGAACTTGGGCAAAGTCAACAGGTGATTGGCATCTTTCTAGACCTGGCAAAAGCATTTGACACTGTATCAATCCCATTGCTTCTTAACAAATTGGAGGCATTAGGAATAAGAGGCACACAGTTAAAACTGTTTAAAGACTACTTACGGGATAGGTATCAATGTGTCAAAATAGACAACGTCATCAGTTCCGAATTACTATTACCCCAATTCGACATTCCTCAAGGAAGTGTGCTCGGAGGAACACTCTTTCTAGTGTATATAAATGATCTCTGTAACCTAAACCTACATCATGGCACTATTGTTACGTATGCTGACGACACTGCGCTTATTTTCTCAGCAAACACTATTACGGAAGCTCAGAAGTATACACAACAAGGGTTTAACGTAGTAAATAATTGGCTAAAACATAATCTACTAACCTTAAATACTGATAAGACTAAATTCGTTCAATTTTGTATGCGTAACTCCCAAGCGCATAATAATTCTTTTCACTTATATGCACATAACTGTTATCTTAACTCAAACAACATTTGCACCTGTCCGGAAATTAATAGCACTACTAATATTAAGTATTTAGGGGTTATATTGGACGAAACCCTTTCCTATAAACAACATATCGCCGCTTTAACGTCTAGGCTAAGAAAACTTTTATTTGTATTTAAAAAGCTTCGCTTTATTTTAGACCATAACCTAATTATACAGATGTACAAGGCATTGTGTCAGTCCATAATCCAATACTGCATTACCTCGTGGGGAGGTATAGGAAAATCTTTAATGCTCTCTATAGAGCGAGCGCAAAGAGCCCTTCTTAAAGTGGCCACCCGCCGACCTTACCGATTTTCTACAAGCCTTCTGTATGAATCATGCAAAGTGCTAACGGTTCATCAACTGTTTATATTGTACACTACTAAAACAACACACTGCGCTTACGTACAACGCCAACCTTACTAACACCAAGAGACGGAAAGATATTGTCTGTAGTTCAAGCTTTGAATCAAGGTTTGTCTTTACTCATAGATTTTTCACATTTCTGGGTCCCTATCTTTATAACAAAATAAACAAAGAAACATCTATTTATGACCTAAGTTATGTAAGATCGAAACAATGCGTCTATCAGTATTTACAAACATTGAAATATGATCAGACCGAAGAACTGCTGACTGTGGTCAAATAATTATAGGTTTCATATTAGTTTTAAAATAATTCTAAGTAGGTATATTTTTATTTAGTAACATTACGTTTAATATGTTTATGATAAATATTGTGATGACTTCATAACTCAGATCAAAATCACTTACTGTAAGTGCCTTTAACGCCTGTGGCACAGGTTTACCCTAGTACAGGCACCTCATTATTTTACCTAAATTACTTGTTAAGAACTGTATGTATATTTTTGTGATGTATGAGAATTAATAAATTTTTATTATTTATTATTATTATTAAAAAAAACTACTACGTCACTGGATCACCAAACTTAGTGCCTCACGGTGAACTACTTAGCTGGTTTAACCCAACCAGATATCGAATCCTTCCACTTTTCTCCACTTGCATCGAATGAGATCAAAAAGACAATCCTTTTCATCAAATCCAATGCTATTGGGAGTGACAACATCAGTCGACGAATGATCACCACTATCCTGGATCAAGTCCTCCCAGCCATATCTCATATAATAAATTTTCCCTTGTTTCTGGTACTTTCCCATCCTCATGGCGTAAAGCATACGTTATTCCTTTGCCAAAAATCCAAAATCCTTCTCTCCCGTCGCATTTTCGTCCCATATCCATTCTTCCTTTCCTATCCAAAGTCCTCGAGTCCTGTGTGCAACAGCAACTGTCCAGGTTTGTTTACATCAGCAACCTATTGAGTCCATTCCAATCTGGTTTTAGGCCTGGACATAGCACTTCTACCGCACTCCTTAAAGTGACTGGCGATATTAGGGAGGGCGTGGAAGACATCAAGGTAACAGTGTTGACTTTGGTTGATTTTTCCAATGCCTTTAATACCATCAGTCATGACATCCTAATTGCCCTCCTCCCCCATTTTCAGGTCTCATCCGATGCTCTGGATTGGTTCTCAAGTTATCTTCGGGGTCGCCAGCAGTCAGTCCGCCACGACGAGTCATCATCGAATGGTGTTATAACAACTCTGGTGTTCCTCAAGGCGGTATTATTTCTAATTTGTTATTTTCTATGTTTATTAATGTGCTAACACAAAATATTCAGTGTGCCTATCATTTGTATGCCGATGACTTGCAGATTTATTCTTAGGCAACTGTTGAGGATGTTTCGGTAGCAATCCACCAGGTAAATATGGATTTACTTGCAATAAAAACTTGGTCAGACAAGTTTGGCTTGTCTGTAAACCCCAAAAAATGCCAAGCCATTATCATTGGCAGCCAAAGGTCAATCACATGATTAGATTTAACAACTCTGCCTACGCTAATGTACGATAAGACCGCTATAGATTTCTGTCCAGTGGTCAAGAATCTCGGCTTACACATAGATTGCACTTTGAGTTGGCGAAACCAAGTAACTCAAGTCAGCAAGAAAACTACCGGTACCCTACGTGCTCTAAATCGTTTAAGGAACTTCCTTCCACCCAAGACCAAGACAATGCTTGTGCAAACTTTGGTTTTCCCGTTGATCGACTATAGTATGTATATATGTATGCTACCTCATAGTAGCATACATCACCATAGTCGATCAACGGGATCGGGATCAAGTTCTGCATTCAGGTCATCCTGAATGCAGAACTTCTCAACAAACTGGATCGTCTTCTTAATAACTGCATTCGATTTGTTTTTAATCTTCGCAAGTATGATCATGTCTACTTATCGTTCTCAGTTGAAGTGGCTTCCTGTTCGTCAGAGACGCAGTATGCGTGCCCTCACTACTCTTTACTCTATCCTTATGTCTCCTAATTCCCCAAAATACCTTACTTCTTATGTTTAATACTTATGTTCCAACCATGATCGAAACCTTCGTTCTTCCAATAATCTTCTCTTACTTTGTCCGTCCCATACTTCCGCGTTGATTCACTCGTCCTTTCTTATTCAGGCAATCCTTCTTTGGAATAACTCCTCTAGAAATCAGGATGTCTGCTACAAAGGATAACTTTAAATCAAGAGTAAAACAGCTGTTATTGGATAAGTTGGCAGAAGAATCTGAATAATAATTATGTATATGTATACATATATAAATATTTATGTATAAGTATATAGATATTTATGTATATGATTATATATTTAATATTTTTATTTTTGTAGATATGTATAATTTAGTTACAATTATTATTTATTTTATATAATTATTTTTATATTCTTGTAGTACCTATCAATATGTATTTTGAACAATGTATATGTGTACTAGGTTAATGCTAAAAAGTTCCTTCTTCACCTAATTCTAGAATACACCTACTTTTAATCTCTGCACCACTCTAAGGTAGACTGGGAGAGAATACCTATGGCATTAAGCCCGCCTTTATCCGCTCCGTGTACATAAAGTGATTAAATAAAATAAAAAATAAAAATATAAACAACGCGCTTTTTATAGTCGTTGCGCGAGTTTGTGAAAAAATGCGACCTTACCTTTGTATCTTATGGAAAGTCATTGGAAGTATAAAAAAGTTTTGAAAAAAAAAACATTTTTGCTCGAAGATGTCGTGTAGAAGGAATTTGACCAAAATTGCAACAGTCCAATTAATTTTTCTTTTCCCTACACACATATACAGTCTTTTGAAGTAAGAATGTGGTTCAACTTAGGTGTTGTTCAAAGTTTACAGGCCTACTAAAAGCCTCCATCGTAGCAGAACGATTCTTGTCCTGAAACAAAAACCGAAAGCTTTACGTGTAGGTACATCGCATTGAGAACCTCCTCCTTCTTTTGCAGTTGGTTGAAAAGGCACCTGCTGCTGAAATAATTGACTTGTATGGCGAAGAGTTGTCTATTCGTTCAACGGCTACAGAGAACAGCCAGAAATGCAATAGCTGGAGACCGAATGTACAACGCCTAAGTATTGAGCATCAATTTGAAGCTAAACGGTGAAGTGGCCGCTTTTACCACAAGCAATCGAGCATAATCAGACCTGTTAACTGTCCCATGTATGATAGACATAGTCCACCACGCTGGACAACATACAATTTACTCGATCGAGTCAAGTTTGACAGCTCGTTACGATTTAATTTTCAGTTATTTAATTACATTCGAGTTTTGCAGTTGATTTGAACCTGTTATTAAGTAAAACTATCGAGTAAGATCTCATGTGAGAGGGGTAGAGATGACAAGCTGTTAATGAGAACTGAACATGTTCAGTTAATAATATGCATTCTGAGAACTGAACATGAAATCTCACGAAATGCAAACTCTTTATACGGCTTCAGCATGTTGGTTAGTTTCAACAACGAGTCAGCGTTTGGCCAAAGAACCCTCTCTCCTTAGCGTTTTCCCCTTACTCTCTATAGTAAATTGAACGCTGCGCTTGCAGTGCCACTGCGGCGTGCATACGTTACATTCACCGAACGTCACACTTGTACAAACTTCATGTTAAGGGACAGATTGTTATTCTTAGGGGGCGAGCCTATTACCGTTACCGAGCACATTGCCAGACTCCGTGCTGCTACCCAGAATTCGGGAAAAACATATACATAAACTTAACGATGGCTTAACTGTTTTTGACTTGAAGCAAGAACCGAAAGCAACGACATAACGTGCCATCCAAAGCAATGTAGGTATCTGAAGTAAACGTCATATCAAGCGGTCACTCATCCTAGTCTTGACCTTTCACAACGTTGCTTTACTTTGTCTTGTTAACCCGTTACAAACGGCAAAAGAAGACATGCTATTAGCGCTACGTCTACATCTAGGAGAGTAAATTATTTTGATATAGCCTGAAGATGTTCTAATTAGGGTGTGATAATTTGGAGGTGTCCTGTCCATTACAGTTAGTAAGTAACACTATCAGTTAGTCTAATACTAAGTGGATGTAGCTGTACATGTCAATTATGTCCACAGTCGGTCTAATCTAAGTGAATTGCCGGATAATCTATTCTAGTAGAGTTGACAAATGTAAATGGTGTGCACGAATGGTATATGATTATCCTGAAAATGGCGACTGTCTCCGTGGTTCCGAAGTCCCGGGCCCGATTCCTGGGTCGCCCAAAGCTGTTATTGGGTTTTTCGAATTCTCACTAGCAGTACGGAGTCTGGCAAACTGTCCGGTTACGGAAATAGGCTCGGCCCTTATTACGTGGGACCTACAAAATTATAACATGCCGAAACATGGGTAATATTGCACCTTTGCCTACCCTTTCGGGGATACAGGCGTGAGTTTATAAAAAATTGCGTTAAATAAGATGAATTGTTACTATTAAATACTAATAAGTCAGTAGAAGAAAGTTAAGATTTCTACAAAATTTAAGAACATTTCTGATATGATAGTAATATTGTTTGTTTATTACAGATTAGAAATATATTGATGGATTAAGAATATATAGATGGATTAACAGACTGCTACGGCAAGTCACAATCTCAGCCCACGTTGTTCACCTCTGACGTGAAGGAAAACATTGTAAATACAGAACAAAATGTTCTCAAAACACATGTGAAGCTTGCAAACACGCACTTGTCCAGCGTGGAATATGGACTAATCTTTTTCATAGCGAGAAGAGGCTTGTGCTTAGCAATCCAATGGGATAGCTATATTCCATGGATTAGACTCCCTATAACGGCTGTCAAAGATCTTCATAACGTGCTCTCCGAGGCATGGGGCAAGCGATAATTAACAACTCAATACGCACATAACTCCGACAAGTCATTGGTGCACGCCGTGGAGTCGAACCCGATACCCCCTGCACGGTAGTGTTAGTATCGCAGGACCGAAAACAGAAATAATAGAAAGTCGTGTTTTGATACTATCTCAATGTGTAGGTACCATATCCACAGCGACACATGTTTCATTTCTTTTAAAACGTGCCTTTGCTTCCAAAACTTAACTCATTACGTGAAACTTATCAAAACACAACAGCGGCACACTGGCATACATGTGTTTTTTTTATTAAAAAACATTGACTATGTCCGTAGAGAGATAGGGACGAACAACAGTTGCTAGTCCACTATCAAAGTGTGTGTGCAAAAGTTCCGAAAAATTTAAATGTAACTTAAATGCATGCTACCGCTGCATGTGTTTTTCGACAATTCCCTTTGTCCTCCGATTACAAACAAGCAAACTTTTCATTTTAATAATATTCTTTAATAATAATATTCGACCACATACACACAACACCATCTAGTCCCAAACTAAGCAGAGCTTGTACTATGGATGCTAGACAATGGATAAACATACATATATACTTTTTTCTGTAAACACATACATATTATAAATAGAAACACCCAGACCAAGACAAACACCCATGTTCATGCACACAAATGTTTGACTTGAGCGGGAATCGAACCTGCGACCATCGGCGTAGCAGTCGCTTACACTCCCGCTGCGCCAACCAGTCGTCATTTATTTACAGATACGTCAGAGCATGTCGGCAGTTGTTTTTAATTACTGCGGGACAAAGGACTTCAGTCTGTTTGATATTATGTGGGTAATGAAGTCCTATTATACCATAATCACAGACATAGGCCTATCATAATTTTCGTCACAATAACATTGTGCGCCGATAGAAGGTTTTGGCCTTCTATACCACGCTGGCCATGCGGGTCGGTATAGGTTTGGTGACGAGGTTTTCGTCTCTTTGTAATGATTATGTTCGCCGGTTCTCCTTAGTCGTTTGTTTTATGCATTAAAGTTTTATTAAAGCACGTATTAATGAAATTCGGCTTTATTACAAGACATCGACGTTTAGTCTTGACCTTATCTGTATAAAAAATCTTATTAGTAGACTAGTGTACTTATAACTTAAAAAAACTGAAATAATGACTTTCTCAAATAGTGTAAATCTTTAACTTGGTCTCTGGCTACCAGATGATGTAGATTCCCTCAGCACATGGATGTTTCGGGCTGTATCTGAATCGCATATACCGTCAATCGATGCCGATGCTCCATCACTGCACTAGTTGCTTGGCAGATGTGGCGCAACACACGTTAGTGAAATTCAAAGCTTTTATTTAGTGCCAAGATCTATCAGCTGAGCAAGCGTTTAGAATGGAGTCACTACCTTTTTTCGGTTTACCCGATCAGTGTTAGGCCTAAGATAGCGGCATAGTACTCTTTACCCATAACAAACTCCAATCTATATTCATTCTGAATAGGTCCCTTTGCACAAGACCACATTAATATTAAGCTAATGGCTAATGGCTTCCGCTCAAGAAGTACAACCTCGCAACAACTACATCGCTATTTCAAACGCGATCGCGTAACGGACTTGCCCAAGTCCTGCTTTACCCTATCTTTTCGCAACATTTTCGGTTTTTCAAAATGTAAGTCTAAATGAAAAACATAATTACCTTATTTAACTATAATCTTTAAATTATTTATTCTACAAATAACACGCAAAATGCAGTTGAAAACTGAATTTTAGCGTCGGCAAAACTCGAAATTATCTACTGCACGAACGAAATTAGTAGCAGTTATACGAAAAGATAAATGTAACGTACAAACCGAAATAAATACAGTCGAGTTTAAGTATGCAACCGCACGTAGTATTAATTAATTTATGTAACAAACTTGTGTGTGCTGTAATGTGATAAAACTCGATGCACATAGCGGGGTGCTCACTGAGCAAGTAAGGGCAGCAGGTTAAATTGTCGCAAATGTTATATTACTAGCTCCTGACCGCGGCTCTGCCCACGTGTCGCTTCAGAAGTGTATGTGCTATTCTGATTTATAAGCTACTAGCTGACCCAGCGAACTCCGTATCGCCTTTTTAAGAGTTTTTATTTAATTTCCTTTTTTCCAAGCCCCTTTTCCGAAGTTACCATTGACTTAGCGCTTAATCACTTATCATTTCAGAGTCTATAAATAATGCACAAACAAACATAGATTTTTATATAATATTGAATTCCCCATTCCTTAAAATATCGAAGACGATACCCATATCGACTTTAAAAAATCCCGTCCGCCATCTTTGATTTCCTTTCCGCCATCTTTGATCACGAAATAGATGTTGTATTTGGATAAATCATCTCTTAAATCATCAGAGAAGATACCCATATTGATTTTTTATTTTCCCATCAGCCATCTTTGATTTCCCATCCGCCATCTTGAATCACGAAATAGATGTTGTATTTGGATTCCCCATCCCTTTAAACATCGGAGAGGATACCCATATTGATTTTTTTTTATTTCCCATTCGCCATCATTAATCACGAAATCGATGGTGTTTTTGAATTCCCCATTCCTTAAAATATCGGAGACGATACCCATATCGACTTTAAACAAAATCCCGTCCGCCATATTTGATCACGAAATAGATGTTGTATTTGGATTCTCCTTCCCTTAAATCATCAGAGACGATATCCATATTGATTTTTTAAATTGTGCCCATCTGCGATCTTTGATTTCCCATTCACCATCTTGAATCACGAAATAGATGTTGTATTTGGATTCCCCACCCCTTAAAATATCGAAGGCGATACCCATATTGATTTTTAAAATTTTCTCATCCGCCATCTTTAATTACCCGTCCGCCATCTTGGATCACTAAATAAATTTCATATTATTAATCAGCGTCCCGAAAACCTCGATAACGATACCCATATAGATTGTATCCTATTCGTTTGCCTTTGACCCAACCCTCCCCCTTCTCGTTTGACAATTTTATTATTTTTGTCTGGCCCCTAAAAGTTGTGGCGTAATTTTTTATAGCCTATAAGCCTTTCGGAATAATTGGGCTATCATAGCCAATAACAATTTTTAAAATACGACTGCTAGTTCCTGAGATTAGCCGACATTATCTTTTAGCCTTTTTAGGCTTTTGGGCAAAAGGTCCCAAAGGGTCGAAGCGTTATTTTATATAGCCTATAGCCTTCCGGAATAACTGGGCTATTGTATACAAACAAAAATTTCAGATCCGACTGGTAGTTCCTGAGATTAGCGCGTTCAAACAAACAAACAAACTCTTCTGCTTTATTATATTAGTAAAGATAGATGTCGTTTTAACTGTTTAAGAAATATAACTGCAAAAAGTATTTACACATACAAACTACTTAGTACTAAGACTTAGTAGTAGGTACTCAAAATATGGCGACTGGGATTATCTGTCAGAACCATTAGAATTTAACAAAATACTCGACAATCCGAATTTTGCGGATATATGTTGTCGACTCCAAATCTTTATTTTTTTATGTTTTATGTTCAGGTAAGGTTTCGATGTACTCCTTGACGAAAATATTAATATAAGATTTGACAATGCGATAACAGCGCAGTCCATCGGTTCCAATGTGAAACATTCCAACATCCACAACTACTTACAAATTAAAAATTAAGTAAAAAAAACCTTTTCCAGTGGACTAAATTGTGAATATAAACCATTCTCAAGTCCCCTTGAACACATACAAAAAATTTCATCAAGATCGGTCCAGTCGTTTAGAAGTTCAGTGACATACACACGCACACAAGAAATATATATATTAAGATATAACTGTAAGGTTTCATCAAAATACTTTAAAAGCTTTTGCATGCAAGAGAACTTATACAATAAAAGCAGTAGTAGAATCGAACCTACGACCATCGGCGTAGAAGCTTTTACCACTAGACCAACAAGCTAATATAATAATTATTTGAACATTGTGTGCCGCAGTCTATCGCCTTCCAAAATATGTACCTACAAATACATATTTGTACCAAAATTTTACAATTAAATGCCATGTTTACGTGCTTCGAGCCACCTACTTATTGTAATAAATCTTAATTACCGTATATTATCTGTGTAATGAATAGTATAATATGTACTTACGGTATAAACTTTACACCAATTACTGTTATGGTACACGCGAGTTTTGGGAATATGAAGACGCAGCAAGACTAAATTATAATTAGTTTTCTTGGAATAATTATGCTCCCCGTCGTAATACTATCTTATGAAGTACATTTTATTAAAACAAATTTATTTAAGGGGTCTTAATAGCGTTAAAGATAATTATGGTATAAGATACCGCATCGCAGACGAGTACAAAAATCTTTTTTTTATATCCCCGAAGGGCTAGGCAGAGGTTGTATTTTTCCCACGTTTCGCTATGTTACGAATTTTACGTTCCACATTGCCAGACTCCGTGCTAATACTGATAATTTGGAAAAACTCAGTTACATTTTTTCCCGATCGAATCGTACCCAGGACCTCCCGGGATCAGTAGACGCATAAGCTGTCCACTGGACCATGGATGCAGAAAATTCATTTTTTTTATATTTTTCACATTCGACGACTGCGAATCTAAAAGGGCACGATTTCTAAATGTGACCGGAGATCGATTGGATGATTTGGAATTGGGGTACGAAATCCATCGTTCTTCAGAATGGAAAGCGTTGCCTACCTCCTCTTTCTATTTCGAACAAAGAAGCTCCGTATTCTAGAGAATTTAAAGCTCTGTTTACTGTGAATATTCGACTATTTTATAACTGTGTTGCAAATGTAACTACAAAGTTTCTTCAAAAGCTGTTGAGTAGGAGCACCACAAAATATCGCCATATATAGATTATCATAACTGTATATGTATTTATCACATGTATAGCAAAATACAGATGATGATTATATTTCTGCGCATCGACGAAGTAACAACTCTCATAAATCACTAGAACCTTCTCGATAGAACTCATAGCGTGTAATCTTTATTAGAAGCAACTTTTCACCCAGCATGAGTCTCCAGGCGATCGTTCGCGTTACAAATTGTTTTACTGCATACAAACTAACGAAAAATAAAGAGTAAATAGCTGCCGCATGCCTGTTAGGTTCTTCTGTACATTGCAGTAAGGAAACTATATACTTGGGCTAAAATTATATACCGTACAACTTTAATTTTATCAGAAATTTCACTAAGATTTATACATAGAATTGTAATAATTTCCTTATCATATTTAATTTCGATAGTGTCGTAAGAGGGAAGTACTCACATGAAGCAAAGGAAAGAACATGAATCGAAGAGACAAAAAACCCGACGTCGACCCGTCTCTTGACTCATATTGCCTTTATGAAGCAAATTGAGAGTGGCCTGTGCTGTTCAAGGCTGTAAATGACAATATTTTCTTCAGCATCGATATCACAATCTCCAACATGCTATATCAAATAATATAATATGCTGTTAGCATATTTTGGTCCTTCACATAGTCTCCAAAACGTG
Organism: Euclidia mi; assembly: GCA_944739405.2. NCBI lineage: Eukaryota > Metazoa > Arthropoda > Insecta > Lepidoptera > Erebidae > Euclidia > Euclidia mi. The sequence continues at coordinate 8,232,733 of OX123185.2, forward strand.
TAGTTAAATGATTGGTGGAGCTACTCATGCTATTAGGTTTTGGCACAAAGTCTCTAAAAGTATAATTGGTGCTGCAATTCACTCATTTATTTTAAGTACAATGAATTTCAATATATAATAGTTATTATGAGATAAGTAATAAAGTCATCAATAAGTATTGATGCCTGTACTAGGTTGAACCTGCGTCACAGTCGGTTAAAATACACTGATATAACTACAAACGAACAGAGATAATAATATAATATGCTATTTTACAAGATTTAAAGCTACTAGGTCATTACTTTTTTTTAAATCAGGATTGTTTATATTTTTTTTATTTATAGTCTCCCGCCTGCATCCTCGAAGGGGTAGACAGAGGTGGATTATTATTTAACGTGCTCTATTTAATTTTAAACAAAGACACTTAAGGGAAATACGTTGACGTAAAATCATAATTTCGACTCGTAAGGTGTATTACATACAGTATCTTCCATGTTTATACTTCTTGCAAACTCAGCATTACCTGGCCACACAATATTGGAGTTGAGTATACCTATTCATAATTCACTGAATATAATTTTAAAACTTTTGTACCACGACTTTGGCGAATGAATATTATTTATTTAGTATTTCTATTTTTCCGAAGACTGGCTTTCAGGGAAGTTCTTGATAACTGGGCTGTGGACACACTCACTCAGACTATAAGAACCTTAAGCATTAATAAGAATACAAAAAGCAATACTAAAAATTTAAATTATTATTAATTTTAAAGTCACTCGGACTGTAAATTTAAGTTTTGAGTGACAAAAATTATTAATTTGGGTTATAGAATTACTAAGTGAGCGACTGACTGCGAGTGATGAGAAATCTACAGAACAGCGACTTACAAACATTAATTTGAGTTACATAAAATACAAAATGAGAAGCTTCTTAATATTTGAGCGACCTAATAATTCTTTGAGTGCCCACGTTACATCCTGCATTTTTTCAATATTTGGCAAATGACTTATTTATACTGAGCAGCATTTTATCTTAAGTGAAGTGTTTCTTAATAGAAAAACCACATTTAAAAATACTTAATAAGACGCTTCAGTCTTTTAAGCCAAGTTAAGGGAGCCCTGCAGGGCTCCTATTTTTGGGTACACGGTCACAAGAAAACCTAACATAACCTATTAAGTTTCTCGAATTATTTTCATAGATAAATAGATTGTGATTTTCGAAATTTAGACCGGCAATATTGAAGTCGCCTTTTCTGTATTTCTAATCGCTCACCTAGTAATTTAGTCGCACGGTTAGAATTTTTTACGTTTTATAATTGCCCTATTTAAAATATTGTCATAATAATAACGAAGATTTTTCTACAAGCGCGAAAATAATAATAATGCTCAAAAATATTCTACTTATTAAAATCGAAAAGTTTAGCACGTGTCTTTTTATTACAAGCAAACATTTTCATTTACAAAACAAAGAAAACATGTTATTTAGACAAAAATGTTACGGTGCGGCGCACAAAAATCCGGGTGTACTCAAAATACCCATCATGTTGTAGGTCGCACGAGAACAGAATACTTTGCATGGCAACAATGATTAAAAAGCTTCAAACGTTCTTCGTATTCAATTAAAATACCACGTACGCAATAGTCATATTCGTGTACTATTTAAAGGAAGCAGTTGTTGTGGAGTGTAGGTTGTAGTGCAGCCGTTAGGTCTGAAAACCTACCTTCAGTCCTCTTCTATGTGTTCTACCTATATCTTCTATGTAGGGTTACGTATAGGGTACGATTTGTCCCAGTAATATTTATGGGCTAGTAAAAAAAATATTGATAAAATACTATAATAGCAAATATGTTTATCTTTTAGATATTGCCTGGCACTTTGTTGTGAAAGCGCATGATGACTTCAGACTGCTGTCGTGCTTTAAAGAACACGTAGGGACCTCAGCCCCACTTCTTGTTTCAGGACATTAGTCTTAAGGCTATTTTGGACGCCTTCGGTAAGCCTATAAACTCCCGGAATTTGGCCACACACTCACCGGCAAAGACAGTAAATAGAAAAAGTACAATGTAAGTGTGATAATAATATTATACATTGTTGCATATACTGTTGCGTAATTCTGAATCAAGGTGTTTACTGCTTGGATAGTCACGTTTACTGAAAATGCACCACTCTGTATGCAAACGACGCTTATTTAATACCAAAGTTTGAGCCCGCACATTCTTACGTTCCGATTAAATAAAAGGTAAATTAATCGGTCATTTCAAACTAAAAAGGTGTACTCAGGTGCTACTTATTTACACAACATTAAGATATAAGCAATCATTTTTGACTGTCTTTCTCTTTGACCTTTGTTATCTTTGGAACGGCTTAACCGATATTTATAGGATTTTCGGACAGCCTATAAAAACAGAATATGGTTAAATTACGTAAGTGCAACCTGCCCGGTTATACAGCTAGTTCCAAATATTTCAAAAAACTAGTTATACCCTGTTTAGACTAATTCTAAGTAGGTACACAGAAATCTCTAAATAAATAATAAATAAATAATTTATTGAGACAAAAGTTTGTACAATAACACTTACACTAACATAACAATAACAACAATTGATAACAGAACAACAATAGCCGATATCCACGATAAGAATAAATTTGTGTTGTAGATATCAGGGCTATCTCATATTACTTTGATCCAATTGACTTTAGCTATCAATTATACAAATAAATTACCTATGTTATGTGTGTCACTGAGTGTTACGTGTTAATTGTAATATGTGGTGAATTAATGTTCCTTTTGTGATTATAGCCTAGAGATCTTATTAATATATTCAGTCAAGAAATATCTAGAAATCTATACATATTATAAAATAAAGTAACCTTTCTCTTTTGTCTCTATGAACGAGATAAACTTTAAAAGTACCGAAACGATTTTTGTACGGTTTTTACAAATAGTTAGTTTGGTTCCTGAGGAACGATCAAATGTCTAATTAACGCGGGTGGAGTCGCGGGTCAAGTCTTGTTAAATATAACATTACATAACTTCATGCCTTTTATCCCCGAAGGGGTAGGCAGAGGTGCATTACACACCCACACTTCGCCAGTTATATTTCGGTCCCAATGTAATAAGGGTGAGAATATTGCCATCTACCGGGCACATCATTAAGCGAGCGATAATTAATTTATAAACCAAGAACTTAGGGTCCCAAGCCAACCTCACCTACAAGTGGTGCTCCTGCCGATCAACGGACGAGGCTCTGGCAAACAAAATATCCCGATAAGAGCGGTTTCAGATTAGCGTTTTATACGCGCGTATAAGCTCGTTTTTGGAGGTGCATATAGGCGCGTATAGGCGCGACTTTTGGCACACGCGCAACTCGTACGAGCGTTGACGCGCTTCTAAGCTCGTATAACCACGAGCCGTCAGAATCCATGTTGACACTGACAAGACGTCACTACCATTTCGAGCGAACAAGCCCGTTTACGTGAGTCTGGTTTTTTGAAGCGCGTAATGTAGCACGCGTGTAAGCGCGTATGCTGAAACGACCGTATACCCGCAGAAAAATACGCTAATCTGAAACCGCCCTAAGCGGCAATAGTGTCGCCACCTATTACGTCGGATCAAAACACTGACGAAAAGTGGGCGTTAAATATGCCTCTGCCTACCCCTTCGGGGAAACAGGCGTGAGTCTATGTATGTATGTACATAACTTCGAAAAGTCAGAGGTGTGTGCCCGGGATAGAAACCGAGACCATCGTCTCGACAGCCCGTTACGTTCACCACTGGGCTATCGCCGCTTAATATAAATATAAATTGAAGATTCAGTTAATGGATATCTTTACTAAACAACTAAGTTACAAGTTATTCTCAAGTAATAAAACTGTTTACGTTTCTAAATAGAAAATAAAAGTAGTGTAATATTGGGGATTCTGTATCATTTGTTCTCGCTTCGCTCGAACTGCATGATACAGAATCCCCAATCGTTTTCACCGTATCGTATATACTTAACATTCACAAACAATAATATCAAGTTCGACTCGTTCGATCAACATTATTGATCTATACTTTATTACTTGACGAGTGTCATATTTATAAGTAGAACAATGCAGTGTGTATCAATTAGTTGATCAAGAATTTATTTGCATTTTATGCTTTGGTCTAGAGATTGCGAGTTGGCGACAGCCGTGCATGGTTTGATTTCCGATGGCAAGTTTTAGGTAGGTATTTGGTATTAGGGATCGAACCTACGACATTTAGTGCAGAAATTGATTCAACCACTGTACCAATAATACCACATTATCATTAAGTATGTAAATAAATTAATAAATACCAGGATATCGAGATCTAGCCTCATACTTGCTCAATTTTCAAAGTAGGTATCTATTATTATTTTATAATTAAGAATGGCTAAATAAAACAAAATCCAGACCGAAACAAATACTTATTTGTTCCGTGCGGGAATCGAACCCGCGACACTTGGCGCATGTACTAGCAGTACATTTACAAACTAATATTTACATTGTGATGCATAGAGCCGAGCTCTTATCCAATGCGCCAAACATGTCGTCGAAAATGTGACAAAATACTGAATCGCTTCATACGTTTTTCTCACTAGTTCGATTCCCACGTGGTTCAAATATTTATATAACCTAAAGATAGGTGTTCAGGATCTGTGATATTGTATGTTTGTAAACATATAACACAGGAGAAAGTTTGGGATATTAATCATTTTCAATGAAATAATATCATACACCATAACACAACATTACACCTGTAGATATACCTCCGAAGGGGTAGGCAGAAGTGATTGCTGCATCTGCGGTTTATGCCCATGTTCTTAGTTAATGATGCTACTGAAGGATTCCTGACGATGAATGGTGATAAACCCAATAGCGTTTTGCCTGACCTGGGAATCGAGCCAAGAACCCCACGCTCAACAGTCACAATTGTACCACTAGACCAGCAAGGTGGTCTAAAACTACTGCTAATAAGTAAATTATTACTACTTTACTTGCTCTCGCGTCGCCGCTCGAGCTGCGTGATACAGAAGCCCCAATTTTACAATCGAGATCGATTAATATAAATGTGATCTGCATCACTCAGAACAAAGTGAGCTGACGCAGACGCTCCCAATAATACCGTTGTTATCTGCGATCCGTCTGATTCACGATATAATATTGTATTTCATTCACCGACATATCATTGTAGTAGCAATGCAATGGGACAACTTACTGTCGTTTCTAGTTTGAGATGCTAATGTAACAACATTCTCAAGTAAGACTGCTGTGTTCAGTCGACGCGATCAGTCCGATCGGTTGTTGTGTGTATCATAATCTGGTATGGTGTCGAACTGACATAGCCAAGCAAAAATTATCGCGCGCACTTAAATAAGTACAATAAACAACAATATCATGTTCGATCACGGCACATCGTTGCATCGAAACGATTTGGTGCACATCTTGTACTAATGAATGCATAGGCCTTCCGTATAATGAGAGGTTAGCTTTTACTAGCAACTATAACTCAATAATAGAGTTGTGGACACTACCACAATGCAACAATATAGCTGAGTGTGCACATCAAGTGCACATATTTGTCACAGACTAATCTTATGCCTTGCAATGTTTTCTTTTATATGTAATACTTTTTCTGTGTCTGTGACAAATAAATAGTTTTTCTCTTTCTTTCTTTCTTAGTAAGTAGCCAACAGTAGGTATTATGGAGACATAATAATTGATTATAATACAAAAAAAAAATAAAGTAAGAAAAACATAAAAATAAAATCCAAACCGGAACAATACTCATTTGTTCCGTGCGGAAATCGAACCCGCAACATGTTGGTGCATTAGTTGCTGCGTTTATTAAACCTACTATTTACATTGTGATGCGAGTCGTACTCTTAGCCAATGCGCCAAACGTGTCGTCAAAGTTGTGATAAAATATTGGACCACTTTGTCTTAACATGACGTGTATAGAATTATCCAAGATAATCAATAACTCAGTACAAACGTTTATTTTTTATAATTACGATAATAAAATCTTCTAATATATAATATATTTAAGTAGTAGACAATTAGGATTCTTGATGGATGATTTATATATCTTAGTCTTAAAACAAATAGCACTTTAAAATACAATAAATGTTAGATTAGGAATCACTTATTTCTTATAAGATTATTTAATTACTCTTTTAATAATAATAATTATGCATTTCATTTTCATCTACTACAGGCATTCAATCCAGCAAACCTGCCGTCTTTCTGATTTAGTCAAATCGTAAAAAGGAAATGGTGGTTTGATTAAAAACACTAGTAGGTTTTTATTACACCATACAGCTATTTTTTTTAGTATAAATTCATTTGCTTACTGCATCACTCACCTCGCTTCTCTCCGTTCGCAATGCAGAGCGCACCAAAAATCACACTACTAACATGATCTGCGATACGGACGGTTGGCATTAGAAGTATAATATTATTTCATTCATCGATGCATCGTAATACTGGTAGCATAGTAACAATGTTTTTACTTGGGATGACATAATACAAACAACATTCTCAAGTTCGTTCGACGCGCTCAGTGCGGCTCGGGCACAGCGATGCATTCATAATAATTTATATGTACATACTGTTATCTTTGCACAGCTCGTTGTTAATTTTAATGAATGAATGCAAAATCTTAACAATGTTGAAAGTAGGACCGGGTGGCTCCCGGGTTCGATTCCCGGGTCGGTCAAAGTGTTATTGGGTTTTTCTGTTAGGAAATTCTCAGTAACAGCATTAAGTCTAGAAATGTGCCCGGTACGGCAATAGGCTCGCCTCCCTATTACGTGGGACTTAAATATATCTGGCGAAAAGTGGGTGTAGTAATACACCTTTGCCTACCTCTTCAGGGTTACAGGCATAAGACTATGAATGTATGTACTTATGAATTATATAATTGTTTTATCCACAACTAGCTTTTGCCTCTGACTTCGTCGACATGGAACTTGAACCCACGGTCACTCGGATTCCAGGTGATGCGGACGTATCGAGATAAAGCAGATTGACTGCACGTGTAGTGTTCGATCGATTAATATAAATGTGTTCTGACTTCTGCGTCACTCAACTCGCTTCGCTCGTTTCGCGACGCAGACGCCTCCAATAATACCTACTTTTGTTATCTGCGATCCGTTTTATTCACGATATAGATTATTAACATTATGTTTTCAGCTTAGAATAATAACACCTATTCTAAGGTTTTCAGGTTAGGAATTTAACTCCTTGTCTTAGTGACCAATGTAACTGTTCTCTTTGCTGAGTTTTTTATTGTGCTTATGAATGTGTATCAATTCATGTAATATTCCAATCATAGTATATATTAAAACTAAATGGGTATGTTAGTGAGTATAGGAAACGATTTAGTAAAATGAAACAATCCATATTGTATCTTTTTAAAAAAGTTTATTATCAAAGCACCATTTTTTTAAGCACATAACATTTTTTAATGCACATATTGAGTCATGATAGATACAATTGTACAAATCTCCGGAATATTTATAGCGATCATATAGAGTTAACAAATTAGGACAACCTTTATCTTCTAAATTAATTACATTAACACTATTTAAAATATTTTTCAACCATGACACTTTTTCAAGACCTTTAACGAAAACACACTTATCTTTTAAGATATCTAAAACTAAATATTGATAATTTGAGTAAGGTATAAATCCTTCGCTCCAGTATATTTTTCTATTACGCTCAATCCAGCAAACTTGTTGTCTTTCCGATTTAGTCAAATCGTAAAAAGGAAATGGCGGTTTGATTAAAAACACTTGCAGGCTTTGATTACACCATATAGCAATTTCTTTTATTATAAATTCATTTGCTTCTGTTTTAAAGCCTTGGATGTCTACAATAGCAGTCATGATAATCTACGCACGATGTTGCTCAGAGGTTTGTATTCCACAAGTCGGTCGTTTATAATCAAACAGTATGCAGTTGTCTTATCTGGTATTTGTGTTGAACATTCAAATTCCAATCTTACATCCACTGGACCAGTTTTTAAACTATCGTTTTGCCTCGAGCAGTCTAAGATGAAGACTGGGGCCTTTTCTTTGAAATCCTGCAGATCAAGCAACGGTTCTACCGGAGAGTTGTAATACGACTGGCGAAATTTCACATACATTTCATATAATATACTATATTTGTCCTCACAAAACTTTAAAGATAAAGGCTCATAAGGATAATATTGCGAATTTAAAAAGAGCGTAACATTTGTCACATCACAATGATCAAATACCGAACTGTCTTTAGTTCTATTATTTTTCCTATTAGTTTGCAAGCAAAAAATGACATACCGAGGCTTTTCTAATTGAGAAGCAGTCTTTACTGACCAAGAATGCTTTGTGGTTTTAGGTAGTAAAGGATACTCATATAAATCCCAATTTCTAAAGGCCATCTGAATAGGTTTATCTCTTTCTAAGTGCTTTAAAAGTATTAAACGTTCTCGATCGGAAACTTTTATATGTGGTACTCTCCATTGAATTCTCACTTCATCAGTAAGAATAATACTATTTAAGTTAGAATTACTCCTATTCAATATAAGTTCGTGTTTACAATTTATCACAATTTTATTGTAATCCTCTGCAAACCCTAAAATCTTATTTAAGGGCACCACAACGCTAAAATGTCCATCACTTTGGAATCCGTTTAAATTCCAACCCCATAATGCAGAAACTTTACTTTCTGCTTCATTAAATGATATGTATGACTTTATTGTTGATGTTATTCCAGAATTTTTTATACGATCTATTTCAATTCCATTCATTTCGTACCTGATGTCTTGGAACAAGTACATAACAGGGTTATTAGTAAACGTAACAGCTTTCTTGATCTGATGCCCATCCTTATCGAACAGCTTTGCTTGACCTTCGATGTAGATGGAACTGGCTGATGGTAGCACGTATATATCTTGCTGGTGTATGGGGATTCTAATTTCATCGTTTTCTCTAAAACTGTTATTGTAGGGATTGTATGAATGGATTTCATAACTTTCGATCGAACTATCAAAGTGTGGTAAATCGGTAATCTGTAGTATACTCATACTTTAAACCCTAAATCTTTAAGAAAATCTTTATTTGATTTAGTCAATTTCTTCACGTTTTTCTTACGTCTGTGCACCTTTATGGTCGTTGACGGAATAGGACGTTTTATTTTCACTGAAGGGTTTTTATAATATACTATCATTTTGCTTGTCTTAAATGAAGACGTAATTGAATATTTTCTTCACCAAAGTCAATACGGTAACCAAACTGATCTACTATCCTAACAGATATGGATGAAATTATATTTTTGTTAACTGGAAAGTAAATAACGTTCTGAGGTATTTCTATGTAGCCGTGACTTGGAGCAGTATCAGATATAAATTCATGAATAAAATGAGTCGGTAATCCGTTGCAGTATGAACCGTGTACAAGATCACATTCAATTCTGATAACAGCTGTTAAACTGCTGTTATTAACGGGCACATTCGGTCTTGTTTTTAATACTGAAAAGTATAGTAAACCGCACTCGTACTGATCAGATAAATGAAGAGGTGGTTGAAAATACGAAATCAGTTCCGATTTATTTCCAGAGATGGTAACCGTAGTAGACATGCTTGCATACTGAACTCTTTTAGATGATCCTTTTTATTTTATTTCATGATTATACCAAAAATTCTTTAAGAAATTTAAACATAAATGTCCACAATTGAAGGGGTGATCACGTTGTATATTTTCATAATTATATTGAATGTTAGAACCTACATATTTTATAAATTCCTTCGGAGGTTTAAGATTTCCATAACTGTCAAAATACTCAACATAATTATTATATTTTGCATAGGCTACCCAATGAGAACCAGGATTTTTTGAACTATCCAAATTAATAACTTCACATTCTTTTTTATAAGAACATTTAGGGAGCTCATCTCTCATAAAGACACCTCTAAAATAAGGAATTCTATTCCCGTACTTTAAAATGTCAATGTTAGTTAAGGCCCGTTTGGGTAGCCGATATCTTAGTTTTTTTCTTTTGATACGAAAATTCCAAGGCCGCCTTTATGTGGTTTAAGGTGTAGTCCTTTCCCAATACATAGAGCTTCAATTTTTTCATTATGTCTTCTCGATTCTTCATACAGCTTTTTAGCCATTTTGAATTCATTTATGGTTTTAGCAATACCAGCTGCACCGCCTGCTAAAGCTCTCGCAGCTGATAATCCCGCAAAAATAGGAATCAAAGATAATACTCCCCCAGTTTTTGGAATAGGAATAACGCGAGGGAGCTTAATCGATGAATCATCAGCCAATTCTCTAGTAGCGGCAATAGCTAATTCTATTGCCATTTTCTTGCTCTTAGGTTTTAATTTTTTGATATGCCTTTTTGCTTTTGTAATAACAGATTTTAATTTACTTTTTAACCCTTTTCCAGGTGTAATTTTTGTAGAATGCTTTTTGTCCAAACCAGAACCAGTTTTAATTTTTGCTGACATAGCCTTACTTACTAAGCGTGCCGCGAGTTTTTCAGCTATACTGGCATCGGAAGCAACCGCTCGCTCTTTCGCCATTTTTAACAAAATTAAATCAGCCTTATGACGATCCTTTAAGTTTGATGACTTGTGATATGCAATATCGTGATCTTTGCAGTATTCGTCCAACTTATTTACGCCGTTATCTCCTTTCGTTAGTCTTTTTATTAATTTAGTACCTGGGCCACAGTAATTATATCCTGGTAAGTGTAATTCAAATGGTAAATTATTAATAAGCCAATTGAGAAGACTACTCTCTCCAAAACACATTATAAGACTGATGATTCCGGTTTGAATACTTTAATAAATAGTTATGTGATTCGAGTTTGTTAATATTATTTTATTTATAATATTACATTTGATTTATCAATCCAACTGCTTTCAGCTGAAGACAAACCTAACCATTTTACTAAAACCCTGTTACCTTTTCTTCTAAGAACTTTCTCGACTAGATATATATTGGGATGTTTTGTTTTTTGAAGTTCTTGTGTATAAAATGCTCCTAAAATAGGCAGACCTCTGAAAGTGTCTTCAATTAAGTAAGTTATAGGAGTTGTATTTTGTATTTTACGAATTTTAAATATTTCTGTTGACCAGTTGGGAGTATAACCTTTTTCAAATGTACCTTTGTATTTACTGATACGCACATAATCACCTACTTTGTACTTGCTTTTTAAATTATCATTTTTTGGCAACTTTAAATACCTTTCTAGTATCAGTTTTTTATTCATATTGTTCACATTAGCAGGGATTTCATTAATAGTGCGATGGTGAGTGTGATTGTATTTGTAAATAACATCATTGAGGGTATTATTTACCCAATTGTAATTGCCTTTTAAACTAAATTCCTTATAGATTTTAGATTTCAATGTTCTGATAAATCGTTCCACTATTGAAGCTTTTTTTGTTGAGAAGGTTGAATAATGGTTAATATGAAACGATTTCATAAGCTTCTGAAATTTGTTATTATAAAATTCTGTTCCATTATCGGTTTGCAGATTTTTAGGAACACGCCCTTTATCCAACAAAGTTTTGAAAGAGTTATACACATCTTCTTTGCTTTTACTTCTCATAGGAAAGGCCCAAGCATATTTCGAAAATGAATCAATAACGGTAAGAATATATCTATAATTTTTATTTTCTTTTGAAATTGATTGCAAATCAATTAAGTCTGCTTGCCACAAGTCATCTATATCTCTCATAACAACATGTCTTCGCGGATAGTTCACTCTCGCATTTTTATGAATTTCGTTTACCACGTCAGCTTTGCTCATGTTCACAACTCAGTAGGTATGTTTGTCTCGAATTCTGCTATAATACTGAATAAAAAGCATATTATTAGGACTATTTATTATTTAATTATGTCAGCTTCTTTTAACTCTTCGATTATTGATAAAATTTCATTATCATGATTTGTATTACCAGCATCTCGGGAAGCAATTAATAGTTTCAATCTTTCAACCAGTTCGTTAGGATCGTCCCAATATACCAAGTCAGTGCTATTTTTGTATTTCTTTAACGTTGGTAAGCTTCCTCCTAATTTCAAATTCAAAATTCAAATTCAAATTCAAAATCGTTTATTCATTTGGGTCACAATGTGACGCTTATGAACGTCAAAATAATAAATTTATAAAATAATTACTTAAAGACTCTACATTTACATTTACTGCCACGTTCGCAAAGCAATAGGTAGAACCATGAGAAAGAACGGGCAATAAAACTCACGGTCACTCTTTTTCTTCGCCAGGTTTTGCATAATACACATAATTTACATTTTGTATTTAGTGACAATATTATTGTTTGACGATTCAGAAGACAATGGTTTGATTATTTCACGATATTTTATACCTTTATCGCCTCTAATTTGCCCATTAGGGTTGAAATCTCTCTTATGTGCATTTGTATAATGCAACATATCTTTATAGACATGTTTATCTTTGCTCGATATTTGTTTCAAATCAGGTTTTCTTCGAAGTAAAAGTTCTTTTAAACCAGGGGTTAAATTGAAGCTTTTGTCACCAACTTTAATTAAAATGGTATTATCATTATTTGCACTATCTATTTTAGAAAACGAAACTATTGAATTACCCATTAATATTTTTTTGTTTTCACTCCTTATTCCAAATGGTATGTTTAGGTCATAAATATCATGGATATCACGACCCTCTAATGATATTTCTAAATCATCCGGTAATTCCGTCTGGGGAGGCTTTTTAACGTTCAGTACAGAATTCAGTTCTGGGTCATAGCATTCTTCAAACTTAGTAGATGAGCTAGTATTAATGTCACCTAATTCCACGTCTTCAAAATTAGAGTGTGTATTTTCAAAATTTTGTATTTTTTCTAATGTTTTATTTGAATCAACTAGAGTTTTAAGGGGATCTGTGACAGGTTTTAACATTTTTTCAAGTGATAAGTTCGTAGAGTGTTCCTGGTTTTTCATTTGTTTTATTTTATTCTTTATGGAGTCTACAGACTTCATTAATTCTATTTTAATATTTTTCTCCATGTTATACTTATTAACAACTGTATTCAGCTAAATAACAAATTATACTGAATTTGATTTGCCATGTTAATTACTTATATATATATATATATATATATATATATATATATATATATATATATACATATAAACAGTCAGTCAAATTTAAAAAACATATCAAAGTTCTGTCTGTACCTTCCATTATTTAATGACGATTCTTTATTAATAAGTAGAAAATTATAAGGTTTACTCCAAACAGTTTGACAAATATTTCTAAACTCTTTCCACTGTAAATCAGAAGTAACATGCTCTTCATAAATATGTTTTAAATTCACATCATCTTGTTTGAATATAATAAGAAAATTCACATTGTCACGCAACAGTTGTTTTGGAATTTTGGAATAGGTTTGAGATAAATAGAAACAATCTATTTGTTTATGTCTACCCATACAAAAATAATTGCGAATATTAACTTGATTTTCACACGCAACATCATCAAAAATAAACACAGAATTTGTTAAAGCTTCACTCGGAGAAATTACCTCTTTATCATCGCTAAATTTGTAGAAGTTAATCTGCGAGACTCTTCCTAATACTTCACTCAAGAAACGATACTTTGGTTGAAATGAAGTTTTGGAATAAAGATAAAGATTTTTAAATTTTAGACCATTTTCATGTAACAACAAACTAATCATAACGTTTGTTTTACCACAGTTCGATGGACCGCACATTATACATCGAATCGTATTCGGTAATAAAGGACTATGTCTGATCTGGTGAGAAGTTTCATTTAAATCTATATTATTAATTTTCAAAGATATGGGTTGCTTGATCAACTTCATTTTGACAATTACTGTAATGAATGTCTAACACACATATTTATAGGTAGCTATAACTTTAACACTAAATTAGATATACATATCATAAAGTATAAATAACAGCATTTAACATGTTTGAACAGGTCTAGAAAGTTAGGCATTTTGTATTCTCGTATTACAATATTATATTTTTAATAGGTAATTGATTTCATTTGGTATTGAATATCATACAGATTTAAAATTGCATTCCTTATTTCATTATGCTGTCATAGTCAGCCGAAACAGGACCTGTTGCTAGCAGAGAAATCAAGTTTTATTGGTAAGTACGTTTTTAATGTTATTAGTTATTACAATATTATATTATATTATTATATGAATAATTAGATATCTTACTTTAGTTTTATTTTCAGAATCATGTCATACAGCCCCAGCATTCTCAACATTGGAGGACTTAACAGATTTGTATTTGATAATGTTGATTCTCAAATCCCAAGTCCTTTGGACGAAGTTGACCAGACAGAAATACAAGAGGTTAGTAAATATTATTTTATTCCTCATAGTTAAATTCATATAGTTATGAACTTTTCATTTATATTTTTTATGTTATTATATTGCAGGACAATGCTTTGGCAGAGAATGGTAGACAGTTAAAAAACAAGCCATTTTTTTACTCTCAAGGAAATTATGAATGTTTTGAAAAGCATCGGAACAAATCCTCTGATCAGGTAAGCACTACATAAAATGTATTTATGTTTATAAACATTTATTGTGCGCGTCCACATTATTATATATTTATGTGTGATTTATTTTTTACAGGTTACTAGCCCATATTTCTCCACTCAAGACGATGGCATAACATACATTGAACCAAACTTTTCTACAAAGTCAAAAAAATTGTCACCGTCTAAAAAGCGTCAAAGTTTATTAACGTCATCGGCAAATTTGTACATTGTTCGAAGAAATCGTCCTAAGCAAGGACGTCTCCTAATTAATATAGATATTCGTGAATTAGATTATGTAGACAAAAATAAAAAAAACGAGGCTTGCTTAAGTGCACAATATGTGGTTGAGGAGCCTTATGATGATGTAATGGATATCACAGAGACATTAATAAAAAAAATAAGTAAGAAATTGTGTGATACTGAGTAGTCTTAAGATAATGTTTTTATTTAAGTTTAGTTGTATTTCTAAAAATAAATAAATGTTATCTTTTTAAAAATGTGTAATTGTTATGAGTCAATGTTTGTATGCATGCTTTATATTTATGTAAAAATTAAATAAATGTTGTGGCTGAATTTAGTAGCTCAGTACTGAATTGTGGAATACAAACCTCTAAGCAACATCGTGCGTAGGCTATCATGACGGCGATTGTTGACGTTCAAGGCTTTAAAACAGAAGCAAATGAATTTATACTAAAAGAAATAGCTGTATGGTGTAATAAAAACCTACAAGTGTTTTTAATCAAACCACCATTTCCTTTTTATGATTTGACTAAATCAGAAAGACGGCAGGTTTGCTGGATTGAACGTAACAGAAAAATATACTGGGGTGAAGGATTTATACCTTACTCAAATTATCAATATTTAATTGCAGATGTTTTAAAAGATAAGTGTATTTACGTTAAAGATCTTGAAAAAATGTTATGGTTGAAGGATATTTTAAATACTAATAATTTAATTAATTTAGAAGATAAATGTTGTCCTAATTTGTTATGTTTATATGATCGCTATAAGTGCTCTGAAGATTTGTACAATTGTATTTATCATGACTCAATATGTGCTTTAAAAAATGTTTTGTGTTTAAAAAAATAGTGCATTGATAATAAACTTTTTTTAAATTGATAATAAGTATACATTGTTTTATTTTACTTAATAGTTTCCTAGACTCATTAACATATCCATTTATTTTTTATATTGATAACATGATTACATTGATATTACATGGAGTGAGGAATTCATTAGGTACACACATTCATAATAAAAACTCACTAAAAGTAACGCTACCATTGATCACTAAATAATTGCTAAACTTAAAAAAATATGTTAACTATAACAGTATGGTATTACTGGGCACTATAAATTATTTTTAAATAGTTGACATGATTACATTGATATTACATGAAGTGAGGTTCATTAGGTACACACATTCATAATAAAACTCACTAAAAGCTACTATTGATCACTGAGAGAAGGAATTAAATTGCTAAACATAATGTTAATTATAACAGTATGGTATTACTGGGCACTCTCGGTGATGCAGAACACATTATATTAATCGATCGGATATTGAAGTAGCAGCCAAAGCATATAATGATCGACAGCAAAAACCAGAAGAGCGAAAATTGAAAAAAATAAAATTGATCGATTCGAACTTGATATTATTGTTTGTGAATGTTAAGTATATACAATACGGTGAAAACGATTGGGGATTCTGTATCATGCAGTTCGAGCGAAGCGAGAACAAATGATACAGAATCCCCAATATTACACTACTAATAAAGTTTCTAACAAAATGAAAGACATCTGTTTCATACTGTTACATTATTATTAAATTATTTATTAATATAATTATACTAACCTTCATATCTGTAGAAATAAATAAAATTTAAGTGTGTGTTTGACATGTCAAAAAGAAAAGGTATGTATTTTTTCATAATCACACATTTATTAATTGCACGATAGGTACATCTGTGTATATATATATGTTCCAGATAATCTTCAAAATGACTGGACCGATTTTGTCATTTTACTAGTATACAAGGAGTAACTTAGGCGACCACGGCCAGTGCAGAACGGTCGAAACATTGGTATTTTATAAATAGACTAGATGAGCCCGCGGTTACACCCGCCTTTAAAGCTACTGCTCCGCTCCCGTCACTCATAGCGCGATGTTATATAGCCTATAGGCTTTCTCGATGGATGGGCTATCTAACACTGAAATAATTTTTCAAATCGGTCCAGCAGTTCCTAAGATAATCGCGTTCAACCAAACAAACAAACAAACTCTTCAGCTTTTTATATTAGTATAAGATAATTTTATGCAAATAAGACCCGTTAAATTATTTTGTATGGGGGTAGACATCCGTCAGGCCTATCCGAAGTCCGAAGACAGAGGGAGGACTCGATAGTTCTCAATTCCGGTAACTTGCTCTTCTACCGGGAGGGCGACCAACAGTACCAAGGTGGTGTCGGGTTCATCGTCCACAAATCTCTCGTGACCAACGTGGTAAATATCGGGAGTGTGTCGAGCAGGGTAGCGTACCTTATACTCAGAATATCCAAGCGGTATTCGCTGAAGGTCATACAGGTATACGCTCCGACCTCGTCGCACCCCGATGAGGAGGTGGAAGCCATGTACGAGGATATATCTCGGGCTATACATGGCTACAAAACCCATTACACCGTGGTCATGGGAGATTTTAACGCAAAACTGGGCAAACGCGACGGTGATGAGCTGAGAGTGGGGCAATTTGGTTATGGGCATCGGAATTCCCGGGGTCACTTGCTGGCTTGCTTTATGGAGAAGGAAGGACTCTATATGATGAACTCCTTCTTCAAGAACCGAGAATGCCGCAAGTGGACCTGGGTAAATCCAGACGGTGCAACCAAAAATGAGATCGACTTTATCATGTCGACGAAGAGGCAGATATTCAATGATGTCTCCGTGATCAATTCACTTAAAGTGGGGAACGATCACCGAATGGTAAGAGGCACATTGAATATCTGTACAAGCCTCGAACGGTCGAGGTTGATAAAGTCCACGCTCCGACTGGCACCGGTTCATATCCAAAACCCCGAGAGCTTTCAGCTCGAACTCAAGAACCGTTTCAAATGCACCTCAACAGACAGATCTCCAAGTCTCTGACTCGCGATCTCCGCCAATACAACACAAAATGTGTTCGTGAGGCGATCGAGCAGAATAAGGGTTCCAAAGTGTTCCAGAGGGATCTGTCTGTTGGGCAGTGTCAGCTGACAAAGCTGAAGACGCAACGAAAGCAGAATCGTATCGCCGAAGCCTGAGCTCTTGGAGGAGATCGAAAGGTTCTATGGACAGCTGTACACGACAACGCAATAACCCGCAAGCACTCCAGCGTCAGACCCTAGAGCTGGATTGACCCGACACTATACCGAAGATATCCCGGACGTCAGCATGCACGAGATTAGTGTGGCTCTCAAACAGCTCAAAAACAACAAGGCGCCGGGTGATGACGGAATTACGAGCGAGCTTCTGAAGGCCGGCGGTGCACCCACTAGAGAAGCCCTCCGGAAGCTATTTAATGCCGTCATTCCGTATTTTTACCCTATTCTCATTTCGTCCAATTTCATTCCCTAGTCCTATTTAATTCCGTCATTCTCGAGGGTAAAACGCCACAGGCGTGGCACAAAGGTGTGGTGGTGCTTTTCTTTAAGAAAGGGGATAAAACCCTCTTAAAGAACTACAGACCCATCACACTTCTGAGCCACGTCTACAAGCTGTTTTCGAGTTTCATCACGAATCGTCTCGAGAGCAAGCTAAACGACTTCCAGCCTCCCGAACAAGCCGGTTTTCATAAAGGCTATAGTACCATAGACCACATACATACGCTGCGGCAGGTAATACAGAAGTCCGAGGAGTATAACCAGCCCCTATGCTTGGCGTTTGTGGACTATGAGAAAGCCTTCGATTCGATCGAACCCTGGGCGGTGCTACAGTCTCTCCAACGGTGCCGGATTGACTACCCATATATCGAAGTGCTGAAGTGTTTGTATGAAAACGCCACTATGTCAGTCCGCCTCCAGGACTAGAGTTCGAAACCTATTCAACTCCAGCGAGGGGTGAGACAGGGGGATGTCATATCCCCGAAACTGTTTACCACTGCTCTGGAGGATGTTTTAAGCTTCTGGACTGGAATGGACCTTCGATTCGCAGACGATATCGTAGTCATGGCTGAGACCATGGAAGACCTAGGCACAATGCTCGATGGCCTCTGTAGAGTCTCCCAACAAGTAGGTCTTAAGATGAACATGGACAAGACGAAAATCATGTCGAACGTCCATGTTGTACCTGCTCCTATTCAGGTTGGGAACTTTACACTCGAAGTTGTCGACAAGTATACCTACCTGGGACAAGTAGTCTAATTATGTAGGTCCAACTTCGAGAAGGAGGTCAATCGTCGAATCCAACTCGGTTGGGCAGCGTTTGGGAAGCTACGACATATCTTCTCGTCCGATATCTCGCAGTGTCTCAAGACGAAAGTCTTTGACCAGTGTGTGTTGCCAGTGATGACTACGGATCAGAGACGTGGTCGCTCACTATGGGCCTTATCAGAAGGCTCAAGGTCACACAGAGGGCGATGGAGAGAGCTATGCTTGGAGTTTCCCTGCGAGATCGAATCAGAAATGAGGAGATCCGCAGTAGAACCAAAGTCGCCGACATAGCTCTCCGGATAGCCAAGCTGAAGTGGCAGTGGGCAGGGCACATAGCTCGAAGAACCGATGGCCGTTGGGGCAGAAAGGTTCTGGAGTGGCGGCCACGTACCGGACGACGCAGCAGAGGTAGGTCCCCCGCAAGGTGGACCGATGACCTCGTCAAGATCGCGGGAGGCGGTTGGATGCAGTTGGCTCAAGACCGGTCTGTGTGGAGAACCTTGGGGGAGGCCTATGTCCAGCAGTGGACCTCGTTTGGCTGATATAATGAGACATCCGTTACATAAATATTAGTATGTAAATCGTGAAAGTATTAAAGGAGCAATTATATTTAAATCAAAGTGAGAACCCATAGTCATTACAAAACACAAATTGTACAAAAGGTTTCGTGTATCTAACCACACAGCGCTTTATCCACATTGATTTTGTAGTCATCCAACGTCAATAATTACATCGTTACTATGTCGTCGTTACTATTGGCCCAAAATGCACGATGACGTGGTAAAGTTCATAAATTCTTGCGACACTTGTATCGCGCACAAACATCAGAACCATGCACCATTGGGAACCATGGGACGACCCAAAGTGTGTTCACGACCCTTCCAAACCATTAGTGTAGATTTGGTGGGGCCATTACCCGTCACAAGAAAACAAAACGCCTACATCTTTGTAGTAACTTGTAGTTTTAGTAAATACTGTCTACTTTTTCCTATCAGGCGCGCAACTGCTGAAATAATAACTAATATTTTGGAAGAAAAAATATTTTTAGTTCATGGTATACCATCTACAATTATATTGGACAATGGTAAACAGTTTGTAAGTGTTACTTTAAAAGCTATGTTGCGCAAGTACAAAATCCCTAATCTTCATTATACTCCTAAATATTCCCCACATGTGAATACGGTCGAACGCTATAATAAAACCATTGGTTCTACCTTAGCGGCGTTTGTAGGAAATGACCAGAGATTATGGGACACTCTCCTACCTAAGGTGCAGTTTGCATTAAATACTGCAGTTAATGAAGTCACAGGCTATACACCTAGTTTTTTAGTCTATAGACGTGAATAAGTTCCATGCGGCTCACACTATGTCGACACGGACGCTGATGATATAGTATACATACCTAGGGACGATTACGCAGAAAACATAGGTCACTTATCTGGCATATTTGACAAAGTTCAGGCACTCCTCATTCAAGCTCATGCTAGGAATTCCCAAACGTATAATTTACGCCGTAAACCAGCTGAGTTTAATGTGGGAGACACTGTGTGGAAAAGGACTTTTTATCAGAGCGACAAGGATAAGTCCTTCTGTAAGAAACTAGCCCCTAAATTCGTGAAGTGCACAGTGATTAACAAAAAGTCGCCTCTCGTTTACGAGTTGTCGGACGCGTCTGGAAATTCTATTGGGTTTTGGCACATAAAGGACCTTAAACTTATACACTACGGTGCCTAACTATTTGCTACAAACTACAACAACAACTTTCCCTTCCTTCTTTCTATATGCCGTCTTAGCTTGGACAGTAGCGGACTCATAGACCTAACGCAGCTAGTCGGATTTTCCTTTTTAGCCACGTAAAATCCTCTCCTAAGGCGGGCGGTATTGTAACGTATGACCGGTACCTACCGAGTGTACGTCATAATACCGTCCATACGCTCGGCCAATCAGAGAAGGCCATCGTCCGCGCTCGTGAGTTTTGTCCATATTTGGTTATGCGCCGACACGAACTCTGATGGAAGGCCCATTATATATAGGGGCCGACAGAGAGACCGGCACCGCTAATGATTGTTACCGTGCCTAACTACGTGCCACTACTACTACTTCATACGTGTATCCTGGTCCCAGCTACGGGTGAGTTACTACATTTACTGCACTAGCGTACTGCCCATCTCTCTACCTGCTAGCTGAGGCCGGCTGACGCCGCCTGCCTGACTCTATTGGTTGTGGCTTTCCTAATGCTGTTTTCCTTCAGGTTCCAGGTCCATCTTAAGGCTCCGGGCTAGTCTACCTAGACCGCTACACTTCCTGCATCGTCATCGACGTCACCTCTGCCGAAGAGTCTGGCCTGCCCTGCTCATCGCACACACACCGCCGGCGCCTGCCAGCTGAGCCAACGGCCTGCGAGGATCTGCCGCTACGCGCAGCCCTTCAAGCAACCTGCCCTGCACACTACCGGAGGGAATAGCGTGGGAGACTGCAGCCCTTAGTGGTCAGGCCAGTGTCGTGTTGTTGGTCGGTCATACTCGTGCAATCGAAGTGCGACAATACTCGGCAATAAACGCACCTAGAACCTCTACTGCGTTTTAATTCTAGAACCCGTTACAGTCAATAGTTACAAGCTTTTAAATTTAATTAAATAATTGGAACAGTCTAATTAACCTACATGATTCTTGTTTAAAATATACGGCAATTTAAGTCTATAGTAATCTGGTATTTTTGTATATGTTTTAGAAGAAAACTGTAGTTAAGGAACAAGAGTTCTATTCGATTTGCATAATAATATTTGGTCAGGAAGACTCACAAATAATGTTGTTCTGTATTTTTATCGATTTTAGTGGCAAGCGACCAAACGTTCCTGGGAATGATGATCAAGATACGTAGCTCTTGGTTCATAAATTACATCACTCTTCTTGTATCAGCAGAATGTGAAGGCAATATACGCAAGCCACTGCTGCCTCGCAAGAATTAATAAGAGTAAAGAATCAGTATGACAAAGAGGAGGATGTGAGCTCGTTGATGATGACTTGCAACACTGAGGAGATCGCTTCAATAATTTTGTTCATTTTGACATCTGAGTCACATACTGATACGAAAACAAAAGATATCACCAATTCAAAATACAATGGATAAAGATTCGCATCTTAAAACAAAATTTGTTGACAGACGTTGTAAAAAGATAATTTGCATGAAAATGTATTTTGCGAACGTTTGTAGAAAGTTTCTGAACAGACAATAAACAGTTACAGTTTTGCACTGGAACATTTTCACAGTGCATGTGTTTCCAATAGCGTTATGACAATAAATAAACATAAACACACAAAAAATGTTTGAATCAACTGTTCTGTTATTGGTTTAATAGCGTTCTCTGTAAACTGTAATTTTGCGTCCAGTGATGTGGGCTATTAAGTAGATCTTGTAAAGAAATATATATTACAGGTGCATAATAATACTTTCGGACACAAATAGACTGCGGCGATCAGATAACTAATAAAAACTAATGTTTATTTCTAAATATATAGTGCAGAAAAATGACTTAATCATAGGACAAGTCTTATGCTTATCAAAATCTAAATTTGGCCATACCTACTCTGTACTGATAGTACAAAATCATGTTATTCTCTTCGCTTGCCATATTTTAGGCAATCAATAATAATTGTGCACAAGATGTTTAGATGACCGAGTTGTCCCGAGATGCAATTTTTATATTATAATTACTGCAAGTTATCAACGCCGCAGACGAAAAGAACTATAAGTTTAAAAAATTATAGAACTGAGACACTTAGTATAAATTAAAGGTATAAAGGTTATCATCATCATCATAGCGCTTTCTGGCTATATCTCTTCCACTTCGCACGGTCTTCAGTATCCCTGGTGGTTAGTTGATTTATTAAAGGTTTAAAGGTATCCAAAGCCAAATATTAATCTAAACTAAATTAGCACAGAAAAAGGGGGCCAACAATCAATCTCATAAAGGTCAAAATACAATCTCATTTCTAAACAAATTGATATCTATATAGTTGAAAATGTCAACCGTCCAGCAAGCTCAAAATAAATGAGTAGTCATCAGCAATGATTCAGTACGTAGCCCCAACGTGATATACGCCACGTTGTAGCTAAGATACAACTATGGTTACCGCAAGAGCGCCCGTGATGTACTGTTATTGGCCCTCGGCCCTTCGCACAAATGAATGGCCAGGCATGGGCGATGACTAATGGCTTATAATAAAATTGATGTCAAGTAGAAGTGTCTTGGTGTAGCGATGGGCCGTTGAGATACAGTGATTTAAGTTCACTCATAATTTTGAGGATGAAGATCGATTTGTAGTTTAGTTTTGTCAATATTAGATTATTTTAAAGGAATGTTTTCATGACTCGCTGTGGGAGCCTAGCTTTTACAAATTGGGAAAGGAGAAATAGGTGTGTAAGATTCCCCTGGAGTTGTTCGGAACTTTAACCTTCGCAATCTCATCTCTTGTTGAATGAAACTCAAGGGTACGGATATTTGTAGTTTACGTGTATTATATATTTGGATTGGAGTGCTTCTCTGGTCTAAAATAAGTATTCTAATATGAACAGCCAAAATCTGTTCAGAGCTTTAAATATGTATGTATTAATGAGTATATTTAGAAAATATGCCTACAAAATGATTATATTACGACACCATCGTGACAAATAATTACTAACATAATTCTTATCCATCCCAAGGTTGCCAGGAATAGATCACACTTGATGCTTAAAATCATCGTATAAATAAATTGTTTGTTATAAGTTTGGTGCGCAATAAAGAACACTATTACTCTATCTATGATTATGAAAAATAACAGAACATGTTATCATCATCATCAGCCTGCCATAGCCCACTGTTGGATATAGGCCTTTCCAATGGCACGATGACAACGCGGATGAACCCGATTTTTGGCATGTTATCAAAGAGATATTTAAAATATCCTACAAAATGGCGTATCAGTTAGCAAAGTCAGTGGCGCGGACGAAGCAATGGCGTGCACAAGTTTTAATTACTCCGAGCATACTTATGTAAACAGCTGTAGAGGTACGCAAAACTTGTCGGGCGGTCAAAAATTATGAATGTATGTCAAACAACATCCAGAACGGACCGGAGGGGTCTCAAGTTTTCACAATTTTTGCCCTTAATCTCACCAAGAGGGAAAGTTTGAAACTCATTAGACCGAGGCGGATACGGAACACCTCTCGCGACAAATTAAATTTAATTCGACCGTAATCAAGACGTTTTTCTATGATCCCGCGATCCCCAGATCCTACTTTTGGATTATTGTCGGATGTCTATTTGTCGGATGGTCAACTTCTCACAAACTTCCGTTCGTTAACAACTTTTACAAAACTTTTCCATTTTAAAGTTTTGTTGTATTTGGTAATTTATTTTCAAGATCCTTGTTGTCATCGCCGATCTCGGTAATGAACGAGCAATTTATATTAAATTCATTAATTATTCAGTTCCGTAATGCGTTACGACCTAATTTCTATTATAAGAATTACAATCGATTTTACTTTCATATTATGTTACCAAATTACTTAAACTCACGTAGTGGACTATAAATATTATTTATATCAAAATACATTGACTTTGTAATGCAATTTCAGAGTAATAGTGAGATGTACTTACTCTTAAGAATAACTATCATTGTGCCAGATGAAATAAGTCAATCCAGTTCCATCACGTCTTCATGGTTAGTATGTTATCTATGTAGTCCCACAGATGGGAATAAAGAAAAGCGAAATTTGTTTATAAATGTACCTCATTTTAACGGCACCTCCTCCTTGAGTCGTTCTCCTCATGACTGAGGATCATGATTCCCCTGCTGGGATGCATCTATTTGCTTCACGATGTTTCGCCATTTGTGTCTGTCCTTGGCGTCATGGAGAGCGTCGTGCAGTTTGGTGTTCAACGCTGTCCGGAGCTGGTCAGACCATCTTACGGGACTACGTCCTCTTGGGCGTTTGCCGTCAACTTTACCAGTCACCATAAGTTGTTCCAAGCTGTCACCTTTTTTCCGGGCAATTTAACGGCACAGACAGTATGAATAACCTATCATCATAATTATCCTAGCGTTGTCCCGGTTGCTATCCAAAACGGTCCGTTTTCCTGCTCTGCCCGTGGAGATTTAAATAATACCATCAGGGTGTAGGGTTCCAACACACGGCGACTTGAGTTTTCGAAATGACGTCCATATTAAATTGTTACTTATCTATCGCTTCTCCCGTGCCTCGGTGAGCAGCTAAGGTTCCAGCTGTTATGGATCTTTGACTGTCGTTATGAAGAGAAAGTACCCTGGATATACTGACACTGGTGCCATAGAATATTCTGATTCCTTTGAGTTGCGGAGGTCAAATATTTTGTTAAATCTATTCAAACTACATAATGGATCTCGAGCTCTGAAAGTCTTGGATGCAACCAGAATAGCTCTAGGACGATAATGGTGAATGTTTCGCTTAAAAGTTCTATCAGACGCTATATTAAACGTTACTATTGAAGAGTGGGCCATCTCTTGTGTATATTGAATCCGTTAAAAGTTATAATGTACTAGTATAATCAACATTCAAAATACTAATTTTATTACCACACAATTTGTACAATATTTGGGGAAGGTTGAAAGTTGCATCAGTACAAGAAAAGTTGAAAGGAAATCGTCTATTATGGTATGGACTTGTCATGGCGAGGGATGAAAATCATGTGACTAGGAAACTGATGAATATGAGAGTTGAGGGATATAAGGAAAGAGGAAAACAAAAAATAAATAGGGATAGATTGTGTGAACGATGACATGAATGAAACCCGTTCAGTCATTTCATCCAGTTCTATTAACTGAATAATCTGATGACGTCTATAGGAGAGGATGGAAGAGAGAGAGAGACGTTATGCGCCGACGTATACCCCAAGTGATTAGGGAGCAGGGCAGGCAGAGGAAGATAATATGTACAATATTAACCAAAAAAGTGGGCAAACTGTACAGTAGCGATCGAGTAAGATATTGATAATTTGATCACGCTGCAAATCAGTCGCATAAGAAAATAGACCCCACACTATGATCTCAAAGGGACAATTTTCGATAAATAGTTGACAGTCCTGTATTATTTTTCGCGTGATTTGGCATCTGAAATGGAAATAAAACGTTGTAAATAAAAAATAAAGTACAATACTGAGGAACTTATAAAATATTAAGTATAGTAACCAACGGGATAGAATAGATTTACATAAATATTTAGGGAATTTGATCATAAATGCACGGTGTCAAAAGACCAGCCGAAGTTTACTGGATTTGCACATCATGCCAAGTCTTACTTAGCAAAAATAACCTGGGCTCAATTTTATTTTTTCAGTAGACACATTAGTTTATAAGCCGCAATGTAAAGTGAGGCGGGTTCTGGAGTGGCGACCACGTACCGGACGACGCAGCAGGGGTAGGCCTCCCGCAAGGTGGACCGACGATCTAGTTAAGATCGCGGGAAGCGGTTGGATGCGGGCGGCTCAAAATCGGTCTGTGTGGAGAACCTTGGGGGAGGCCTATGTCCAGCAGTGGACGTCTCTAGGCTGACATGATGAATGTAAAGAGAGCGCGTGCAACGCTCGAGATACCTGTCCATGTTTGCATGGGATATCATAGAAAAATGGCGCAAGAAATACATCGGTTATATACCTAATTAGAAAAAAAATATGGTAACTTTGAGCCTCAATATCTCCTGACGCAGTAATTACTCAGGTATCGTGCTGAAGTAAAAAATATTCATAAATATTGGTACATGGGTATATGGGTTTAAATGTCTTATGTTAAGGGTCTTGTTACACCCCGTATAATACAGTTGGTTTAACTGGTTTTAGTGTAGAGATTCCTGCCAATCGTAACAGTTTTACAATGTAATTATATTATCATATTACTTACTTCGCTCTATTAACATATCTCCAGCGGTGGTTGACTGGTTTCATAGTTATCTGTTTGGTCGCCGACGGCGTGTGCGCGTTGAAGACACGTACTCTTCATGGTGTAATACAGCTGCCGGTGTACCGCAGGGTGGCGTTCTATCTCCGTTACTCTTCGCAATTTTTATAAATTCTATATCCCGTAATTTAATTTCGTCCTACCACCTTTACGCAGATGACTTACAAATTTACTCGCAGGCACCCCTAAAATCAGTAGCAGACGCTTTTTCTTCAATAAATGCTGACTTAACGCAAATATGTGAGTGGAGCAAAAAGTTCGGCCTCAAGGTAAATCCCTTAAAAACGCAGCTTGTTCTTATCGGCAGTCCTAGGATGATCTCGAGGGTCGATTGGTTAATGTTGCCTGAGGTTAAATTCGACGGTAAAATATTACAATGTACAGACCATGTAAAAAATTTGGGCATATATCTGGATAGCAATTTAACATGGGGCCATCAAATACAGGAGACCAGTCGTAAGTTGTTTGCGTCAGCGGGTTCCTTACGTAGGCTGCGGAATTTTCTTCCAACAGCCACTAAAATTGCGCTTGCTGAATCTTTACTCCTTCCAGTACTCGATTATGCCGATGTCAGCTATCTTGATCTCACTGAGCAGCAACTTGACAAACTTGAGCGTCTCCAGAATTTTTGTATAAGATTCATATTTGGTCTTCGCAAATATGATCATGTATCAGAATTTCGTAACAAACTCAAGTGGCTCCCAATTCGTCTTCGCAGGAATACTCATATTCTTATATTATTGTATAACGTTTTATTCGATCCTAGCACTCCACTGTATCTCAAAGAACGTTTTAAGTTCCTCCATGACACACATTCAAAGTTCCTGAAGTCGTCAGAGAATCTGAGACTGCACATACCAACGCATTCAACAAACTTCTTTAGTAAATCCTTTACTGTCCAGGCAGTGCGCTTGTGGAATGCGTTGCCATTAGAAATTAGGCAAGCAAAGTCAATAGGCATATTTAAAAAGGCTTTAAACAACATTTCCTAGCTAGTAACTAAGTCATTGTTTATAGCATGATTTTACTATAATATCTAAACTGTAATATGTATGTATGTATATTATTATGTATTATGTATATTATCACGTATATTAATATGTATTTATGCACCGTATGTATATGTTAATTTAAGCAAGTAACTTTATTACTACACCATTGCATTATTATATCTCTCTAGTCTATTTCTGTCCATCCAAAGGTTGCCTGTAAGAAATTGCTTCTAGCGATAAGGCCGCCCATTGTGCATTTAAATTGTAAACTTAATTATTTCTCTTGTCTCTGTAAAATTTCTATGTATGGTATACAATAAAGTATTATCTAATCTAATCTAATCTAATCTAATCTATATTAGTACTAGAGGATGCCGCAACTACGTCCGTACATTAATACTAATTTAACCGTTTCATCCCGTGTGTGATAGCCTTGTGTGATCAGAGATGTTTACGTCTACATAGAAGTAGTCGTCGACCGATGGTCATTTTCATTAGTCTGACTTCACGTTTAATTAATTCAATGAATAATGGCGGTATGCATAGTAATATAAATGCCAAAGGCACTTCTGCAGCCTTTGGTAACAATGCTTGTACAAGACGACTCTGAATGAAAAGAGAGATAAAATTAGTAAGCCGTGGAATTAAAATACTTAATTAAAACAATAATATTATACAAAGTAACATACCACATTTAAATTATCTATGAATAAATAAACCTAAATAACAGTGTTGGCTACGTTGTACATTATTGCAGTAATAATCTGAAATCAATAATCGAACATTTAGATGAATTAACCAAAATAGGTAAACGCAAATTGGTATGTACAAGTAATGATGTAAATACTAGTATTTTTTTGTAACAGACTAGTTTCTACTTTGAAAGCTGGGACAGAGATAGTCCAGTGGAGATATCCATTAAAAATTTATATCGTCATCCTTATGGGTTGCAAAGCTCAGATGGAAGGTGCAACGTGAAATTCTATGTGGTCAGCGGACTCAAGGCTTTATTACAAAAGCCATGAATGCAACTGGATTATGGACAGTGATGATGAAGTGACATACGTGTAGTAAGCTATAAAACGATATTAACCAGAATTTTGATTGGTGTACCCAGATTGTGAACAATGTCTAAAATGAGTTTATAATTGTTCATCCAATGCCTCATCTCTGTCTTCGCTCGTTCACTATTTTCTGATATCAGTTCAGAGAGGATCTGTTGCAACTGTTTTTTATACGCAGTAATTTGGTAAAAAAGCAATTGAAACATCATAATTTCAGGCAATTATGATAATTGTGTGACCAACATTATAAATATATTGAAACAGTAAGACAAAGGGCTTGCACTACACATCCCGGGTTTTCCATCTAGTACAGGTACAGATATACAAAATATTATATTAAGAATTAGCTTCATTATTACTACCACTAAAAATGAAAACCGAGTTATTGGACAATCTGTTCCTCCGACTATAAGACCAGCAGCTTTCATGTTCTCCAGGATTTTTAGATGGTTATCGGAATCTGAACGGCAAAACCACGATATGCAGATGAGGAAATAGTTTAAAGTTAACATGGCAAAAATTAATCGTAAGCCAATGGGATATTGTCCCTGAGCTATCAGAAAAGTAAGACGTGACACTGTAATCACACAGAAAATAACACAGTACGCTCTAACAAAAAGTGTCATTCTTTTGTTTGAACTAATTTTGAAATACAGCCCCGTTGCTAAATTAAAACATAAAATAGTTTTCAGGGTAATAATTTTCATAAGAAAAATATTAATGTATTGTATATATTTGCTGTTCATCATGTCACAATGTCTCTGATTAAAACGCGAGTTAATACTGTTAGAATAAAAGCTTTATTTGTCAAGCCTAAAAAAAACATTTTACACATCATTCATTAAAAGTTGACGTCAAAAAGAGCCTTGAATGACAATGACATTCGATTTGATCTGCTTTTAAGTAATAGCTTTATTTAATGAATTGAATAATTAATTTTAAAATATTTACACGTATATCAACCTGTCAAATCCAGCCCAGCCATGGAGATACTTTACAAATCATATCCGATAAATTCAAAATTCTCTCCAAAACTGAAGGTTTACTTATTACGTTGCCATACATAATATCATAATAATATTAAAGAGAATATTCTTTTCCAATTCAGTTGTTTCCGAAAATCATTTTTATAATTAATCCACCCACAAAATCAGTTCACACACAGCAAAGCACTTTTAAATTGTTTATTTTACAGATTTAGCGAAACGAGCGGCGCAATCACACACTTGTAGCGAGGAGCGATTTTTGAAGGACTCTAATTTATTCAGAGTGGGTAGGTTTAAAAGAATGAATTTGAGTGAATTGTTGAGTGAATGTTGCTAGAGTAATAATATTTGTTTTATTTGTGCGTGTTTGAGTAAATGGTTTTCTGTCTATAATTATATTAATTTAATTACATATTTGATTCTGGCGCAGACATATCCGATAAATTCAAAATTCACTCCAAAACTGAAGGTAAACTTATTATGTTGCCATAGATATAATAATACCTACTTAATATAAAATACTAATATTCTTTTCCAATTTAGTTTTTTCCGATTTTTTTTTATAATTACTAGCTTTAACAACATGTTCTATCTTCTTTATTTATATTTAATCAATGAGGCATTATATTAGTTACATCAAAAAGATCTATTATCGTTCATTTTAATGCAACTCACTTCTTGCGTTGTCACAATGTAACATTTGAGGCATAACGTTGGGCATGTCACAGGGTTCATATCTTTGACCAACGCTATTACAATTTTTATCTTCGACATTGCAATAATGATGTCTTTGCTTCAATTGAAAATTAACACAACTTTAATTTCATATATCATACTTTGACCTATATTCTAAACGCCGATTCTGTGTAAATATGTGTGTATACACATGTACCTATATGCGTGTCTATGTGTATGTTTGTGTAGCTCTCTGACTTTAGATATATAAAAAAATATAGTTACATAGTTGTTTGTAATACGCATCTATACGCTGAAGGGTTAATGATTTCAAATAAGCTATATCAGAAAATAATACGTTATAGCTTATTTGTAAACATTATCATCATCATGAGTATACATGGATACATACATATAGTCAACAAGGAAAAATTATATGACTATAAAACCTGTACACAGTTATTTGTTTTTGGAAAACTTTATACTTATTTTCACTATTTCTTGAATATGCTTGTTTCAGTTACATCGTTTATACTGTACAAACCAAAACGACCAATGCTCGTACTACGAACTTTTTTTACCAGATGACATATTAGTATATTTTACATTATTCCAAGCCCAATAGTGAATAACTTTAATCAAAGAACTGTGCAAACTGTACAGTAGCAATTGAGTAATAAATTGATAACTTGACAACGCTGAAAATCAGTCGCATATCGTAAAAAATAGTCGCCATATTGTGATCTCGAAGGGACTACGTTCGATAAATACTTGACAGCCTTGTATTATGTCCCGTGATTTGGTACCTGAAAAGAAAATAAAGGATTATCATAGACAAGCATATCCACAAAATCTTTTACTCTCATAATTAATAGCGTATGAGATTTTTAAGATATTAGATTTCAGATTATAGCTACAGTTTTGTTATTACTAGTATTTTACAAATAATTATACTTATGTACTGTCATGTCTGTTTTAGTTCTTAGGATTAGTATTTCGTAGTGATTTGATTCACTCTGTTCTCAACCACACCTCATTTCAGCACTTAAATTGTATCTACTAAGCATAGAAGCTGCGGTAAGGTTTAGTGTGAGGGGTTTAACGCAGTTTGCTGTTGTTCACCTCAAAATCTCCGTAATGGATATTAACTATATATGTATATGTATAGAGCTATTTGTTATTCATAAAGCAGGGAGCACACCTGCGACCCGCAAATTAGCTAATCAATTAGTCGCATCGCGTTCGTCGGTTCACATACTGTCTACTTGAGGTATTGCCTAGTTAGTTAATGCTATTTGTAATTACTGATTAGATAGTAAAAGTTCTATGCGATTAGTAAATTATCTTATAATTTAGGGGATTGGTTTTTTTTAAACCAATATAATATTATTGTAATGCATTATTGTATTTCATTGACGAAATTAAGATTATGAATTTCAACTTCAACTTTGCTTTGTTGGTAACCTAGTTATGGTCCAGTTTCTGGTTTACGATAGTATACTCTGACCTTATTGGAAATCGAATAATAGTGTTGATGTAAATGTCGATATATTATCTTAGAATTATTATATTATCTTATTTAGTAGCTTGGAGTTTATTTACTAGTCTTTCCACAGAGCTTCCAGCAGAGAACACAATAGTTCGGTTTTTCCACAGAGCGACTGCCGTGTGACTTTCACAACCCAACGGGTCAGCGTTATTCCATGGTTTAGACTAGTATCAATTTATTTGACTTTCCTTAATGACTATCAAACATCTTCATTACAGCCGGAACCGATGGCCTATCTTGCTCTCCGAGACACGGGGCAAGTGATAATTAATAATTCAATACGCACATAGCTTTAAAAGGTCATTGGTGGGTGCCGTGGATTTGAAACCATCTGGCTCACCTCTGCAGTCCCTTGGTATCACCACAAGGCTATCGCGGACTTAGTAAAATTTATTAGTTTATTAATGGTCATGTGTTCGGTATCTCGACGATGCGTACGCGTTAAAGTGAAAAACACTTAAGGCCTATTGTGAAGCATGCATTAACCAAACGTGAAATAATAATATCTTCAAATAGATCATGAAATTAAATTGCATATAATCAAAGAAATTGGATCCAAAAGGAATAAGGAGTAGTAGTGCTTGAAATCGAATACTTTAAACCTTGTTTTATAATCCAATAAACGATTTTGCTTCTCTCATCGCCATTTCAGTGAAAGGTCAGAATAGATTATAGAATTAATGTGGACACAGATAGACAAACAAATATAACCTCGATAATACTGAAATCCATTTGACAAATAAAGCAACAATCCAGAATCCTTCAATACAAACTAAATCGAAATTGACGCTCTTACTAAACAGAAAATCTAGTAAGGCCTCCTACCAATTGCCTTCAATCAAATTCTCGGATTGCATTTCTATCGCTAGTGTTTATCACCTGCCCCAAGGCGATTCGGCCACCGACGAAATTATTTCCCCAAATGTTGTTTAGGCGTCGAAAACGGCGGAAAACGTCGGTAATTGCCCTCTCGCGATAAAAATTGGGTGAGTATATAACCGGCAGTAGGAAGGGCTGTGGTCCTAACTACACATACTCGATGCTTTATAATATAAACGTCATAGATGTGACAAAAATATGTGTAAGATGAACAAATTCCTAGCTATGAGTTTGAGAGATATGTAATGATATCTAGGCTTTGGGCTGAAATTATTGATATCCAAATATTTATACATAATACGTAAGAGGATAGTGGCAGTTAAATGATACTGACATGATGTTTGACAGTTAAACTGTCAAACGTGTAAATAAGGTGTACCTATATTAGTCGACAGGCTCGGCTAGTTCGTCCTATTCTCCTTCGACGACTATTTAGTAGATTGTGTTGATGCTAAATAATGCTTATTATGTTCTGTTGTAAGACAGACCTTTCTAGTAATATAAAACTACCCACAACATTGATATTTGATATAAATTGGCAGTACCACTGTTTGTTAATTATTAGGTACTTATTGAGAAGAATGATCAAGAGTTTTATTGACCGTTCTTTCTCTTGGTTCTATGCCTTTGCTTTGCGAACTGGGCTATAAATGTAAATGTAGAATCACGACGTAATCTAAAGATATATCCTTGTGCCAAACTGAATAAATGAAAGTATAATTTGATAGTTGTCTCTTTTATTTATCAAAACTGTCTCTACACTATAGGGAGCTTTCCTGATTCTGACATCAGAAGTGGGATAAATTTGCGCCCACAATACTAATACATCCAATTGCAAGTTCCAGAGTCTCCTCATCGTGATGCCATAATTTCAGCCCAAAGCCTAGATATCATTACATACCTCTGAAGTTCGTGTATTATAATAAAATGCCAGCACATTACCAAATTACACTTAAGTTGAAGTGACTCTGATGTGTCGACGCAACCAGTCAAAGTATGTTCACTATTAGGAGAAATTTACCAATGTTTTTATCAGATCGTAATTATTTCTATATACCTGGCATTGCTATAAAATAGTTTGCATGCGCAACTGCTAAACATAAAACTAGTACCTGTATGGGATTAAAGCCTCTTTATGAAAATGGATCTTGTTATTTAAGTTACAACAAAGATTATGGCAACTATAACAATTCATAAAAAATGAGCTGAGAAATTATTACAAACTATAACACAAACTCGCTAGCTTAAAGTAGTTTTTGGTAGTCACGATCGAGTAACGTTAGTAGTGTTGTTAGTAGCACTCGTGCAAATGAGGTTAGCCGATGAAGTCAGGGTGGTGTACGCGCTATTACCGCGCACCAGGGGGCGCACGCTGCGCAGGAATTTATGGGAGACGCGTGTTATGGTGATTTTACTAGAAAGCTTATTAAATTTGCCAAAAGTACCTACTAAAACTATTCTGAAAAAAATATTAATATGCATTTTAGTAACATTAAATAATTTGTAAAAGAGTGCCTTAAATCTTCTTGAAATCGTAATATTCATTTCTAAACGCTATTATTCGTTTTTTAAATCCGATTAGAATAGTAAACGGACCCCGGGTTCTAACTGGGATAACGCTTGAATTATAGAATCGTATACCACGTCAGAAGATTATGCGAAAACTGAAAAATACCAATCCACTACATTTGAAGAATTTTTATTATACACACATTTGAAATTTATTTTTGACTAAGTTTAAGTTCTTATTGAATGCTATGAGATCATCAGCTACAAACATACAAGTAAATATAATTATTGTAATGTTGTCTCCATATTTTCTTACAATGGTTAAATATCACAAAATTAGGTTTTAATTAGTCATTATTCTTCTATCACTAGAAAGTTCGCTTAAACGCACTGTCTAGAGTTACCGTAGGCAGGTAGGAAATTGTTCAGAGGTGCGCAGTGGAAGTCTGTAATGCATCCACCTGACCACGGTAAGGCAAGGACCTAAACACAATGCACTGCGTTGCACAGTGAATCACAACTAATAAATAAGGGTTACTTACCAATGATCTCTTGGCGTTGCTCTTGAGTGGACCTATAAGATTAACTCATAATTTTGGCCAAAATAACAAGAGAATCGTTATAAATACCACAGGATCCAGTTCGGCGCAGTCCTACTCCTCGGGCACCAATCAGGAATTCACCCACGTGTTTTACAATGTTCATTAAGATACTATTTTTATCACAATTACACCGGTGCCAGTTATTGATCAAGGAAGCGGCAATCAAAACGGGTTCCAAATACAATTATGCAAGATCAAACGCGCTCATCAAAACGGAATCTTCCAGAGCTTTTTTTTCACTGACCGCGGGAAACGACGATGAACCAAAGAAGAGTGAATGACAGTTCAGTGTGAGCATAGTCAAAATTTACAATAGACTAAACTAAACGTTACTAAATCGATATAATCGACTTGACATATCACAAATAATATTTCTATTTCAAACACGCACCGTTTTCATGTTTTCATCCAAAGATTTTTATAGTGATTTGATGAAATCTTTCACATCAGTCAACTAAATGACAAACGACGACCAACGTTTTATATAAATGTTTTGTTTATGTCGATGTATTTCAATTATTGACAGAACCGTCTCAACATCCCACACTTTAATTTTGATCTAACTGAATCAACAAAGCATGAATCATTCCAGCGGATCGATTAGACAAACCAAACACGATTCTGTCAAATACTAAGCGAACATTAAATCCGTCTACGAGCAGGTTATAATCGGAACCGATAATATAATCAGTCGGAACGCATGCCGGGTGAAAACAATATGCTAATTCAATGTTTGCCAAATGTAGTGTGTCGATTCGATTCCACTCGTCGAACGGACCTACGACACCAACGTTCTGTTTATCGACTAGAGATGGGGCATTGTGCGCTGAGCCACTATCTCAAATTGTGCGTTATAATTCCAATTTAAATGCAAATCTATATTCTATTTAAAGTTAGAAAGCGGAAGGATTTGCGACGGATCATATTTTAGAACATTATTGGCTCCTTAGGTTCCGTCAGTTCATTTCCTTATTTTGCAAATATGACGGTAGTTTTAGTGTTAATTGTTATCTGTATCTGCGTTTCTGTTACGGTGGATTGCTATCGTAACGTAACAAAATATTAAATTCGTACATAATATGTGAGCCTTTTTTATATTTTAGTACCTTTACCTATTATGTATTTTCTTATATATAGTGTCCTTTAGGTCATTTATTTTGGTAGTTTAGCTACTAGGGAGAACCGTTATTTGTGTTCATGTAGTTGTTTAGAATTGAAGGTATCCACTTTATTCGGTGGGTGTCGTATGAGGCGAAATAGTTACATTGGAAAGAGATGGAACTCGACATAGTAGGTTAAATTCTCCTATTGTGCTTTTGGACGTTCTCTGACCAGAATGGATATCTATCCTAAAAAGGACAGGTCAAAAGTACCCTTAACAGAAGAGCATACATGAGAAACTTAATGGGAGTGAATGAAGCAAGAGAGGTATGTCAGGATCGTTACAAATGGCGTTCCGTAGTCTCTGCCTACCCCTCCAGGAAACAGGTGTGAGCAGGCGTGTAACGTGGCGTCTATATATGTATGCATTGTGCTTTTGTGACGCAAATTAGAAGAATTCTTTGTCCATCAGTGGACTTGAAATACTGTTAGATGATGATGATGATATATTTGTATCTCAACATTTTATCTTATTTAAGCAAATACTTAATCCTACCTTGGGTTGAGAAATATTCATTATTAAAGAAACCAATATTATTTTTTAGGGTTGATACGGGACTGAAACTGAAAATCGGATACCATACGGAAGTTTCTACAAAAAAAAATTAATATTAGAATTGTAAGCTACAACATAGTATAACATTTGAAACACACAGAGCCGAAAACAAATAATTTTGAAACAGTGAGTACTATTCAACAACTACTGCTTGAGTGTTGCACAACAAAACGACAGGTTCACATCACTAGTTTCTGTAAACACACAGTGCAACGGACTTTACAAAGCTTCGAAAGTGCTGTAGGGAGCTCAATTGAGCAAAGAATGTTAATGCATTGTGAAAATATTTTATAAATTCGTCATCCTTTTCTTCTGACAAAGATTCGAATACAAACATGAACAAAAAGCGCAGTAAAAGTCACGAAACAAATAAGTAGGTATGAACGACGGATTAAATATGGAACGAATTTTTACTTTACTGTGTTTGTATGATCCGGCGCACATTTTCCAATATTTGCGATGATCATGAATTGAACTGATGCAAAACGAGGTTTGCAATTTAACAACGATGAAAGTTCTGCATGAAATACACTTCTATTTCATCCTATTACTGCATAACATTGTACGACTTAAACAAATATAAAGCGATTTAAAAAGAACAAAATTGTGACGTTACCTGAGTGCTAATAAAAAATTATTTAATAACCTACATTTTACTACTTCCAGGGCTCAAAATAGGCGTTGAATGTTTGTCTAAAAAGCCATAGATTTTGCAGCTACAACATATACAAAAGCGGGCTGCAGCTATTAACATACAAAATCTAATCTAACCCGAGTGAAACCGCAAGGCATTACTCACCATACATACTGGAAAATATGTAAGTAATAAAGTCGGTTAAGTTGTTTCATAAGAAGCTGTTTAGATTGAAACTACTTCAGAATATTATGCAGCTAGGTAATTGTCTTGCACTCATAGTAGTATGGTATATAGCGCATATAGAGCAAACGCTTTTATTTTTGCTTAGTAATTCTATTGCGGTGTCACTTTGATTTTTTACGTTTGACGGACAATGCTATGGTTCTGATTATGAAAAGTTCTGTCGCCTAATAAGCTAAGTAGACGGAGCCCTGCGAAGCAAGGCTCCTATGTTCTAGTGCAGGGTACCTAATAAGGTATTATAAAAAGTTCTCGTCCGCCCCGGATACTTAGATACTAACCTAATAGGTTATGTTAGGTTCTCTTGTGACCCCGCACTCGAAAATAGGAGCGAAGCAGGGCTCCGTCTACTTAGCCTATTGGGCGACTAGGTAATTTTTGTTCACATCTAACGAGTTAATAGTGCTTTTGACTGATGCTTTATTGCAGTTAAGCCTACTTTTGACGAAGAGCGTCAGTCAAAAGTACTTTTGACCGCCAATTTGCAGTCAGAAGTACTAATAACCAATAATTTTCAGACAAAACCACTTTTGACCAACCTGTTCAGTCAAAAGTACTTTTGACTGATTTTGCTAGTCAATAGTACTTTTGACTGGTTAAGAGTTTCGGCTGCAACATATACACTTTGTTTCATAGTTTGTCGATAAAGCTGGTATTTTGATTAACGCCTCACCTTTGCGCTCTTTTGATTGATACTGCATCTAGAGAGAAGGGATAATATAACAACCAAATTTAGGTAACAACTGCGATACGTCACTATACTCCTCATCAACATGCATATGTTAACTATTCTTTTACTTCACACGAACCTCTACTCAATATTACAAATGTTAGGCTACACACCTCCACGTTGCACCAAGTTTCATCAACCGTTTAGAAAACGAAAATAATTTACAATTAACGCATACTTTTACCGCCGCGTATTTTTATTTTCTCTTCACAATAATTGGTACAATGTTACAATAGTTACGTATCGCTTACAATCTACACATGACCTAACATTGTGAGAGATTAGTGCCTGAAAGGTTTGTTAAAACCTGTGTCACAGGTCAACAAGACCCTCCTGCAACTATAGTACATACAAAGAAGTAGCGGTCTAGTAAACTTACAGTTACCCAGAAAATAAAATAACCAAAAAAAGCAAAGTAACAATAACGACAAAAATAAAATATAAAAAACGGTATAAATAATATCGTTAAGCCAGATTGAGTTACTGTTGAGTTAATATATGTGTGTCTAAGAATCATACAAAGATTGCCCGATTTTTCATTTTCGTCGACTCTTGGTCGTGAAGCTTGGTCGTGATGTTGAATCACGGTCTAATACTGCTTTCCTTATGTTATGGTAAAGTAAACCATTCATTGCAGGATCCACCTGGCCAGCTTGCGATTGACTCGCACACCTAGCAATATGTTACTGCAAACTGTCTCTTGTCTATATTTTCAGGGCAATACAGCCTTAAGTATTACATGTAAACAATAATTATGCTTCGAAACTAATCACCAAACTTTTCAGTAAGCGAGTACATGATTAATTATAACATCATAATTATTTTAATACCCAATTATGAACAAAGCATAATAATTTGTCCACGTTACCATAGATTGGAACAAAGGACACAACAACGAGAATTTAGGTCGATATATTTTAATCAAGCACCGTCGAGCCGACTGCGCTAAATGAAGTTATGGTTCACTGTTTACATGCCAACCTTGATAGATAAATGAAGCTATAAGCTTTAGCCATGGGTTTTGCTTTTAGCCATTTTCATATACATCACCATCATCATCGTATTTGTTTATAAATAACCTGTGCTGCACTGGGCACAGGCCCGTTCTAATTATGACAAAGGTTTGACCAATGTACTGCTCGCTGTATTCTCACGATCATTTCTTTTACGCCGCTTGTTTACATAGCTATCAAACATAATATTACATGAGTAACTAGGATGTGAAACTGTAACTTTATTATTGAAACTATATAATATGTACTTGAAAAACCTAGTTATTATTAATCACAGACTGACACGTCGATTTTTTAGGGCATTTTCACACTCATCTGAAAAATACTGAGGCATCGTGTCGATATGCCAGTGTGTAGTAGACCTTACCCTCTCGACAACGCCGCTAGTTCCGAGATTCCAGTAACAATTCAACCGCCATTACTTCAGTGTTAGTTACATAGTTAATATAAACTGTTGGCTCGAGAGCCTCGACTCTCTACAATACATCCTCTCAATATACGACAATTTACTTCCTTCTTAGCAATTTCCACTAAACTCGTAACCAAGAAGCTGGAATTCCAATTTACAACTTCATTGTTTTCCAAGGAATTTCCATCTCGATTTAGAAATATAATAAAGTATCGTCTTCGTAAGCTGTGCCGCTGCGGGAGATTTTATTATAAATTTTACATCACAAGTAAGAATCCCGTGAAATTTAATTCTCAAGATGGACGGAGCGTTGTGCAGTTTTCAACCCCTGGTGCAAGTACGGTGGTGTTATTAGTTTAACTTATATATGTCTGTGGAATCGAAGCTTATAAATGAATAAATCGATTATGATACAGTTTATCTTAAAGGCAATATCGGTGTAAAACACCCTGGTCCATTTGGTTTTTAGCCGCTACACTCTTGGATTGTGATGAGCTTCAGCATGACAACTCAGGAGGATACACGACAGCGCTTTGCGCTTTCGTGTATCCTCCTAAGTTGCCAGTAGCCCTTAAAAGCGCCGGGGGAGTGATCGTTTGCACCTGCAGTTTTTTTTTAATGTTGATACCCGCATAAAACTTAAATATTTACTTCGTTACACTTTATTTTTAACCCTGAATTTGAGCACAAATAGCAAATAATTCGCAAACAAACGTTCGAATGCACAAAAACAATCATTTCTATTTATCCCAAGTTGATTCGTTCCTTTATTTGCAGAGCTCGTGAGTTTCTTTGACAAATCTTACACGAAGGCTTCGCAAACACGTTCAC
This sequence comes from Euclidia mi, assembly GCA_944739405.2. NCBI lineage: Eukaryota > Metazoa > Arthropoda > Insecta > Lepidoptera > Erebidae > Euclidia > Euclidia mi. Next base: position 8,273,487 of record OX123185.2, read on the forward strand.
ATGAAAGGGTTATTTCGGAGTAAGTTTATTCAAGAATGTCTTGGACCTTTCTAGCTTAGTGCATAAAACTTTGCGAACTCCTAATGGAACAAAGCACTTCTTTATTATTTAGGCTCCCAAATTATGTTTGCTTATTTACTTCAACTATATTTTATAAACTTTAACTTTATAAACTTTATTTTAGAATGTGAGAGTAGTTGTTTTATTTTGTAGAGCAATGATGTTATACTTTTTGAGCCGAATACGTAAATAGGGAAAATGTTTTGACTCATATGGAAGATTAAACATTCAATCAATAGTTTCTTTGAAAATAAAATTGTTTTTACATTGCATGAGGTTATTTGTATGCAAAAGTAAAATAAATTAATATTATCAAATTTTATGTTCAGACTTTATTGCAGAGCAAACGTCTTCACATTCTTCACCCCATATCTACTCGTGTTTCTATTTTCATGGTTTTTGTAGCAGCCCAAAAATTAATAAAATTTATTGCGGTAAGTTTCACATCAGCCGAAATAGTCCACTGCTGGACTAGGCCTCTCCTTTGAAAGGAGAAATTGGCCTACTTTACCACGCTGGCCAAACGGGTTGGTATAAGACTAAGAAGTCACGGAGCGATTTTCACCCGCGACCGCCGCGGTGGTGGAACTGCGGTTTTATTTCTAAACTCACGAGACCGGTTACTTGCGCGGTTTCGTAGCCGTCGCGGCTGCGATCATCGCCCGCAGACGTGGCGGGCGATAATCGCCGTTGCAAGACGGGCAGTAAAACGATCATTAGTAGATCGATTTCAATATCCATTTTATAATGTTTGTTTAATTTTAAACATGCACAAACATTTGTAAAGATGCCACAAGTCACTGGCTAGTGCAAAATGACGTTGATTTTCTGCCCCTCGCCAGCAACTGCGGCCCGCTAACCGACCGCAGAGCGCGCGGGCGCCAGCCACCGAGGCTGCGGTTGACCGCGGCCCGCACGATTCCACTAGTTGCCCGCCGGTGCAGCGAGAACCGCAAACAACCGCGCACACCGCGGGCGTAAAACGCGTCATGAGTTGTGTTTTAATTACTTACATATATATCTGCATTCTACAGAAGCTGCGGGCCCGCAACCGCGGCGGTCGCGGGTGAAAATTGCTCCGTGAATTCTTAGCCTTAGGTTTGTATCAAGTTTTCCTTCCCTTGCAGTGTTGTTCTCTGCATTATATTCTCCATCTGTCGGCTCGTACGACACCCATGGGATGATATGGGGTGGTGACATTTCGTATTCTTAATCCGTCACCACACGCACATTAGGTAAGTACCCACAATAAAATGACAATGTAGCAAACATTAGGTACATATGTCGAAGATTCGTGTCAATCACTACATACCAGTAGTATAAAACAAAGCCTGTCTGTCCCTATGTAGGTATACTTAAATCTTAAAAACTACGCAACGGATTTTAATGCGGTTTTCTTTTAATAGATAGTGGTAGCGCCATCTACCTTTCCATCGAGAAGTAATCACGTCAACGTCAATGGTTCGTCGCTGCTCGGCCAATCCGAGCGATCCTTTTCATAAATCCCTTCCCGAAACACCTCGCTATTGGCCACCTTGCTCAACGGCGACGCAGAAGATTCGAGACGCTGAGATCGTGTCCGCCATACCGCACCGCACCGCTATAATTATTACCGCTTATACAAAACTCTACAAAACCGCTCGCGAGTGAAAGTGATTTGTGTAGTGGAGTGAATCAAGCCGTTTCATCTCGAAAACACCAGGAGACTCCCCTTCTGAGAAGAAGAAGATTGCCGTGCAAGGTAAGAGGTTCATTTCTACACCATACTTTCTCTCCCATTCCAATCCTAGGCGACCAGAACTCGCCATCCTTTAGATTTAGTCCATTTTTTCCCAAATCACCTAGGAACCTTCGGTTTCGGTGTAACGCCGAACCAGATAGTACGATTAAAGAGGAAGGTTTATATGTATAATTGACGCAGGCGAAGCCGCTGGCGACGTGTAGTAATCTATAATATAAAAATGAATCGCTGAATGTGTTGCTAAGAGCAAATCTCGAGAGCAGCTGAACCGATTTCGCTTTTTTTATAATATGTTCCTTGAAGTACAAGGATGGTTTTTACGGAGAGCAACATGAAAAAATTAAAGAATCGGCTGTTAGGCGGTACGAAGTTCGCCGTGTCAGTAGCTAATCTATAAGTACTTAATATAAAAATGAATCGCTGAATGTGCGCAAATCTCGAGAGCAGTTGAACCGATTCCGCTAATTATTTTTTTATAATATTGCATTAATTACTTTGGTTTTGCAGCTTCAAGAAAATAAATAAGATTTGCAATATCTTAATATGAAAATAAAAAAATGGATGATTACAGTTTAAAGTTTGATGATGTTCTAACGATGTTCCTTTTACCCAAAACGCATCACAATTATATCAATTCAATATTTTTGAAGCACCTACGATGTGCTTGGCCAGAGTGGGGCGGGCGACCCACGCGGCGCGTTCGCAGGTGCGGTGTACAGTGTTTGTCAAATACCTATTGTATTTATAGATGAAGAAGAATTATTTTTACTAGAAAAGTTTGTACTTACTAGGAATAGTTTTTTTTTTATAAGATTAGGCGGCAAGCGAGCAGACGGATCGCCTGATGGTAAGCAATTGCCGCCGCCAGACACAAGCAACACCACAGGATTCACAAGTGCGTTGCCGCCCGGAAAAAAATAATCATAAAATAAAAACTACTAGGATCACCTGAATAAATTTTAATGGAACCAATTCGGAACTATTCCGCATCAAACAAACAAAGAATCACATACAAAAAATATACCGGCTAAATTGAGAACCTCCTTCCTTTTTTGAAGTCGGTTAAAAATATAATTTATTCCGTTACATAATAGTACCAACAAGTTGCTAACAATTCTACAGTCCTACGCATTCTTCACAAATCAATGAGTTTGTCGACAATTTGAATAGGTATATTATGTTTAACTTAGAGCGGCCACGCATACTCGGTATTCGGCCTGATCGCCTGTATTGTTATTTTGTTTATTAAGGAATAATAAACAGATATAACATATATGTTACAGCCCAATGCATTATCAACGTCGTATAAGACATTTGATACACAATAACTGTAAGAATGTGATAGAATAAAAAAAAGTGGTATAAAATACATTAAATGAGATAAAAGCATCATAATACTTCTTACAAGAAGTAGAAGTTTTGTCACGAATATTCAGTATTCGCCCTTATTTATTTATTGATCGCATTGTTGAAGTGGCTTATATTATGTAGCAGAGGACTATGGCAGGTTGAAGATGATGATGATGATTATGACGATTCATTAATCAGCCATATTACGAAAATCAAACTGTGAAAATAACCAACCATAATACTTCATAATTTATTTAACTGTGTTAAATAAAACCATTCTGAACAAATACAACGTATATCATGAACGAAATATGCATATTTTTTGTGACTAGCGATTCGGCCGCTATTTGGTATTCTGCATTCGGACGATATTTGGCCGTGTTTCATTTTCGTGATATTGGCGACTCTATTTTAATTTATTGGAGGCTCTACAGCGTGTCTCGACGAGCACGCCAATTGAACTTTTCAAACTCATATAGCTCTCGATTTATCGAATACCTACCGAGGAAGTAAATTTTAATTACTCGTGTTTTCAATATTGCAGTACCGCTGGAGTTTACTAACATCACTAAACTCTAATGTATCCACTTGATATTACGGTCTGTAAGTAATAGCTTATTAATAAGTTACTAGTTTATTATCGTGGCTCGGCTCATCTGGTTGTGGTTATAGCCAATGTACTGTTCTTATGAATAAGTTATTACTGGAAATTTTCATCAAGATCCACTCAGTAGTTTTTGTGTGAAATAATATGAGACATGCAAGTTTGCTCACGATATTTTTGTTCACCGTTTAGTAAGCGATAATTAGCAATTTAATACGTACTTATTTTTAAAAAGTCAGTGATGCGCGCCGTGGTTTTGAACTTCGGACCATAGGCCTAGTCTGTCATTTGCTGCACTAGACTATCACTGCCGTTTAATGTCGCAAGTCATGATAAATCTTGACTATAGCATTCAAGTATAATTACTTGAATGCTTATTAATATAAGACAAGACGAAAGTACTACGAATGCAAAGTCAAAGCATTTCAACGTCGGTGTAATATCTTAGATACTGTCTAAGAAATAGCACAAAACCCAAGCATTAAAACAGAAAGACGTGTAGCGAACCTGGCTTACATTCATGATCGCTCGCACATGAAGCGTGGATTATTGTCATTAGTATGAGATTTTGAACAAAGCATTGGGTAGAACAAACTAGAAAGTACTGAAGTTGTGTTTACTTGTGTTTACGGATTTAATTGCGATATATTGGTTTTACTGACGTTACATTTAAACCAAATTATCTCGAAACTACATCATTTATTATCCGACGCGGCGACGATTTGGTCAAGTTACAGAAACCGTGATCATGGAAGACTGAGATGACATTTGTTTACTTTCAATGTGTAACATTCGCGTACACCCAAGAATATCCTAAACTAGAAAAGATTAATTTTGTTTTAAATAACATTTTTCGTATAAGTGTATTTTATAATTTAAATGACGATGATTTAAAAATGATTAAAATGACACTCCAAAATAAAAAGTTTTTGGAATTGAAGCTGAAATTCAATCCGAAATATACATGACCTTAACTTTAATAACGTTTTTCCTAGAAACAATTATATTCAATTTTCCCGTATTATTCTCAAATGTCAAGCACATTACCCTAACGTTTGAATATGATATCTTTCAATTATGTCAGTACTAGGAATAGGTAATATGATTGAACTGTCTTACAAACTTGTTTATATTTATAAAGTTATTTTTTATACTTGCCTTGTTTTCGTAACCTACTTGATATTATAAAGCTGAAGAGTATGCTTGTTTAATCTCAGGAACTACTGGTCTGATTTCAGTAATTATTTTGTGTTGGAGAAATCATTTACTGAGGGAGGCGAAATGCTATATAACATTACGTTATGAGCTATGCGCAGTAGCTCTTAATAGTTTATAAACAGGATAATGTATATTATTATTCGTATTAAACTATGCATTTACTAAAACAAGCGAGGCATTTTAAACTTTTCAGCCAAAAAAAGAACATCACCAATTTCATACTGTCCATATAGTATGAAGACATTACTTTTTAAATTCAATGAAGTTACCATAACTTTTCGAATTAAGGTTCGTCTCGTCGACTACTGTTCATCATAGAATTTCAAAACATAGTATTATTTCCATATCTCCGTCTGGGGTAAAATACAGGCAGTAAGTTTACGGAGCGTTTGCGAAGATGACACTTTGATGGGGCAGAACTCGTAACATTACTAAGTTTTCTCATACTTTTATAATGACTACGTGATGGCTGCGGTTCAATTAGATCCCCGGAGCCCGCGGGACTTAATAGAGCTTTGTTTCGGAATCTTTTAGTACACATGCTGTTAAAATATGTGTAATAATAATAATAATAATAATGCAGATGAAATAAGACAGATGTGGCATCAACACACAGTCAAAATGATACCTATTACCATCTCATCCACAGGACTTATTCCCAAATCACTTCACACATCATTACGAGAACTGGATTTACATAAGCTTACATACATCGCAATGCAGAAATCAGTTATAATAGATACCTGCTCCATAGTTCGGCGGTTCCTCACATCCACCACACAAACACCCACATCATTACACGATGAACCAAACCACTTGGCGTAAGCCCGTGTTAGGTTTTCATAAACCAGCGTCAGCTGAGATCGAAATAACATTGAACCATAATAATAATAATCATTTATTCGCACCAAACATGGTATGAAAGGGTGTTACAATCTAAAAAAAAGGTACAAACATGTTTCGCTAGATTATAGCATGCAAAAAATTCATTTTTCGACAATCTATTTGTAATACTTAACAAAACAGTATTAAAACTTTGCGTCGATAAATTCTTTTACATCATAGAAATTATATTCATTTAGCCAAGTATACAATATTTTCTTAAATGATCTTAGTTTGAATTCCTTGAAATGTTTTGGTAGTTTATTAAAAATACGTACACACATTGCTAGACAGCTTTTGTTATACCTGGTAAGTCTCGGGGTATCATTTAATACCAATCTAAAAGGATCTCTCCTATTTCGGCAATGCACTTCATCTGCTGTTTTAAACAATTCTTTATTCTTGTACACAAAGATACATATTTCATAAATGTAGAGAGACGGCAAAGGTAACAAATTCAGTTCTTTGAATATTGGCCTGCATGAATCACCCGGTTTAAGGCCATTTATAGCCCTTATGCATTTCTTTTGCGCTATAAATGCCCTATTGAAATCCACACTATTACCCCAGACTATAAGCCCGTATCGGAGTACGGATTCCACGTAAGCGTGGTAGGATATGATGGCAGTTTTTCTATTTGTTACATTTTTTATTTGCCTTAAGGCATAAACAAATTTATTAATTCTATTTGTAATATTATCTAGATGTGATTTCCAATTTATGCATTCATTTATTATTATCCCAAGGAATTTTGTATGTGTCACCTGTTTTATATGATTTATATTTAGATTGATAGTATATTTATTATTATAACACTTGTTAAATTGTATATAATATAGGATATAATATAAGATAGGATTATCATTGTATATATAATATATATATATATATATATATATATATATATATATATATATATATATATATATATATATATATATATATATATATATAATTGTATATAATATAAGATAGGATTTATCTAAATTAATTTTCAAATTATTTATGTCAAGCCAATTTAATAATGAATTAATTGTAATATTTATGTCAGACTCATGATGTATAATTGTATTATTGTTTTTATTAGTTGTCACTATGATTGATATATCATCAGCAAATAGAATGCATTTGTGATTCGTTATTTTTGTAATGTCATTAATATATAGAACGAATAAAATTGGTCCCAACACGCTGCCCTGCGGGACACCACATTCGATTTGCCTATATGTTGAGGAGTATGAAGTTAAGTAACTATTTGCGTTTATTTTATTAATAACGACGCTTTGTCTTCTACCACGTAAATAAGAGGATATCCACTGCAATGCAGGTCCTCTTATCCCCATAGCTTCCAGTTTAAGTAGTAATATGTCATGGGAAACCATATCGAACGCTTTCGATAAATCAAAAAACAACCCCGTAGTAAAGTTTCTGTTATTCACGTTCGTGAGCACTTCCTTAACAAGGGAGAAGACTGCTAGTGTAGTCGATTTAGATTTTTGGAATCCAAATTGATCATTAGTTATAATCTGAAATTTCGTGCAATAATTTATTAATCTTTTGTGCATACATTTTTCAAATATTTTAGAGATTATCGGTATAAGAGTAATTGGACGGTAATTACTAATATCAGATTGTTCTCCCTTTTTGAATAAAGGTTTGACTACGGATAGTTTTAGTGCTTCTGGAAAAATACCGAGTGAGAATGACATGTTTATTAAATATGTCAAGATCCCCGTGATCTCATTGCAGCATGTTTTCAGGATTTTCGTGTTAATTCCATCATAGCCCTCGGATGCAGTGTTATTCAGACCCATAATTTCCAGTTTGACCTCGGTCTCTGACATAGGTCTCAAGAAAATTGAATTGCCAGATCGAATTACATTAAGGTCACGGCAAGTTTTTGTTGTCTGTGTTTGTTTACCCATCAGGCCAACATAGTAATTGTTGAAGTGAGAAGCTATTGCAGTGGGGTCTGTAATCTCAATATTATTATTTTTTATGATTCCCATGTTATCCTTTCGGGTGGTGTTATTTATCACATTCTTGATTACGTTCCATGTGGCTTTGCATTTATTTGTTTGTTTATGTAATGTACATTTGCATTTATTTTAGAATTAAAAATGCATCTTTTTAAGAGCTTCAAATAATTTATATATTTGATTTTGTTACTGATACTTTTATCTTTATAGTATCGGTACCTTAAATTACGTTTGGTTTTACAACTTTGCATGAGACCTCTGCTAATCCAGTGTTGTTTCTTTTTGTTAATTATATCAATTTTTACTCGTATTTTTGGAAAGCATAATTTATAGAACAAGCATAGTAAATCATGAAAATCACTAAATGCAGCATTTACATCGTTTTCCAGGTATACACTAGACCACGATAAACTTTGTAGGCAATTCTTGAATTTTTTAATGTGCTCTAGTCTGTAATCAGTTTTGTAAGTGTAGTATGATGTTGGCATATGCAGTTTATGTTGTATCGGAAAGCTTAGCATCTGTGCAGTGTCATGGTCCAAGAGTTGCAGTGGTAGCACAATAGCGTTAGCGTTATAAATATTGCTGAGTATAAGGTCGATGCATGACAATTTACGTGTGGGCACATTTATATGAATTGTCATATTATAATTATTACATAAATCTTGCAGTTGATTGGTAATATTGCCCTTTTTCAGAGTATTAATGTTAAAATCACCAGTAACAGCAATATTTATTTTAGCTTTGTACTTATTTAAGATATCGTGAAGCAGATAGTTTAATTTTGTAAAAAATTGATTTGGATCTGATTGAGGAGTTCTATAAATACATATGACAATTAATTTCAAGGTGGTTATCTCTATACCACAGCATTCAAATGTGTTTTGTGACGCGTATTTTTGTGCAAGTGACATTTCTTTAAAAAATATGCCTTTTTTAACTAAGATGCAGGTACCACCTCTTTTTGTTTCCCTACAATTGTTAACCGCCATCTGGTAGTTATATACTTTTATATAATTTTCAGTGCCTTTTTTTATAAAGGTTTCAGAGAGACATATTACATCTGGATCATTTTTCCCTTCCTTTAATTCCTGTATGGTTAATTCAAGTAGTTCTTGTTTGGCTAATATGCTAGCAATATTTTGGTGGAATACTTTGAATCTAGGTGTTGTCTTATCAACATCATTTTCAAGGACGAAAAAGCTTATCATTTTTATTTACGATAGGGAAATAAAAAGGTATAGTGCCCTTGTGTATTTTTTTTCCGCATTGTAAATGCTTATTATGTGTAGCTTCGGATGGTGGTGATTGTTTTTCGCTAAGACTCTGAAAATAAAAAGGGATTGTACCTTTTCTTGGTGCAGGTCTGCCATTAACGATTTTTTCGGTTGATTTGTTACACATTAAGCGTTTTTTGAGTGCGCGTGGATCCAAATACTTCTCGTTATAGTCTATGCAATTTATAACGTAATTTAACGCCTTGCAAATATCATAGTGTGTATATTTTTTATAAATTCGTTCGCTTTAAAATCCAGGAAATGACAATTTTTGTATTTGTTGCATAGATTTTTTAAAGAATTGTTTAAATCAGCAATGTCTATATACACGTTTTCTACTACTTTAGGTACAATAATACTGTTTTTCCTATGTTTCTGTAAAATCAATCGCAGTTGAGACAAAAGTATTTTTAAGTTATAGTCATTTTCATCAACACAAATTATGAGTTTATCGTCAGATTTTAACTTAATATTAAAGCATTTCTGGATAATATCGGTACTTTGTGCATTTGGCTTCGTTTCGGCGACGACTTTGTATTTCTCGTACTGTGTATTTGTCCTTGTATGCGAAAGAGCCGCTGCTAGTCCGACGCACTGTTGTGTGCCGAAGATGTATATATTCTTTTTTATGGTGTCAATGTAACTTCGGTTTGTAACTGTGGGACATTCATGTAGTGATCTGGTATTATGCAACGCATGTTAATCGTGAATTATGCTGGGTTCCTCGATTTGGGTGCTGGTTTGGAGATGCGTCATGGTTTGAAGGCGATTTGTGAGATTATTGACTTCGTGTTCAGTGGCTTTCAGTTGTTGTTGCAGACTTACTATTTGTTTTTGCAGACATAATATTAATTTGCCACTGTCATACACATCTTTATTCGCCTTTGATGATAGAGGTGTAGAAGGTGTGGAAAACACGTTGTTTCTATGCAGGAATGATTTACTTTTATTTTTTATCCTGATACCTGGGCTTTCTGATATGGAGTAGGAACTGCATAGAGATTTTAATACCTTTATTTCTGCACTTAACTTGTTAATCTGTTTGCGTAAATCGGTGTTCTCTAGCAATGTATTTTCTAGTTCATTTTCAGTACTTTCTAGTTTACCGGTCAGCTGTGAAATTGTCTCCTTTAGTTCTGAATTTATTACTAGCTATAGTATAAAAATTAACCCAATGCTTTAAAGATACAATCGTATTAGCCAATGAAATGAGATGTCTATTAATTTTCTGTAAAAAAAGGTGCACACGAAACATACCAAGGTAGTAGAGCCTTGCTGATTTCAGCATGAATGGGCCGGCTCGACGGGGAAGTACTACCCGCTCACAGAAGATCGACGAAAAGTAACTGTACCTAAACTGTTGCGTTTCGTTCAGTGAGTTAGAGTGCCGGAGGCCCTATCCCCTATTCCTTCTCCCTTATCCCACTCCTCTTCCTATCCCTTTTCCCAAGCCCAAGGGGCGGCAACGCACTTGTGACTCCTGTGGTGTTGCTTGTGTCCATGGGCGGCAGTAATTGCATACCATCAGGCGATCCGTCTGCTCGTATGTCGCCTATTGCCATAAAAAAAACATACTATTGAACACTGACCTAGGACAAATCATGAGGGCGCTTGTATACGGTAAGAAAATACGCCAGGCCTGTGCAAGAATTCGTATCGTAACTAGAAAATAACTGTGTACACTGCTCGCAGCGGTGCACGAAAAAATCTTGTCTGCGCAAGATACGAAGCGGCGAACATTGCTGCGGAGCGGTGGGGGGCAGAGTAGTAGGGTTCACACAGCCAGGTAAGTAGTGATCTGTGGGTAGATTTGTTGTGCGTTTGGTGTGGACGTGTGAGTACAAAGTAGCTGATGAGTTACTTATAACTTTAGTAGAGGGACAACCGGTATTGTGGAACAAAACTTTAGAGATATATAAAGATAAAAGACTCACATTCGAAAGCATGGAGAGAAATATTTATTATCTTAAACAAAGACTTCGACGACATGACAAATGTCAAAAAAAATAATATGGTAAGTACCATACCATATTACTTTTTACTAGAATTTTCAAAAATACAGATTATTATATTATAGAGTCTATAAATGATTCTATTTTCACTCGGGAAACCTGGAAAAAGAGGATATGGTGTTTTAATTTTTAGTTAAGAATTAATGATGTAGGCACGTTTGAATTGTCCGTATTTATGCAAAAAGGAACCACTCAACAAATTTAGAATTTTACTTTTTTTGAAGACTACTAATTTAAAAGGGGTTTATTTTTTATTTATTTAACTTTTTGCACTTCACAAACAATGTGGTACATAGGCGGACTAAATGCCTTAGGCATTCTCTACCAGTCAACCTAGGGTGGTGCAGAGATATAGGTGCGTGATTATTATAGATTAATTAATTAGATAATAATTACTACTTAAACTGTAGATATATATTTAAATATATACAAATGTGGATCTTTTTCTTATTCAGAAAGGAACCAACAGCAAAAACAAACATAATATATATTGCAAAACCGAACCACAGCACCATGGGACTCGATTCTTCAAACAAATAAACCATATTAATTCCATGTCATTTTATACAAAACAGATCCACTGATACTTGCGCGCCCTACGCCCGACTGACGACTAGGTACACGAAAAAAATCTTGTCGTTTACACGTTCCGATTGTTCTTGTCTGCGGAAGACACGAAAAGTTTTCGTGTGTAGAACAGACAAAATTCTTGTCGTGTACACGAAGAATTTGTCTTGTCAGACAAAGACACGGTAAATTTTCTTAACGTGTACAAGCGCTCTGATGTTTCACCAATATTTGTTTTGGATTGGATTTGAATCCATTAACTCCAGCATAAACTACAGGGCCACTAGTTAGTAGGTCATAGGGCCTATAATAATTTTCAAGTATATCACAAGAATAGCAGGCGCTATCTTCAGATTGATTTTACTTCTGTTAATTCTATCTCGTAACGCGGCTTTCATTAGGAATATCGGTTTAATTAGGTTACGACACACTTCCAGCTAGGCTCCTCTATTCCCAAGTACATCTCGTTATTAAAACCAATGTATGTGCAAATATAAGCACTGTTCCTATTCCATGGAAAGGTTGCTTCAGAGCATTTGATATTGGATAACACAAATGGATAAAGTATTTGACCAAAAGATAGTGATAAGTCTTACCTTTACGATACCTTATATACTTTATATAACATTCTTACGGTTTACGATTCATTATCATTTTGAAAATAGTAGCCTAGAGTTTAGTGTTGAGACAAAACGTCAAATGATGATTTATTCTAAAGATGTTCTAGCTAAGCGATCAAAAGACATTTTAGTAATCGATCTACCGATTTTCACGTTGGATAATGAGTATTCATTACCTAAGTCTAAAGGTACTTCATTTTCTATGGGCAAATCAAAAAGCTTTCCTTAGTCTTAGAAACTTCTTTTGAATTATTAATTTCTCTGATATAATCATTTCATACAAGTAGAATTTTCAAGCTCGTGACCTTATTTGTAGAATTATAAGCGCGAAGGTATTTCATTTACCAAAGACAAATAAAAACTGATTTTCTTTGACTTCAAAACTCTTTTCAAATAACCTCATCCCTCAGATAAAATCGATCGAGACTTCAAGAAGTCTACCACGTTTGCATAAAATCTCTCGTAAATGCACTCAAGGTGTTAGCAAAAGCGCAGGATAAAATTAAATTTCAGTATCTTAACTAACATCACAAAGATTAAGTAGGCGATCGTGTCACGATTTCCATAATGTAAATTGTAGATTAGTGCGGCTCATCAATCTCTGTTGGGGCTTCAACATTTTTAATCAAGTTTTTTTGGAGATAATATTGATACCAATCTTGGTAAAACTTTTAGGTGCATTTGTTTTATGGTGCAATACCTACTTTCTTTGTAAAGGCAGCGTTAGCCTAGTGGATATACCAACGGACTGCCATGCAGAGGGTATCGAGTTCGAATCTACGGCGCGCTCCACTGACTTTTCGGAGTTATGTGCGTATTGGATTGCGTATCGCTTGTCTCGTGCCTCGGAGAGCACGTTAAGACGTCGATCCCGGCTGTCATGAAGATCTTTGAAAGTCGTTATAGGGCGTCAGTATCTCTATAATAAACTGACACTAGTCTAAACCATGGAATATCGCTATCCTTTTGGGTTGCGGAGGTCAGACAGGCAGTCGCTCCGTGGAATAGCGTTTATACCAAGCTATTAATCTAAAGTTGAGTCCCGCTTCGGATTCAACCTTTGTGAATATGATTATTATTTGATCGTTGGTGTGAAGTGTTTGAACTATTTGCTTCCAATAGAGGATTTAAGGTTTAGTTGTAATGCACAGTGTGCTGAGTAAGAAGTGTGACATTACTATGTAGCATTAAATTGTCTATCAAGTCTATCAAGAAAGAATTGCCCCCAATTTTCGTTTAATTTTTCTCTATACAAGAAATAATATTTTTATATTGCTTTCTACTTAATTATAACAGTTTTCGACCCAGAAGATTTCGTTTAATAGTTATTTGTAGCTCATTTTATGTAGATTTAAGAACTTACATCATTACACCACATGACAGTGCTATTTAAATATACGTAGCATTCAAAATGAACTTCGGTTACAAAATAATCGGTAGGTACTTCTTGTTTAAGAATTTTGTATTTTTACCGTTATGATATTACAATTAAAGCTTTTATCACTAGCAATTAAAAACCAAATATGTAGAGGCAAAAACCTTCTTCCATCATCTATCGCGTATACTCCACGAAGCAGTACATAATTTCACCATTGTTTAGTCCAAGTATTCTCATAACAAAGCCTACAGATTATACGTTATAACGAAGGTTTTATCTTGACAATAAAGATAGTGCATATTATCTTTCATACTTATGTGGTACTCTTAGAAACTTGCCAACCGGGGACACACATTATTCTCTATTGTTATGGCAACAAGTTGTACTATTTTATGGTTAGAAATAATCTTGTTGTTATGGTTAATAGGCAGACTCAAAGAAATATAACCTTAAGTCATAGAAGTAACACTAAATAACAACAGCGGTTGCTATGATTGATATCTTATTTCTAATGGCACATGCAGTATGATAGAAAGAGCTGTCGATAGGTTTAGCAGCACGCTCTTATAGCAGCCTTGAGGTAGGCAAACAGTAGACAAAACATAGAGTTAGGAAACCGAGTGTTGTTCGTAACAGTGATGATTAATCGATAAATATTGTTGGTCAAATGTCTAACTTTAGTATGTGAAGATATCTCCTTTCACTGTCAAATCGGGAGGATCAAGGAGTGATGGACTCCTTAATGATGGGATTTGACAGCACGGCTATTTAGAGAATGCAGTCAAAGATATGAGTCTGTAAGGAGTCTATGCCTCTTTAATGAGACGCGTAATTTGACGTTATGATTAACCAACTAAGACCAACTGACATTACATGTAGCACGTTCGGTATAAGGAAATATGGCGAGCATGTTCTCTCTAGTCTAATCGTCCAACCTCTCTGAGGCAGACTTATCACTGGGCCTGTGGACTTGATATGAGATTTCATACGTAAACAGATACATAATCTTGGTTAGATGTTTACTGGATATATTTTAATCTATCCTTTTAAATATTATCCTTAGATCATGGATCACAGTTAGCGATGAGAATGTTATGTTATATATTGTAACATTATCTTAACATTTTGATTTTGGGTGGCTTAAAATTTTACGGATTATGAAGATTGTTAAGATTTTTTTAAGAAAGTCCCATGCTCAGCAGTGTACATCTTATAGCTGAGATAATGATGATATTGTCCTGTAATATTGAAACGATTTCTTGCAATAATCTTCCTAGCGTTATAACAACCCAGATACCCAATCAAGCAAATTTTTCACACAAGCTTTAAAACAAATCTGGGCAAGCACTCTCCAGTCGTTAGATTATGTACTCAATACAACGAACTGAATGCATGAAAAGTTGTATATGTATGCTGTTGGTGTACCTTATTTAAATAAATAAATAGATAAACCCGGTGTCCGCTTACTAGTCTAACCGGATTTGACTGATTATCAGATTTTAATTTTGTGATTGTCTGTCTGACCACCGCAACCCAAAGGGATAGCGATATTGCAAAGTTAAGCCTAGTATCAGTTTGACTGACAGCAAGACTGTCAAAAATCTTCATGACAGCCAGAACCGACAGCTGAACGTGCTCTACAAGGTAAGCGATAATTAACAATTCAATACGCACACGACCCCGAAAAGTTAGTGATGCGCGTTGTTTATTCAAACCCTATATACATAGGAGTCTGTTAGAGTCTACGATAGATAATGCTGCCTTCGAATTGTATCGTAAGAAAAGAAGATGTCTTGCGATACGAACTGTTTATAACATGCCGTGTATAATTTGATATCGTTAGAAACTAAATTTCTATTGAGTTTATTTTAGCTGGCAAAATAGTATATAAAACAACTGTTTGGGCAACAAATTCAAGTATAGTAAGATTTTGTGAGGTGCTGATTCAAATTTTTTTTAAATACAGTCCAGCCCGCCATTGTATCACCTGTGTCCTAAGTTTAGCAACAGTAATTATAGAACACACAATTGTGACATTCCTGAACTACCTTCCAGAGAAAGTGAAACCGTGTTGGAGCCCCCAATTAATTTCATCAGAAATATAGCTTAAACATTTGGAAGAAAGATTTTGATTGACATGTTTGTTATTGTGAAGCAATATGTTTAGTTAAACATCCACATTTTGGTATGTAAGTATATTTTGCAGTACGTAAGGACAGCCGGCCATTTAATTACTTTGAAACAATATTATGATAGTTCCAACGTCAATCTTAGCGTTATTTTGATGACACTAAATGTTTTGTCGAAATTGGTGGCGGTTATAATTCTCTTTGCTGACCGTGCATATTTTCAAGTGAATAACTTCAATATAAAGTTCAAAATCCAAACTTACAGAACTGAAATGCTTTGTGCAGATATAACTTTCTTATCCGTTGTTCTTCTAAACATATAGCTCTTCATAAATCCGTGGTATTTCCCGTAACACAACTCCGCGCAGTAAAGTTGACCTGGAACAACCGTATTAAACCGACTAGATCTTTGCTCTGTGAAGAGGTTTTTCGTAGTATATGTGAATAAAGGACGCTGACAAGAATATTATATTATTTCCAGAGCTTTTATCTGCCACGAAATATAGCTAAGTATTCAAGATCATCCTAGAAGCGCTGACGCTGTGAGAATTGTAATATTGTTTGGCCTCTTTAACCCTAGAGTCCTATCTGGCGCACATGTTATTCCTACACTGGGGTGCAGGTACACCCCATACAAAAATTACTGTAATTCTTAAAATAAAAAAATAAACATGAAAATACGTTTTATTATAAAAAAAAGTTAAACATAGTTTGAGCACTTTGCACAAACTTTTACCTGAAATTCCAAACAAATAGGTATTTTGCACCTTTGACACATAGTTCTGGTTTTTCTGTCTTTGGACCTTGGACAAAAGCCACACCGACCTTGTTTTGCACGAGAAGGAACAGCGCTTGTAGGATCTGGTGCTTATTTGAGGATCACTGCATTGAACTCTTTTATATCCCATCCTGTAACGGTCCTCCAAATGGTCATGTGTCAGTTGAAAACCTAATTGTTTCAAAAATGTTCGCCATAACTTTATATTTGGATTATTATTTGATATTGAACACTTGTAAAGAACCTAGGAATTAGAACTGGTCCCAACTTATTTCTTCGTCACCAGATTCGTGGTCTAGAGTAGAATTTATTTCTATGTCATTCAAATCTCTGACAGCCATCTGAAACAAAATAAATAAACTTCATTGAATTTCACCTACATAACATATAAAATTATCACTATTTAATTTATATAAGTGTATTATTTTAATAAATAATCAAATTTATTATAATACTACATACTCGTACAAATGCATCAATCGTAATAAATAAAGTAACTTACGATTTTACTACACTGGGGTACTGGCCTACCCCACAGCACTTCTACAGGCGACCACTTGATGCGGCTCTTGTCGCGGCGTTGATATAACGCAAGCGGTTGATACCAAACTAAAATAGTCCGAGGCGCGAATTCGTGGATATTCTATAAATTGAGATATTTAGAAAACAAATCGGTGTGGGGTGCACCTGCACCCTAT
The DNA here is from genome assembly GCA_944739405.2 of Euclidia mi. Lineage (NCBI taxonomy): Eukaryota > Metazoa > Arthropoda > Insecta > Lepidoptera > Erebidae > Euclidia > Euclidia mi. Next base: position 8,290,780 of record OX123185.2, read on the forward strand.
GTAGAGTTCTAGGGTTAATATTTTTTTTTATAGAAATAGGCGGAAAACGAGCAGACTGATTGCCTGATGGTAAGCAATTACTGCCGCCCATGGACACAAGCAACACCACAGGAGTCACAAGTGCGTTGCCGCCTCTTGGGGTTGGGAAAAGGGATAGGATGAGGAGTGGGATAAGGGAGAAGGAAAAGGGCCTCCGGCACTCTTACTTACCGAACGCAACGCAACAGTTTAGGTACTGTTACTTTACGTCGATTTTCTGTGAGAGGGTAGCACTTCCCGGGTCGAGCCGGCCCATTCATGCTGAAATCAGCAAGGCTCTACTACCTGTGTTATTTCTTGTTCTTTGAAAAAATGACAGTTTATTTCTTCTTCTTTTTTGGAAAATCGACGACTGCTATAAACCCGAAACGTTGTTAGGGACGAATGTTTATGAAGAATAAATATTTCACGCCTAAGCTTCCCGACAGATTTTAATGAAAATTTGCTGTGACATTTTCGACGATAGCCAGTACCTATATGTTTAGAGCCCCAGGTCAAATTGAGTTATAATGCTTGTACTACGATTTGCAAAAGCCAATGTCATAAACTGCATGATTTTCTCACGTAAAATAAATAGTAAAATTGTGTAAAAAAAGTCTTGTCTCAACCAAAATTACGGTTCGACTTATACGGTAAGCGCTTCCTACAAATCAAATGTGAGAGAAACATTCGTAACAATATTAATGCTAACCCACACATATATTCAGTATAAACCAAACATATATACGTATTTAGCAAGAATTTTATCAAGAAAAATATACAATAGAAAATGCATTATTAAGAAGATGTGTCACAATCCTACTTCCTACTAATATTATAAATGTGAAAGTTTGTGAAGATGTATGTATAGATGGATGGATGGATATTTGTTACTCTTTCACGCAAAAACTACTGAACGGATTTGGATGAAACTTTACAATAATATAGTTTATACATCCGAATAACACATAGGCTACAATTCATAAAGATTTTGTGTAATGTTGCCATAATATAAGGAAAAGTATCAACTAAGTCGGCAAAAAGCCTGAGCTCTGAAAGTTATTAATTGGAATTTTACCCCCTTTCTAATGACAGATTGATCTGATATTTGTGGTATACACTCATAATGTCATCAAGATTAAAAGATAATATTTAAATGATTCTAATTTCAAGATGGCCGCCAATACAAAGTGGCGAATCATATTATATTACTTCACAACAACCTCAATATGGGTATCAAATGAAAAGGCTTGATTGGTAGAATAGAGCTCACTATGAAAAATCCAAGATGGCCGCCGCCACAAAATGGCGGATTACTAATTTCCCACAAATACATTAATATGGGTATCAAACGAAAGTGCTTGATTCGTAGAAAAGCACAATATCTTTCTATGAAAAATCCAAGATGGCTGTCACCGCAAAATGGCGGATTACCTACATATTTTCCACAACTACCTCAACTTACTTGATACTTGATTGCACGGGCTGTTTCCGCAACTCCACGTCTTGGCGCGTATTTTGCGTGCGGGTGGGAATGGTGTCTTCATTCGAGCCACCCCAGCTCTTCGAGGAAGGCCAGCAGACTCTTGATGTGGCCCACTGCCTCCCTCAGGGTGCTGTATCTCGTCAGGTACTGCTGCCTGTACTGTGCGACCTCAGGGCAGTCGAGGAGCAGGTGGGCTGCCGTCTCGTCTGCTGCCATACAGGCCCTGCACAGTGGGCTGTCGGTGATACCTATAGTAAATAGGTGTTTATTAAAGAATCCGTGTCCTGTGTAGGCGGCCGTGACTGTCCGCAGTTGTTGTTTGGACAGCCGGAGGATTTGTTTGGCTATCTTACCGTCCACTGCGGGAAGAGCCTCCTTGGCCTGCCTACATGTTTCAATACCAATCCAGGACTGGTTGTGTTGGGTCCTGGTCCTATTTCTTACCAGGTTGCGATAAAAACCAGAAGGGAGGGGAATGATGGGCTCGGGTCCCACCACCTCTAAAGTGGCCCCTCTTCTGGCAAGTACGTCGGCTGCGTCATTCCCTCTTGAGCCACTGTGGCCCTTGATCCATTGCAGTGTTAATTTGTTTTGTTTACCTACCTCTGTTAGTTTCTGGTGGCATTCATGCGTGAGTGCCGAGGTGATAGTATGGCTTTTGAGGGCTGAGAGGACCGCCTTACTATCTGAGAGGATCCTAATGGATCGTTCCCTTACCTCACGTGCCATGATTGCTGTGGCAGCTAGGATTATGCCAAAACATTCGGCCTGGTAGACCGTGTTGTAGGCTCCCAGTGGTGCTGCGATGTTGATGTTTAGGTCCTCGGAGAATACTCCTGAACCCGTACCTGTATCCGTCTTAGACCCATCTGTGAAGATCGTGAGCTCGTTGTGATTAACCGCTCCTTCGTGTAGATCCTCGTACAGTTGGATTTTGTACTTCTTGTCGAACACAAATTGTTTCGGTATTTGGTCGCCGATGGCTTGTGTGAGAGGAACTTCTTTAAAGAGTGTATTTAAATTGCTAGTGTGCGGTGTGTTGGTGTCTTTCCAGAGCTTCAGAGCTCTTAGCCGGACCGCCGTCATCGTTGCTTCCTGTTGTATAAACAGGTGCAATGCAGGCAGGTCCAGCAACACTTCGAGTGCCGCTGTAGGTGTAGTTTTCATGCAGCCCGTTGCCGCTAGGCATGCAAGTCTTTGAAGCTTTTGAAGCTTGTTGACAACTACCTCAATATGGGTATCGAATAAAATCTTTGATTGGTAGAATACCGTTCACTATGAAAAATCAAAGATGGCTGCCGCCACAAAATGGCGGATTACATATTTTCCACAAATACCTCACTATGGGTATCAAATGAAAAGGCTTGATTGGTAGAATAGAGCTCACTATGAAAAATCCAAGATGGCCGCCACCACAAAATGGCGGATTATTTATTTCCACAAATACCTCAATATAGGTATCAAATAAAAGGGCTTGATTCGTAGAATAGAGCTCACTATGAAAAATCCAAGATTGCTGCCGCCAAAAAATGGCGGATTACTTATTTTCCACAAATACCTCAATATGGGTATCAAATAAAAGGGCTTGATTCGTAGAATAGAGCTCACTATGAAAAATTCAAGATGGCTGTCGCCGCAAAATGGCGATTACCTATTTTCTACAAATACCTCAATATGGGTATCAAATGAAAGGGCTTGATTCGTAGAATAGAGCTCACTATGAAAAATCCAAGATGGCTGTCGCCGCAAATTGGCGGATTACATTTTTTTCACAAATACCTCAATGGGTATCGAATGAAAGGGCTTGATTGGTAGAATAGGACTCACTATGCAAAATTCAAGATAGATAAGGATAGAAAAGGGCTCACTATGAAAATAGAATGAGAAGTATCAACTAACAACAACACTAAAAACTTGAAAATAAAATTAAGTAAAAATAAATTTATTTTGGGCGTAGGGTATCCAGAGTAAACATTTTGATAGAAATTTTACTTGCCAAACGATTTTATATTTGTCTGATCAATACCCCAGATTGATGAGAAGATTGGTGCGATCTGGTAGCTAGAACTTACCGTATTACTTTTTAGCTTTTAGTACATACTAAATCTAACTAGGTACATCATTTTTTGTTGTAATAAAACAGTATAACATAAAAAAATATATATGTATTTTACAATGCTCATTCTAGAGAAGTTATCAAATTGTTTTCAAAATTGATAGATTTATTGCCTTCAGTATTTAATGTAAGTAGATTAACTTTGTCTTTTACAGTCAGATATCTGACCTAAGCGCAGCGTCATTAAAAGCGCTTTCTACGAGTTAGTGCGCTTAAGCACAGCGAGGCGGAGGGACGGTCTGATTGTCTGATATGTACTTTGTGGTACCTAATACTTTCAGATTTTATGTTTTGTTGCTGTTATATTCAGTAGGTAAACAAACTCTTCATAACTTCAACGATATACTTATTTAATAATCTTTACCTGAAGTTCAAAGATTAGGAAAACAAAAGTAATTTTCATTATTATCTGTTTATATGTATGCTACACGGCTCATCTACAGAGCCGTTTGTGATGAAATTTGACATGGATAGTCTGAAACCCGGGGAACATAAGCCACTCTTTATTAACCTTTAAGTACCGACGTGCGGTCTATTAGGCCTCGGCAGGTACTTCACTTGTTGGTTTACCCCTTTCGCTGAGGAATATCAATCGCCGCTTTTAAGTAGCTGTAAGAACAGTATCCATGATGATGTAGATGCAGAAAGTGGTATCGTCACGTTCGCATTTGGTGAGAAATTACTGTTTGAAATCCCAAAGCGGTCTCTCAGACCGCACGTCGGTACTTACGTAAGTTTTTTATGTTTTGTTTTTCTTACAGTTTATTGTTATTTTTACAAAAATATTTAAATTTCACGTCAGGGACTTCAGGTAGTCCTGGGACAGATTTATGGTACTCAAAGAAATCCCAGATATGCAAATAAATCGAATCCAAGTTTTTCGCGAGGGATTGTGACTTTGGCGAGTATTTGGTTCTGATAAGCCAGATACACCGAAAAATCAAGCTGAAAAAGTTGACTTATCTACCCAAAAACAAAAGAAAATAGACATGCTATGTTATTCGTGCAAAAAAACATGTTTTTTTACAGTACGATAACCAAGTGTGAATTGACTAAGCTAAAAATTTAAAGTGTAGTTGGGCAGTGGACATTTTCTTTTTCTGAAGGTTTATATACTTGATATATATTTTTTCTAAAAGTTATAATAGTCTTGATACAAAAAATATATTTTTGTTTTTCTGTGAGCGGTATTCTTTTTGTTTTGATTTTTTGTATCGAATAGCCGGATTTTCCTCCAAAATTCAGGCCAAATAGTGTTATCGCCTTATATTACAAAATAAAAATTATTTGAGTTTCTTTCTATACTTATTTTTTCTTACACCCCTTTATTTTTAACCATAATGCACAGAAATTTCATCAAACATTCACTTTTGTTCAAAAAACTACGGAATCTTCACCGCGGTCTGTCAGACCTCACGTCGGTACTAACGTTACAAAAAGTGCACGTCGGTACTTAAAGGAATATCATGCTGGCGAAGCCACGGGCGAAAGCTAGTTGTCTATAAGTCTGAAAACCTTAAAAGTCTGGCATTATTCAAACACCACAGTATTCTACTTTAAAATGAAACTGACTGGGATTCACTGAAAGTTAACAGTAGTTAGAAAGTGTGTAAAAAATCGTCAGTCCTTTTACTTGACTATATAATACGGTTAACCTGGGCAGTATAGCAGAGGAGCTTACTATATAATTTTCGTGTAACTGAGTGACCAACTCTGATGTCGCTGTTTTCAGACCGCCCAATGGCCTCCGACATGGTCTAACGATTCTTATCCTGAGGTAAAAAACGGGACTGACAGCTCTACGTGCCCTCCGAAGCACGGTAGCACTCTGATGAAAATGTCACACGTGATCACCCATCCAAGTGATGATCTGTGCCAGGGTTGCTTAACTTTACAAACTTATTACGAAAGGAAAACCAAGTTACGCCATGAGCGCTACATTCTGTAAATGTTATTACACTAAATGCAAAATTGTAAAATAAACTCATATTTATTAACATTTTCAAAATGTGAAAAGGTGAAATGAAATGAAAATTATTTATTTTGACAAAAACGAAATATAACACACAAATATTATAAAGAGTATATATTGACTTTTATTGTTTACGTCAAATTTTTGTGTTATAATTTTAGATATAATTTGTATCTTTTCAATTGTTATATGTATTCAAATTTTTATTTAACGCGCAATGGCGCGTTAAATAAAAATGATGAATTATTTAAAATTAAAGGGCTCACTGCGATAATGATCGCAGTGAGCCCTTTAATTTTAAATGAGTACATTATCTAATTCTAGCCGGGGTATACATTTTTATAGTGCTTAATTATTAGATTTCAAACTTGGCTATCAACCTTTGTTTTGCCCGCTCAGGGCTAGAATATCAAGTGCTTACTTTCATTCGAAAAGGAACCCACTGTACCATTTTCATATTTCCAGCTTATGTAGTTTAGGCGCTGCGATTATGCCTTTGTAAGTTGGACAAATGATTTTATATAGTGGTAAGATAGTGCTGATAGTATTCAGTCAATTAAATTATAAATTCACATGTCCATATAAATGTAAATTTAATCAATTGCCATCACGTATTTTTTTTATGAATTTTAAACGACGAACCTTATCTTTCTTGTTCTGCAAAATATTTCTTTATTTAACTACGCCATTCCGAAAGTTCTATATGGATCAACTCTCATACTGAGGCATCCGATCACATACGAGTAACAAAGGTAAACTTCAAAGGGTCACTTCGCAAATGGAATTACAGTATTTTCAAGTCCAATTTTTTATGATTGGACCGAGCAGGACGTCAGGCAGTAAAATAAGAGCATTCTGGTAATCGTCGGCAGCAAACGAACGCTTGTTACTTGCAAACCAATATAAAAGTTTCGAAGAAATTTGGACTTTATTTGGTTTGGGTAGAGTTGATTATAGGGTTTATAAGGTTGGTGTAGATACCCAGAATTAAAACAAAGGGTTGTCACCGGTAGAACGCTGCTCAATAAAGTTTAATCATGGCTGACAAGCAAATGTTACTTACGTGCTATCTATTAGTCAGTTATAGTTATGAACCGTCTTGCAGCGTAGTCAAGTCCTTTTATATCTTTAATCAACATTCGCACGAACTGAAACGTGTAGGTAGAAGAACCTTGCAAGAGAACACTCAGAACAGGCATTAAGAAAGAAACTTTGGTCCCCAACATTTGAGAGGCAACTTGTTAAACGTTGTGCTACGTCAAAAGTTGTCTAGAAAACTTGAGTACTTTGCATTTGTAGAAATGGACATTGTGTAAAGAATTGTAAAACGCAATGACTATCATCTAGAGTCAAGTTGAGCAAGGAATCTGATCCGATCTGTACATACTTTCAATATATTTCTTTAAATTTAAAATAAGAGTATTACAGGAAATCGCCACGTGGTTGACACCGCAGGGACATGGTCGTGGTCGGGGTAGACCCAGGAAGTGTTAGTGTGAGGAGCTGGATGCCTTCTCAAAAACTTGGACATTGATAGCTGGAGACAAGGACTTTTGGAGAAGTGTAGGGGAGACCTTTGCCCAACAATAGGACCGTATAGGTTATTAAAAAAATAATATTATATATATTCAGGAAAACTTGTCAAATTACTTGCTCTATATTATGTACATGGCTGTCAAAGTAGTCAAAGCGGTCGTGTCACCACCTGGCACTTCATCAGTTATATGGGTTCGAATCCCCCACGGGGCAATACTTTATTTGATTAGCGATAAATAATTGTTTCGAATTAGGATTTCTTTATATCTATAATTTCAATGTTTGTAACGTCTTCATGACCATTGTAGTGGAGCATTTACTCACATTACAAAAAAAACTTTAATGTTTTTTTGGGCTTACGCGAATGTTACTCATTGAAATATAACTTCAGTTTACGGATTTTAAAGATAAATGTAATCTCATTCTTCCATGACCACGGTTCCTATAAAGTAGCTAAAACCTCAGATAATTATTTATAATGTAGTTTCTAAATTAAATGTTATTTAATTGAAACAGAAAAAAATAATTTTACTTTACATGAAGTTTTCTTTGTCATAGAGGTATTTTATTTAAAGTCCTTCAAACTACTTATTCTAATCAAACATTAATCCAATCACGTTCATAATGTATCGTGTACTTAGCGCGGCCATCTAATGGCGTTTGTGGTCACAATACTAAGGGGTTCAATTACGGCGCGTCTTTGTGAATAGCTAACCACAACATGTCTTGTTTGCGCACCTTGTTGGTTCATTAATTCTTAAATACACACGTCCTTTGCCGTTCGGTAGATAACAATCACATTTGTATAACATAACATATACAATGTATATATAGTATCTGGAATAAGAAGACCCTTATATAACAAAAATTAGAACACAATCATTTTAATAATAAGAAACATCGGTCCAGAATGTAAATGCCCAATAATAATCATCTTCATAAAAACTAGATGAGCCCGCGGTTACACCCGCATTATTCAAGGCTACAGCTTCGCTCCCGTAGCTCATAGCGTGATGTTACATATGCCTATAGCCTTCCTCGATAAATGGGCTAACTAACACTGAAAGATGTGTTTGAATCGAACCACTCGTTCCTGGGATTAGCGTTCAAGTAAACAAACAAACAAACACTTCAGCTTTATATATTAGTATTAGATCATATCAATTAAACAATCTATCTATCTATATCGTCACGCCTGTCTCCCATTGGGGTAGGCAGAGACTATGGAAAGCCACATGCTTTGGTTCAAACATACCTCTGTCGCTTACTCGACATTCATTAAACTTATCATGCTCGCGCGTCGGTTTTGGGTACTTTTAATTTGGCCCTTTTTCAGTACGTCACCTATTTGGTTGGCGTACGTCCGCCTAGGGTGTGCCTTACCGACATTTCCATTCATTCTCGCACGATACACTCCTTTCGTATTTCTTCTTTCATCCATCTGTTCCAAATGTCCAATCCAACGCAACATTCCTTTTTCAATCTTTGTCACTACATCTTCCTTAACCATTCCGTTGTCCGTGGCTTATTTCCATCTGCGTGGAAAGAGGCACTCATTATCCCTTTGCCTAAGAAATCTAAGCCTTGTTCCTTTGCAGATTACCGTCCCATATCCATACTACCCTTCCTGTCAAAGGACCTTGAACGTCTAATCCACCCCAACTCAGTTCTTTCCTTCGTGAAAATTCCCTCTTGAATCCCTAGCAATCTGGTTTCCACGCCGGCCACAGTACCATTAATGCATTGATTCATGTAACTGAAGACATTAGGCGAGGTATGGATTATGGGAATCATACGGTCTTGTCCTTACTCGATTTTAGCAATGCTTTTAACTCCGTAGATTTCCATATCCTACTTGGCATCTTGCGCTCTCTTAACCCCTTGTATGCCGGAACGCAGATCTACGCGAGACACAAGAGCTTTTTAATTGTGTCTGGTATTCCGGCATACAAGAGGTTAATATGTCTCCAGCGGCAATTGACTGGTTTCATAGTTACCTGTTTGGTCGCCGGCAGCGTAAACTCATCGAAGACTCGTATTTCTCATGGTCTAACACAAATGCTGGTGTACCACAGGGTGGCGTGCTATCTCCGTTACTCTTCGCAATAATCATTAATTCTATCTTAGACCAATTACTTTCTTCCTACCACCTTTACACAGATGATGTGCAGATCTACACGCAAGCCAACCAAGAAATACGGACTCTTAGTAAATCCCAATAAATCCCAACTAATCATTAAAGGTAGCCCCAGAATGGTCTAATTTTGATGGAACAGTTCTACCTTTCAGCAAATCAGTAAAAAATTTCGGGATCTATTTTGTCGAAACTTTGTCTTGGGGACCACAGTTGCAAGAAACTAGTCGCAAAGTATATGCATCTGCATGTTCATTGCGTAGGTTACGCAACTTCCTTCCGACTGCATTGCGCAGGCAGTCTCTGCTTCTGCCTATACTTGACTATCTTGACCCCAACGAAGAGCAGCTAGACAAACTTGAGCGTCTCCAAAATTTTTGCATAAGATTTATATTTGGACTTCGCAAATATGATCACGATTCAGAATTTCGCCTCAGGCTCAAGTGGCTGCCAATTCGTCTTCGCAGGAATACTCACATTCTTACATTATTATACAATGTCCTGTTTAATCCTAGTACCCCCCTCTTACCTCAAAGAACGTTTTAAGTTCCTTAATGACAGACATGTAAAGTCCTTGAGGTCGTCCAGGGATTTGACGCTGGAAATGCCAATGCATTCCACAAATTACTTTGACAAATCCTTTTCTGTTCAGGCTGTGCGCCTATGGAATGCATTGCCAGTAAAGATTAGAGGCGAAAAATCTCTAAACATATTTAAGGGAATGATAAAAAAGCATTACTTCTCCATCTAACATCAAAAATGCAAACAAAATCACTAAACCACCGCCATATATGACTGCTTACATTATTTCTGTCCATCCTAAGGTTGCCTTGCAGAGATCGCATCTAGCGATAAGGCCGCCGATTGTACATAGATATTAGTTAATTTACCAATGTACCTACTGTACGATTTTATTTTGGTTTACAATAAAGTGTATTAAGTATAGTATCTATCTATCATTCTATCTTCTTTTAGACCACACTTTTCTCGTATCTGTTACGCACTTTATCTATCAAACTTACTCCGCACATACTTCTCAAAGCTCCCATTTCTACAGCATTAATACCCATACCCATGATTCGCTGCCATAGAACTATGTTGTAAATTGTACAAACTCCTGCCTTATCACTGCTAAGCAATATGTTACAAGCAGCTCTAATATATATTTTGTGTGTATCATCTGCTTCGAATAGTGAGTCATTTATTTATGCGAAGGTTGAAAACCAGTCGAACTGCTGAACCACGTCCTAGTTTTGGCACATTATTGTGGTCGGTAAAACTAATCCAAAATTCAACGCAAAGTCCAAAGTCTAACCGGATTTGGGTAAATATTAGCTTTTCCACAGAGTGACTGCTGGTCTGACCTCCGCAACCCGAAGGGATAGCGATTTTCCATGGCTTTGATCGGTGTCAATTTATTTAGTAGGTACTGACTGTCAAAGATCTTCATGACATGGTTGGTAAAATTAAAATAATATATTTTTCCTTGCTATCATATTAATAAGTTTGCGTTATTAAATGAAGCATAAAGTATGTTTGCGAAAGTAATCTGTTAAAGGAAAGTGAGATCTGCAGTATTTCCTCAGGTGTACCAGTAATTAAATCCCGCAAATATGATATATATGTCGCTGCAAAACAAATTGCTAACAACATTCCTGTCCATCCAAAGGTCGCCTGGAAGAGATCGCCCCTGGTGATAAGGCCGCCGTTTGTACATAAATCGTAGTTTTAAGTCAATTTATTAATGTACTGTATTTTGGTGTGCAATAAGGTATATATGTATCTATCTATCTATATATGCCGCTGCAAAACAAATTTCAGACATAGTATCCTTCGTTTCAAAGTTTTACAGTATTAAACACACTTATTTTAACTATCTTGAACTTTTGTTTTTATCGTATCCGAGTCTATTTATAGACGCGGATACGATAAAAACAAAAGTTCAAGATTGATTAATTGTGCAGATAATTTAAAAAATTCGTTAAGATATTAATCTTGTATCGTGGGCTCTATAGAAACATGCATCCAAAGGGCATAGAGTCTGCCCTCGGAACAATAATTCGGCTATCACACAAAGTGTTGTCAAATGGTGTAAGCGTTAAACCATGGAAATCTAATAGTTCAGTGTTAAGCTAGTAGGTAAGCACATGCTTCAACCACTACGCAACATGTGCATTAATTTCCATATTTTTTTTTACTTTTAATCAATCACTAGTGCTGCGATTTTAGTTTAAAGAGCAACAATCATTTTTCTACATCATTATTTCACTTTTTATTTATTTCATTTACTGCTTTGGGTCTCCCTTGTTTGACCGAAAGGAATTTAACAAATTTTCACTTCCCAAAAAATGTTTCACATAATTTCATTTGCCAAATTATTATTTAGCAAAAAATCTATTCACAAAAAATTGTAACGCAAACCTAATGTTTGAGAAATGAAGATTTAAACTATAACTTGTTTACCAACTAGTACTTTTAACATTTTTTATTTAGTCAAATATTTCAGTTGGAATAACAGTTTTTACGCAAAATCAATGAATATCCTAATCTAAATAGTTCACTTCCGGCTAACCTATTAAAAACAATCTCTTTTTCTATTACTGCAAGTCGTTTCTGGCACTCACCGGCCGCTACCACAGCACCGCTCGCTTCGCTCGCTCGGCTCGTGCGTAGGAGGTCACAGTTTTAACCTAACCTAACCTAACCATTTTTTTAATAATTAACTTACTCTAACTACTTCCATAAATAAACTAATACCACCAAACGTTTATTGTCTGAAGATTGTTTGCTGTAATAAATCGGTTCCCTATCCATTTGCATAAAATTTTAAGACCTAATATAACTTAGCATAATTTTGTTGGGCATGATTATATTTTCGCATAATATAATTACGCATAACAGCTTACGCATAATTTTTTAAGCATAATTTCTCTAACCATAATAATAATTAAGCATAATATTCTAAAGCATAAATTTATTAAGCATAAAGTTATGCCATATCCATAGCCAACATATCCTTAAGCATAAATTTATTTACGGATAATGATTACAATACAATACAAATTGGATATAATAACTTTGGCAATGTATCTTTGGCATATTTTTCGCTGAAGGAAGCATGAAGCAAGCAAGCATACAGCATGCAAGGAAGCATGCAAGCAAGCATGCAGCAAAAGAAGCAAGCCTGCAGCATGCAAGCAAGCATGCATCATGCAAGCAAGCATGCAGCATTCAAGCGAGCGTGCAACATGCAAGCAAGCATGCAGCATGCAGCATTCACGTGAGCATGCAACATGCAGCAGGCAGGGTTTCTGTCTCGGCTCCGGCGCTGCGGGCCTCCGGCGGCCCCACGCGTGCTAATCGTCGCAGCCGGCTTTCGCTCACCACCGCTCGCAGCCGCCTGCTCTTCAGCCCGCGGGCCACCTCGCCCCTACGTACCTACGCGATTTTAAATAACACTCTAGGGGTAGGACAAACAAAACTACGTGGAGTCTGTTTTGCAGCAATTCGGTTCTGTCACTAACTTTTGTTGCACTGCATATAAAATGTTTACAAGTTAAATATATAAATATTATGCTAATAGTCATTAGGCCTACTAACGTTATGCTAATATTCATTAGGCCTACTAACGTTATGCGAATCAAATGTTTTATGCCAAAACAAATTAGTCTTTAAGATGATTATGCCAACATAAAATGTATGCCTAAAAAAATTATGCCGAAGTATTATTATGCCAAAATAAATTGTGCCAAAATCGTTATCCCGAAGTATATTAGGACAAAGAACATTATGCGAAAAGAAGGGATCCCTAATAAATCATTTGATTAAAGACCAAATGCCATAATGACATTATACTTGGTAATATTTTGCCAAATTTGACCAAATAAAAAACATAGACTCACGCCTGTTTCCCCGAAGGGGTAGGCAGAGGCATATTAAACGCCCACTTTTCGCCAGTGTTTTGATCCCACGTAATAGGTGGCGAGCCTATTGCCACTTTTCGGGATATTTTGATTTCCAGAGCCTCGTCCGTTGATCGGCAGGTGCACCACTTGCAGGTGAGATTAGCTTGGGACCCTAAGTTCTTGGTGGGAACCATATGCACTAAATAAAAAAATGCATACTAAAATAATTCGAAATATTGCAATGGTATAAGAAAAGGTTGCAAAAATTTGTTTGGGTAATGAAATCTTTTCGGCAAAACGGCAGGATCCCCTATTATTTTTTCTCATTGAAGGAAAAAATAGTCTGTAATGTAACACGTAAAATTATTTTACTCGTTCAATAGTAGTAGAACTATGTTTCAAATATCAGCCCATCTACATTTTTCCAAACAAAATATCGCGATAAGCGGCAATAGGCTCGCCACCTATTACGTGGGATCAAAACACTGGCGAAAAGTGGGCGTTTAATATGCCTCTGCCTACCCCTTCGGGGAAACAGGCGTGAATCTATGTATGGATGTATGTATGTATGTATTTTCCCAAATATCGTAACTTTGGTAAAATATTGGCATATCGATATAGGCTACTGCCATCAATACCGATATTTTAACCAAATTGCTCGTTCCTAGCTCCAAATGCCGTCAAGCCTTATCTAAACGTGACGTAAACCAGTCTGACCTCGCATAAATTCCTTCATAAACTTAAGACCTCAGTGCGAATTTGTTAGACCTTTTGTAGTGTATCATGAATCTACAATTTTATAACGCGAGTAAATAGTAAATATTGTGCTCTTGTTATAGGCCTGACGCTTATATACGAGGTGATTCACATGTAGAGCTTATCGTCATCATCTCGGCTAACAAATGAATAAAAAATATCTTTCTTTAGTCTATATTTCGCTGTTTTGTGTTTTGGAGTACCAGTAAAGATGTCGTTATGTAGTACTTTACATTTATTTATTGTTTCTTAGATTATTATACATAAAAATAAACTAGATTATAATAATAATAATAATATTCTACCACATACACACATCACCATCTAGTCCCAAGCTAAGCAGAGCTTGTATTATGGGTACTAGATAATGGATAAACATACTTATATGCTTTTTTTTTGTAAATACATACATATTATACATAGGAACACCCAGACCAAGACAAACATCCATGTTCATGCACACAAATGTTTGACTTGAGCGGGAATCGAACCCGCGACCTTCACTCGCTTACACTCCCGCTGCGCCAACCGATTATTTGTGTTTTACAATTATGTACACATATTATTACAGTCATATGTGTAAATCGAGTTATATTTCGGATTCAAACTACAACTGTGTTGAAAAAAATTACCGCTCCTAACTTTTCGGCCTAATTTTAGTTCGATTGACATTTTTATCAGTAAAATTATATATAAACAACGATTAACATTTCGTAATAATCATAATAATGCACTTTACAATCATAAATATGCAATAATCACAGAAGATTGATTAAAAATGCCGTTGTGTTCCTCAGGTTTTTTGTTAGGGTAGTTTGGTATGCACGGACGTATCTACAATGGTTCAAAATAAGGGTCGGTACAAACAGCAAAATATGATTTCAATAATTTTTGCGGTTTTGGATGTGGAGGTTTTTTCGCTTGATTGGTGGTCTTTTCATTTCAGTTTCATCATGCTCAATTTGTTTTTTGTGATATAGGTACTAATAATATATTTTGCTCCCTTTTTACTACTTCGCTTTCTTACATGGAGGATATTGTGTTCTACAATTTCATATCACTAATTATCTTTTTTTGTCATGTATTGACAATAATTGTTCTTAAGTTTAACGTCAGACTTACTGACCAAGAGAAGCATAGGCATTCGACTCAGGGAACATATAGCTGGCATCAAACACTAACGCTCAAGGAAGTCTGCTGTGTGCGAATATGTACAACAAGGAACCAACCGTTTTCTGCGATTTGATGAACCACAGAGAGAGAGAGATAACTTTTAAAGACCTATTTTATTGTGGGTTGCTGAACCGCAATTGTAAAAATAAATTACGTAAAGTCATACATAAGTCAGTCAACATTAGTCTGGTTTTGCCAAACTGTTTATCGAGTGAGCAATAAAACTTTTAAAATTAATTACTTTTTAAATTTTGGTGTTCAGATTTGTTAACGACATTGAGTAGATCCTTGTTTATCTTTAAATTCTGTCAGGTAATTTTATACTTATTACACCAAGTGTTATTCCCGAGGAAGCCTTATGTGAATAATTTACGCGAGTGGTGCCACGAGCGAAATCTAGTAGTCGCCCCACAGTGTAACTTTTATACCATGGTCGCACGTTGTAGGTACAAATTATTCATTTTAACTGTCTGTAGCCCATTTTTAATTATCTTTACCCTAGAGAAGATCAACGCGTTGGCTACTATGGACTATGGATAAGAAGATCACTGTCGAACATTTCATTATTTTATCTCCACGTAACGAAATGGACCCTGGATTAAAAGCTGCAACACAGTAACTATCAAATGGTCAATTAAGTGCGTACAGCACAATCACAGTATGCAAATGCAGAAACATCCCAACTACAATCTTGTGGTGTGGCTCCGTGTTGCAGGATTATGATAGTTGAGCGAGGAATATTAATCTACGTACCACGGTGGTAGTGGCGGTACGGCGCGCAAGGAAATTATTAAATCACTAGCTGTTTCCCGCTGTTCCACCCGCGTCCTGAGGGAACTACTTCGCGTACCCGGTTTATTTATAGCCTAAGTTACTCCTTGGTACATCAGCTATCCGCCAGTGAACGTCCCGTCAAAATCTGTCCAGCCGTTCCAGAGATTAGCGAAAACAAACAGACAGACAGACAAAAATTAAGAAAAATGTCATTTCTGTATATGTATAGTGTATACATCCATATGTATTTAGTAAGAAGCTGTTATTTTAATATTACAAACAGACACTCCAATTTTATTTATTTGTATAGATGTATAGATTACCAGAATACTGGTGCTAGATTGTGATTGTAACCTCGTATATCTTTATTTACCTGATATACTTAAAAAATCATAAGATCAGTTATAGTCGTAAATATGTCCCACCGCTGAACACTGGGCCTCGTCTCAGAAAAGGGTTAGGCACACACAGTCTACCACGCTGGCCATTGCGAGTTGGCAGAGAGTTCTCAGATCTGCAGGTTGATCTTACGATGATTTTCTTCGCCATGTCAATCAATCAGCCTATCGTAGTCCACTGCTCTCCCAACACGCACCACAGTACACGGTCCTTATAGCTTATCGTTTTCCAAATTACTCTAAAAATATAATGCCCATATACATTTGATAAACATAGACTAAGAACTGAAGACTTAAAGCTGATACCTCTTAATAAACCCTACTAAACGTGTGTGACTTGCGGACTAGCTTGAATCATTAAAATTATATATGGGTTATCGAGCCACTGGGTTATTGCAGAGCCTTGGTAGAGCAATCGAAGGGTTACATCATTTTCATGCCCACTGCACTATAGTTACTGATTCGAACCACCTACCTCTGACTAAGGTTTTAGTCTAAGGGTCGGAACATATCTGACGGAAGATGCGTCGCGTATTATCGGTAGCGTAACGCCAAAACATACAAATATAAAGAAAAACATTCAACCTTTCACACCTGACCGATGATCCGTTAGTACGTCGAGCGTACAGCGCTGCCGTCCTTTAACTAGAACCCCGTTAACCCTCAAATGGTCGATTATGAGTATTGAATGCAAAGTATTACTGTTTTAAATTCTCTATCTTTCTGTCTAAGAACCATATCTCTATCACAGAGACATCATTAAATATTAACCTCTTCATTGATATGATGAAATCGATCTCATTTTTGGTGGCACCATCTGGACTTATCCAGGTCCACTTGCGGAATTCTCGCTTTTTGAAAAAGGAATTCAAAATGAAGAGTCCTTCCTTGTCCATGTAGCTATTCAGCAAGTGGCCCCGTGAGTTCCGGTGTCCACATCCAAATTGCTCCACCCTCAGCTCATCACCGCTCGTTTGCCTACTTTCGCGTTAAAATCTCCCATGACAACGGTGAAGTGGGTTTTGAAGCTATGTATAGCCCTAGATATGTCCTCATACATAGCTTCTATATCCTCATCGGAGTGTGATGAGGTCGGAGCGTATACCTGTATGATCTTCAATGAATATTGCGATTAATCGCACCCCTTGCCCCGCCGTTACCATGGCCGCTATCATTTATATTAATTTTTTTATAGGCCCAACTAAAAATACACTAAGAGCGTATAAATTGTGTATAGTTAAAGATCAATTTTGATAAAATAAGAATAAAAGCAATGCTATAAACTATTTATGATGAAAACCTTATCATAATTCTGGTTAGACGACCATAACGGTGTTTTTGCCAAGTAATCAATATTGCGCTTTGCTCAGAACAATTCGTAAAAAAAGCGTTATTTACTTCTTACGTGGAATTTGTTCAAAAAAATATTAGTCATTCTTAACTTAATAACGGCTAGCCCACGTTCCCTAACTAGAAACACGTTATCCATTTCTCACACTTCATTAATTCCGGGAGTGTGCGGGGATGCCATATGCGTGCGAGGATGGGATATGCGCGCAGGGAGGTTTGCCATTCCACTCGGAGAGCTTATAGCGGACAAGCGTGCGTCATCGCATCGTGTTCCCGCAAAATCTCAAATATGTCGGGGAACATTAAGAGGTAAAATTTGAATTTTTTTGTGTAATAATTAACATTATCTTCCTTAATATCTCCACTGAGTTTGAGGGAAGAATAGCAGACCAACGAATTAGTCAGATTTTAAAATTATTATGACTGGCTTGTTGGTTTGCTATTATCCCTCAGACTAGGTGGAGTGACTATCTTTGACGGGTAGGAACTGGATGGAGTAGCCTCGGATCCAACATTTCAGTCAGTCAACCGGAAGATGGCGGTCAAACCACCCAAAGTAAGGCGAAAGTAAAAGGCAAGATACTATATAGGCAGCAGCATTAAGTATCAAAGACTACGATCGCCAATCCGTCTGCCAAGCGTGGCGAACAAAGCAAAATCTCCCAAAAATGAGCCACACACAAAAAAAACGGCCTCAATTCCCCGACAGCCCCGCTATTCTTGACGCAGATAGCGGCCATGGTAACGGCGGGGCAAGGGGTGCGATAAATCTCCGGCAGAGATTCGTCGCAATATTCATTGAAAATCATACAGGTATACGCTCCGACCTCATCACACTCCGATGAGGATATAGAAGCTATGTATAAGGACATATCTAGGGCTATACATAGCTTCAAAACCCACTTTACCGTTGTCATGGGAGATTTTAACGCGAAACTAGGCAAACGAGCGGTGATGAGCTGAAGGTGGAGCAATTTGGATGTGGACACCGGAACTCACGGGGCCACTTGCTGAATAGCTACATGGAGAAGGAAGGACTCTTCATGATGAATTCCTTTTTCAAAAAGCGAGAATGCCGCAAGTGGACCTGGATAAGTCCAGATGGTGCCACCAAAAATGAGATCGATTTCATCATGTCAATGAAGAGGTTAATATTTAATGATGTCTCTGTGATCAGTCCGCATAAAGCGGCCCGCGGTCACCGAATAGTAAGAGGCACATTGAATATTAGTCCCAGCCTCGTACGGTCGAGATTGATAAAGTCTACGCTCCTACCAGCGCCAGTTCAAATCTAAAACCCCGAACGTAAAGTAAAGTTTGAACTGCGAAACCACTTCGAATGCCTGGGAGAATGCGTAGATGTGGACGACTTTAGTGTCAGGTTAGTGAATGCTGCCCATACAACGGGCTTAAAGTTATTAAAGCCCATGACGATAAAAAGAGCCCATAAAATCTCTGGTCCGATGCTTGAGCTTATACAGGATAGGCGTTATAGGCGGAAAGACGCTTCTGCAGGCCTCCGACGATATACCAAAGTATCGGCGGCTTAATAGACAGATCTCTAAGTCTCTGACTCGCATCTCCGTCAATACAACACTAAAAGTGTTCAAGAGGCAATCGAGCAGATAACGGTTCCAGAGTGTTCAAAAGAGTCTATCGGGCAGGTCAGCTGACAAGGCTCAAGACGAATGATGGCAGAATTATCTCGTCTAGACCTCAGCTCCTGGAAGAGATCGAACTGTTCTTTGGACAGCTATACACGACTACAGGACCACCTGTTACTACTCCAGTCACTGACCCTAGAGCTGGATTGACCCGACATTATACCAAAGATATTCCGGACATGACATCCCGTCAGCATGCACGGGATAAGTGTGGCCCTAAATCAACTCAAAACCAACAAGGCACCGGGTGATGACGGAATTACGTCAGAGCTTTTGAAAGCTGTCGGCGCACCTGCCGCGGAAAAACTTCAAAAGCTAATAAATTCTGTCATACTCGAGGGTAAAACGCCACAGGCATGGCACAGGAGTGTGGTGGTGCTTTTCATCAAGAAAGACGATAAAACTCTTTTGAACTACATACCCATCTCACTCCTGAGTTACGTCTATAAGTTGTTTTTCGGGGTCGTCACAAATCATCTCGAGACCAAGCTAGACGACTTCCAGCCTCCCGAACAAGCGGGTTTTCATAAAGGCTATAGTATTATAGACGCCATACATACGCTGCGGCAGGTTAAGTCTGAGGAGTATAACCAGCCTTTACTGCACTTGGCGTTTGTGGACTATGAGCAAGCCTTTGATTCGATCAAAACCTGGGCGGTACTGCAGTCTCGCCAACTGCGCCATCGACGACTATCGATACGTCGAAGTGCTGAAGTGTTTGTTCGAAAACGCTACCATGTCAGTCCGCCTCCAGGACCAGAGTTTAAAACCTATTCAACTATAGCAAGGGGTGAGGCAGGGAAATGTTATATCTCTGAAACGTTCACCGCTGCGCTGGAAGACGTTTTCAAGGTTCTGGACTGTGAAGAACTCGGCATCAAACATCAACAAGTAGGTCTTAAGATGAACATGGACAAGGCGAAAATTACGTCTGACTTCCATGTCATACCTGCTCCTATTCGGGTTGGGAACTCTACACTCGAAGTTATCGACAAGTACGTATAACTGGGAAAATGATCCGAGACGTGGTCACTTACTATGGGCCTTATCCGGAAGGTCAGGGTCCCTCAGAGGGCAATGGAAAGAGTTATGTTCGGTGTTTCTTTGCGAGATCGAATAAGAAATGAGGAGATCCGCAGGAGAACCAAAGTCACCAACATAGCTCTTCGAATAGCCAGACTAAAGTGGCAATGGGCAGGGCACATAGCTCGAAGAACCGATGGCCGTTGGGGCAGGAGGGTTCTGGAGTGGCGACCACGCATCGGATGACGCAGCAGGGGTAGGCCTCCCACAAGGTGGGCCAACGATCTGGATAAGATTGCG
This sequence comes from Euclidia mi, assembly GCA_944739405.2. Lineage (NCBI taxonomy): Eukaryota > Metazoa > Arthropoda > Insecta > Lepidoptera > Erebidae > Euclidia > Euclidia mi. The sequence goes on from OX123185.2 coordinate 8,311,385, forward strand.
TGAAGCGGTTGGATGCGGGCGGCTCGAAATCGAGTCTGTGTGGAGAACCTTGGGGGAGATTTATGTACAGTGCCGGAGGCCCTATCCCCTATTCCTTCTCCCTCATCCCACTCTTTATCCTATCCCTTTTCCTAACCCCAAGGGGCGGCAACGCACTTGTGACTCCTATGGTGTTGCTTGTGTCCATGGGCGGCGGCGGCTGACATGATGATGACTATGTGATTGAAAATATTATTACTGTCTATTATACGCAAATCTTAATATATAAAATCCTTGCGTTACTGAAATATATAATGTTGATGATAAGAAAATTTATTTAGTTAAAACTTTTTAATTTAATTGATTCAACTTATACTGCATTTTATATAATTATCCAGTTTTTTATATGTGATGCTTAGCTATAAAGACGTTAGAAACAGTTTAATTAAAAAATACCTGTTTTTAGCTTAGTAAGCAAGCATATATTTTACATACCTTTTTTATTTTTCACTAAAACTTAGCTTCAAAGAGTCATAGGTGATTTAGCCTCTTCTTACGTAAGGTACTAAGGTATAAATATTAAGAAATGTCTTAGCTACAAAACAGTTAATGGACTTAGCGCGTTTATATGGCAGTCATGGTCAGTATACCAATAGATTGTTTCTTACTGCTGGTTCTTATAGCGTTGTCGTCATGCTCACTAAAATGTCATTTCTTGTGGTGGCGTCGAGTGTCGGGTCATCCCTGTCCCTCTAATATGGCGAGAGGGATGATGGCTGACACATGCGTCATACTCGTGAACGGGTGCTACTTGCGATGACTGGTCGATGACGGTCTTGCGGGCTGGTATTACATTTTAATATTTAACTGCATCCTTTCCATCATGGTTCTGATCACTTTCGCGGATAGCCTGCATTATTAGGTATATATAATGTAAGTGGATGCTCCTGTTTCACCCTGACTATTCTGAGGAGGCTAACTAAATGAACTTCAAAATTAAAATTAAGAATTATGCTTGACTATTATTATGTACAGTAAATATATACAAGTGATATAGAAGGTGTAACAGTTGCAGCACCTTACAAAATGTAAATTATGTGTATTATGCAAAACCTGGCCTTGAAAAAGAGTGACCGTGAGTTTTATTGCCCGTTCTTGCTCATGGTTCTACGCCCTTGCTTTGCGAACGTGGCAGAGAGTAGAGTAGAGTCTTTAAGTATTATTTTATGAATTTATTATTTTGACGTTCATAAGCGTCACATTGTGACCCAAATGAATAAAATATTTTGACTTTTACTTACAGTTAAGCATTTTAGGGTAATTTTATTGAAAATTAGAAACCTCATAAATTTAAAGAACATGCTTAACTAAAAGATCTCTAAGTGTTGGTTAAAGAGGCTTTAGTGCGCCAATCAATGTCAAAAAAATGTTTATATAATTTTAAGTACATTTCTGAGCAGGAAATATCCTAAATGACGCTGGAAAATATTTGTTTAAATAATATACTTGATACTTGATGGCACGGGCTGTTTCCGCAACTCCACGTCTTGGCGTGTATTTTGCGTGCGGGTGGGAATGGTGTCTTCATTCGAGCCACCCCAGCTCTTCGAGGAAGGCCAGCAGACTCTTGATGTGGCCCACTGCCTCCCTCAGGGTGCTGTATCTCGTCAGGTACTGCTGCCTGTACTGTGCGACCTCAGGGCAGTCGAGGAGCAGGTGGGCTGCCGTCTCGTCTGCTGCCATACAGGCCCTGCACAGCGGGCTGTCGGTGATACCTATAGTAAATAGGTGTTTATTAAAGAAGCCGTGTCCTGTGTAGGCGGCCGTGACTGTCCGCAGTTGTTGTTTGGACAGCCGGAGGATTTGTTTGGCTATCTTACCGTCTACTGCGGGAAGAGCCTCCTTGGCCTGCCTACATGTTTCAATACCAATCCAGGACTGGTTGTGTTGGGTCCTGGTCCTATTCCTTACCAGGTTGCGATAAAAACCAGAAGGGAGGGGAATAATGGGCTCGGGTCCCACCACCTCTAAAGTGGCCCCTCTTCTGGCAAGTACGTCGGCTGCGTCATTCCCTCTTGAGCCACTGTGGCCCTTGATCCATTGCAGTGTTAATTTGTTTTGTTTACCTACCTCTGTTAGTTTCTGTTGGCATTCAAGCGTGAGTGCCGAGGTGATAGTATGGCTTTTGAGGGCTGAGAGGACAGCCTTACTATCTGAGAGGATCCTAATGGATCGTTCCCTTACCTCACGTGCCATGATTGCTGTGGCAGCTAGGATTATGCCAAAACATTCGGCCTGGTAGACCGTGTTGTAGGCTCCCAGCGGTGCTGCGATGTTGATGTTAAGATCCTCGGAGAATACTCCTGAACCCGTACCTGTATCCGTCTTAGACCCATCTGTGAAGATCGTGAGCTCGTTGTGGCCAACCGCTCCCTCGTGTAGATCCTCGTACAGTTGGATTTTGTATTTCTTATCGAAAACAAATTGTTTCGGTATTCGGTCGCCAATGGCTTGTGTGAGAGGAACTTCTTTAAAGAGTGTGTTTAAGTTGCTAGTGTGCGGTGTGTTGGTGTCTTTCCAGAGCTTCAGAGCTCTTAGCCGGATCGCCGACATCGTTGCTTCCTGTTGTATGAACAGGTGCAATGGAGGCAAGTGCAGCAACACTTCGAGTGCCGCTGTAGGTGTAGTTTTCATATGCAGCCCGTGGCCGCTAGGCATGCAAGTCTTTGAAGCTTTTGAAGCTTGTTGGCGGCCGTTGTTAGGTTGGTCCGAGGCCACCACACTACTGCGCCGTAGCTTATCATCGGACGTATTATTGTCTTATAGAGCCATAAGACAATTTTGGGGGATAGGCCCCATCGTTTACCTATCATCTTCTTGCACTGCCAGAAGACGATGCTAGCTTTATTGAGCTTATTTTCCATGTGGCTGTTCCATGTCAATTTGCTGTCAAGAGTGACTCCCAGGTACTTTACCTCGGTGGACAGCTTGAGCTCTGTGTTGAAAAGCCTGGGCAGTCGGTAAGTACCCAGCGCGCGTTTGTGTGTGAACATAACTAGTTCGGTCTTGTTCGGGTTTACTGATAATTCGTACTCATTACACCACCACTCTACTATGCGTAGAGCCTGTTGAGTAAGGTCGTACACTGTACTAGTTACCTTACCTGAGGTGAGAATGGTCAGATCATCTGCATATCCTATTGTGTAAAAATATCTCGCGTTGAGTTTGTCTATGAGTTCATTGATGACTAAGTTCCACAATAGCGGGGAGAGTACACCGCCCTGCGGGCAACCTTTAGTTATCAAGGCTGTCTGGGAGTCGCCGTGCAGGCGCACTACTCTTTTGCTGAGCATGTTTTGAATCCACTGTATGAGCATCTGATCCACACCATGTCTGGCTAGGGCGTTGCTTATACTGGAGAAGTTTGTCTTGTCAAAGGCTCCTTCTATGTCAATGAAGGTGCCCAGACAGATGCTTTTTTGTTGTATAGCAGCTTCTATCTGGTTCACGACCTGATGTAAGGCCGATTCCGTCGATTTTCCTGAGCTGTATGCATGTTGATTGGCATGTAGGGGTAGGTGTTTAAGTGCCCCACTTCTTAATTCCCTCTCGCATAGCCTTTCCAAGGCTTTAAGCATGAAGGAGGTCAGGCTTATTGGTCTGAAGGACTTTGCATTTGTGTAGTCTGTTTTGCCTGGTTTTGGTATGAAAATTAGTTTGACTTCCCTCCAATTCTTCGGTACATATCTAAGGGCCAGGCTAGCCCTCATGATTGCCAGAAGTCTTTTGCGGACCGGTTCACCCCCCCATTGTAATAACCCTGGGAAGATGCCATCCAGTCCGGCTGCTTTGAAGGGATGGAAGCTATCGATGGCCCATCGGAGTTTTTCTTCTGTGACCACGGTGTTTGCGTGTCTCCACTCGTGTTCGGTCGCCACTGTTGGTGTATCGTGCCACGTTATTACCGGGGTGAGGACGCAGCCTGGGAAGTGTGTTTCTAGTAGGATGCGTCTTGTCTCCTCCTCCGATGTAGTGTATGTGTTATCCGGTTTACGGAGAGTACCTGGTGCAACCATCGGTTGCTGAGCCAGTAGTTTCCTTACCCGGTTTGCTTGTTGGCAAGATTCAATGCTCCCACAGAATTTTCGCCATCCCATGGTGCGTCTGAATCTGAGGCGTTTCTTGTAGCTTGATTTGGCCGCTTTATAAGCGTCCCAATCTGCGTCCGCGCTTGTGTTAATTGGCCTGTTAAGGGCCCTTCTTACCTTCTTGCGCTTGCGTTCAAGCTCAGCGCCCCACCAGGGTTGTTTACCTGGGGTTGAGTGTAGAGTGGTTTCTGGGCATGCTGCGTGGTAGCTGTCTAGCATCGACTGCGTCAGAGTACATACCTGCTCGTCGATCTGTTCATTGTCACCCAGTACCGTCGGCGTAGCAGTAAGGGTAAGTTTCTCTTTAAGTAATTGGACATACTTTGCTTTGTCAGTGTTGTGTGGTTTCCTGCGTGGCTGTGTAGGTTGTATAACGACTTCCATAGAGAAACTGATCCATCTGTGGTCTGAGCACGATGCCTCTTTCGAGACGTGCCATCCCTTGATGCGTTCAGCCGCTCCTTCTGTTGCGAGAGTTAAGTCGATAATTGTCTGACTACGTCTTGTGACGAAGGTGGGCTCCGTACCTGTGTTTAATAGGGTAAGATTAGTGGTAAATAGGTATTCAACCAGTGATTTACCTCTGTTGTTATTGCAGTTCATGCCCCACATTTGGTGGTGGGCATTGGAGTCCGTTCCTATTACGACCTCCGTTTTGGTTCTCTCGCACTGGTTAACCAGACGCGTGAGGTCGAACGGTGGCGGGTCTTCGGCCTCGGGCATGTAGACCGATGCGAAAACAACCGCTATACTCCTTGGCTGCTGTGTTATTTCAATTTGTATCGCTGTGATGTCTCTGGAACAGAACTCCGTTAGAACTTGGGCTCTGATGTTTTTAGTTGTCAGTATGCAGGTTCTTGGATGTGTGTGGTCAGTTGAAGAATAAATCTTACCTCCCAGGCTGGAGAGGCCTCTGATGAGGCCACCCCTTATCCAAGGTTCCTGGATGAGCACGATGGCTGATTGTTGGACCTCCATCCATTTGCGCAGTTGCGCAGTGGCCGTTTGGCTGCGATGGAGGTTGATTTGGAGGCAACTGACGTCACTAGGCAGAGGGTTCATCTTTGGATGATGTCCCCACCTCCCCGACCGTCAGCTGCGTTAGGCCGGCCAGGATGTCGCCAGCCTCCACCCCGTCGTCCCGCCGCACCGGGCTCAGGAGCAGGCTCTCATCTTCCGAGTTACCCTCGGCTGACGGGCCAGCCCCCGAGCCAGACGCGGCCGGCTCTGACGGGCCGGGTTCTGCGTCGCACCCTGGCTTGGTGTTTGAGTCCTGCTTGACTCGTGTGGAGTTGTCGTCCGGAGGATGGTCGACAAACTTACCTGAGGGGTCCCGGAACCTGACGTAGACGGCATCTACCCCCAACGCGAGGCGGCGCTCGTTCTTCATCAGGATCGGGACCTGTTCTACTGGGAGGCCCACTACTAGGAACCACCCACCTGACTGCCTTTCAGAGTGCAGCATCGACCATTTGTCAACCTCCAACCAGCGGTTCTGAAACTCCAGAGTGCGACCCACGTCGCGCACGTCGTCTAAGACGCCCTGTTCGTCGGGTACGACAATGCCGCACCGCACTCTCTTCGGGGTCTCTTCCTGGCCCCTGACCTCCAGTTCGAAGCCCGGTGGTGGGACCAGGAGGGAGACTGCCTCCGTCAGCCAGGTACGCGTTGCCTCGTCGGCGCACCAAAGTTTGAGGACCCCGTCCGCGTGCACGGGTTTCCCGGTGAACGCTGGAGCGGGGCGTTTGGGGGTTTTGGTCGACCAGGCATCACTCAGGATCTTCTTTTGGAGCTCCCGGAGTACCTGGTCCACCAACTCCTTCAGCAAGTTCCCTGTGCGTTTGCATGTTACTGCAACACCCAGGGACGCCTTGGAGGCCTGTGCGTAGGACTTACCTTGTATCCTGGAGGAGTCGAGGCGGGGCTTCTTGTGCTCCCCTCGAGGCGAGCTGGTCTCGTTGAGAGCACGTTTGGCCTCACCTCTTTCCTTGTTTTCGGCAGTTTTACCTGCCGCGTTTCCCGATGGTGCTGGGGCTGGATGCCGTCCAGGGTGGCCAGCCCGCCGCTTGGCGGCAGGCGGCTTCCCCGTACTGCCTCTGGCCTTCGTGCACCCCTCGCTACTGAGCGTGGGCTGCGCGCTGGTCACATTGCTGGGACCTGCGACGGCAACCTGCTCAGCTGTTTTAGTGGAGGCAGCACCGGCAGTAGCAGCGGCTTGTTCAGCCTTTCGCCTAATTGCCATGCACTGTCTCTTGCTTTTGTTGTTCCTCTTTTTCTTCGTGGAACTGGTAGCAGCGGGGCCACTCGGTTGTGTGGTGGGCGGGCGTTGGACAGGACCGGTAGTCTTGCCCTTACCCTTGCCCTTACGGTGACTCACCACTTGCCAGCCCGCGAAGGAGGAGTCATCTTCCCGCTTGATCTCAAACGGGCTGACGATTGTAAGGACGGGACCAGTACTAGCGTTAGCCAGCGCTGAGTTCACGTCCTTGGGGGATGGTTTGACACCTGCAGCCGGGGCCACGGCGTCGACCATCTGTATGGTTTTGGTTGTGGCGGCGGGAACAGCTTTCGCCGTCCCCGTCGCGGTTGGGGTAATAAAAAGGATTTCGGTATCCATACGTTTACTTAAAGACTTCATCCCTCTAGCTTCCCACCCTCCATGGAGCCTGCAACAGGGAACGTCATACCGGACGATAGGATTACCAGAGGGATATAGGAACGCAAGGCTGGCTTACAGCACGACATCGGGCGCCCGCTCGGGTCAAAGGTCGGAGCCGAGTTACCAACTCCATCCGTCTTCCCTCGCTTGCGCCTTCAGTATAGCCTTCACCCACCACATCAACAGCCGAAATAAATTCCAACTGCTGATGCGGACCCCACGTCCCTAGCCTGTGGCCCTCTGACGGGACACGATGGCCATTTCCCCCGCTGCGGCTCACAGCGGGGGCTACCGTTTAGCGTGAAATCGGGACCAAAGAGGGCGTGTTGCCTCACGGTCGCATTACCGCCAGCGCCGCTCGGCTCAACCCCCCAGGACTCCGTCATCCCCGCGTACGGCGCTCGACTGCGCAGGTCCTAGCGCAGGTGGTCAACTTCTCTTACCCGTGACTGTTTACTACGGGCCCAAGCCCACCCGGCCACGAGGTGGCGTGGTGAAGAGATGTGTAAGTGAATGTGTGTGTGTGCGCGCATGTGTGTACGTGTGTGTGTATGCGTGTGTAAAGTGCCTGTTATTAAATAATATTAAACAATCACAAACAAACAACGATTCCCACGTTTTTAAGTTTTCTCCAAAATCACTTTTTGGGGTTAACGTGGTTTTTGTGAACGGACGGCAGAGCATCTGCTCCGTTTCCGTCAACGCATTATCGGTCGACGTCGCGCGCACCACGCACCACGTGAATTTTGACCGTCGCGTTGGGCGACATTTTAAAATTAAATGTCATACAAAGCAACCGCACTGTAGTTGCTGAACGCAGAAACTGACTAGACACGTAATGTAGCAGGTCTTATTTGACGGAATAGACAAGACCCATGTAGATACGTTCGATGAATTTTCCGTCAGATGTGTACCGACTCATTTGACGGAATAGACGCGACCGAAGATACGTTGGACGCATCTTCCGTCAGATATGTGCCGACCCTTAGATGGCAGAATTATCAAGAAATTGCTGTCTAAATTTTACCCGACTTCGATAGAAGGACTGCAATGTATAAAATATAGAGTGTATTACTGTATATACAACGTACAATTATGTTTGCCTATTTCTTTGGCAGCCTTGGAACGCTACAGCCCCAAAGGTCTTAATATAATATAATTAGGTGTCGTTGAATTATTTGTAAACTAGAGGACGCCAGCAGCTACGCCTGCATTTTTTTAAATTAACCCGTTTTGGCCGATCCCGTGGGAATTTCGGGAAATCCCTCCTTAGTGCACCCCTACGTTCCCCAAGAAACATACATGCCAAATTTCAGCTTCCTGCGCCCAATAGTTTCGGCTGAAGCGTGTCTGTCAGTCAGTCAGTAACGCAAGGATTTTATATATTAAGATATTAAACAAAGAAAAGAACTTTGACACTAATTCAGAATTTCACCTCGTAATACCGCTAATATATATTATTGTAAAGGCTTATACTGACGTCTGGCAGATAATTTCGATCCATTTCGTGGGGCGGACCTTGTTCGAAGAGTTAGGTAGGTACACCCTTAGGAACTCAGGGTGGTTTTGAATAAATTTGTCTTGTTCTGAGTTACTGTTAGATATTTTACTTTGTACCTACTTCAAGTCTGCTAAAGATTTTGTATCAGGAGGGCAAAGATAATACATGAGTAGAATGAAAGCTGTACAAATATTTCTTTAATATTTTTTTATAATATCATGAAAAGCGTCTTTTTTATTTATTTGGAAGGATACTGAAAATCTGGACGCACTTGTTACGATTACACGGATTCACCAGATATCCGATTAGTAGTCAGATTATAAACGAGAACAAGAAAACTAGAATTCATGAGAATTTTTCTTTTCACATTATTTCATATTTTCTTGTTGTTATTTCTTAGTATTAGGTTAAGATTTAGGCCTGCTAAGCCGAATTCTAAATAGGATATCGGATATCCTTATCATCTTTAGGCCCAATTCGTACTGAGACTTAGCCTAGGGGAATGATACAATTTATTGAGATACCCAGTCACCATTCGGTATAGGTAACTACGTAGTCTAAGTAGAAAATTTTCGGTAGGTTTCTATTTCTTTAATATAATAGAGAATGCCCGCATCTACAAAGAAAATGAAACAAAAACGCACACATCTTTTATTTTAATTTAACCGTCTCTACTCGATTCCGTAAGAATATCAGGAAATCGCTTCTTAGTGCACCTCTACGGTCCCCTAATAACATACAAACATGCCAAATTTCATCTTCCTGCGTCCAATAGTTTTGCTTGTGCATTGTCTGTCAATCAGTCAGTAACGCAAGAATTTTATATATACAGATTTAGAGAATACAGTATTTTTTTTTTTTTTTTATGGAATAGGGGGCAAACGAGCAGACGGATCGCCTGATGTTAAGCGATTACCGCCGCCCATGGACACCCGCAACACCAGAGGAGTCACAAGTGCGTTGCCGACCTTTTAAAAAGGAATACGCTCTTTTTTTGAAGGTTTGAAGGTCGTATTGGTTCGGAAAAACCGCAGGTGACAGATCATTCCACAGTTTAGAGGTGCGAGGCAGAAAGTTTCTAGAGAAACGCACCGTTGTGGATTGCCAACCATCTAAATGATGGGGATGGAAATGCTGTCGCGTAGAACGATGGCGGAAAGAGGCGGCAGGGATTAATCCGAACAATTCCTCGGAGCACTCCCCATAGTAGAATCGATAAAAGATGCATAGCGAGGCTACATCTCTACGCAGCGCCAAGGGGTCTAACCGATTGCAAATATCTTGGCAGTCGACAATTCGAGCGGCTCTCCATTGGATGCGGTCTAGAGGGAGAAGCTGGTACTGGGGTGCCCCTGCCCAAAGATGAGAACAGTATTCCATATGCGGCCGGACCTGCGCCTTATAAAGGAGCAAGCGGTGGGCCGGAGTGAAATACCGTCTCGATCTATTTAGCACGCCAAGCTTCTTCGAGGCTAACTTAGCCTTACCCTCTAAGTGACCGCGGAACTGGACTTCGCTCGATATGTCGACACCAAGTATTCCAATACTGGAGGAGGCAGTCAAGGGGGTGCTCTCAAAACGAGGACATACGACCATCGGCAGTTTTTTTGCGGTGAAATGTAACATGTGCAGTATGCACGTACGGCAAAAAAACAGTACGACCCCATTTGTCATATTTCCAGCAGGTGCTAATTCAAAGGGGTACGTTACCTTAACAACCTTTGAGTACACGTTTGTTAATTTTTATCCCGTATTATCATACGGCATGATTGGAGGACTACAAAAATCCGGCCGAGGGTCGTGATTCGGGTTTAATCAAAGGACAGGGCTGCTCCATGGGTCCTATTGACCTTTGGTCCAAATGAAGGATCTCTTCCGTGGCCTACAGCGCATTTCTCACTGTGATGTGTGCTGTGTTCACCGGTGGTGTCAGTGAAAAGAATTTAAAGCAAAATGTTTCAGTGGTGCATAGGATTTGGACTTTTACTTAGATTGGACTATGGCCTTACTTAAGTTAGTCGACGTGTCTCATGTTAAAGGCTATTGCGGCCCTATATGTAGTCGCATAATTTATTTGCAATCTAATGTCTATGCTGGAAACAGTAATAACATAACATGCTCCTGCACTTTCATTCAATTGAAATTAAACTACAGTTTACGGATTTTATCGCGATGTATTAGATGATACGAGAAGCTATTGAAATTAAAAACACCCTAATTTCAATAGGAAAGATGGTTGGAATGTTCTTCCAGCTTGGAACCCTGTAAGGCTAATGAAACCCAAAAAAGACAAAGTCACCAGACCTAAGGCCACTGTGAGCTCATTCTGCATAAATAGTAACACCAACAGTTGAAAAATGTTCGGGAACTTTGAGATAACTTATGCATTCAAGAAAAAGACAAACATCACCTCAGTCTGCCGTGAACATGAACCCTGTAAAGAATTCGAAACGTCGGCTAGTAATAAATTAAAATGAAGTTTCTAGATCATTCGGTTTAAAAGTAATAACTTAGTGAAACCAATACATCGCGATAAAATCCGTAAACTGTAGTTTAATTTCAATTTAACATTTGCGTAAACCCAAAAAGATACGCTTTCATTCAACCTTGTTCCGCCGCTCTTCGGATTTGCTGATAGCTAAGATCACTTACGCCGAATAGCTCCTATGTTCTCCTCTGTTCCTCCTGATGTTCTAGGAAGAATCCCATGATCCAAAATTCAAATATACAACATCATAAAACATTTTCATATATCACGTTGATTTCAATCGTATTTAAAATCAAGCTTTTTGTATGATCACGATCCGCGATTTTCGTGGAACAGAAACCCCCGCGGTGACAGCCGGCTTATATCTTCCAGATCTCATAACGACTATTGTTCGCAACATTTTCGATGTCAGCTTACCAACGGTGCTGTTCTCGGTACATATCATAGAAGAATTTACAAGAAAATAATAATAATATTTTGTAGATGTTTCTGTGGTAAACGACTGTGCAAAGCGGAGGAGGTATAGCCAGCAAGTGGATTTCGAGCTCCAAGACGATTATAATTCTGTAGATGTTTCTACGATTCCTATTAGTACGGAAATAATAGTATCGTCATTAAGTAGAACAGTTGGCCGTCTATAAGCTTTGGCTAAAAGACCGGTCATTGCCCACTCACACCTTGCCGATTGCCGACATGTGTTAGGTCATCAATCGACTTAGTAATCCTTAAAAGTTCCAATGCCAACTGCTTCTTTCGGTACGTGGCTGCCACTCGAAAACCTCTCTGACTAGCCATCTGGTCACAGAAAGGTTCTGCGACCCATGTGTCATGTCCACTATAGTTTATCTAATAATTAACGTTTCAAAAGTACTGAGCAAACTCGCTTGCTGGCTGGGATAGCCCGAAATCTGAAATTTATCTTATTGAGACCAGCTCCATAAAGTATGAGTCATTCAAAATCAATACAATTATCAACTAAAATTCCAAAAACTACCTAGGAATGTTACCTTTTGTCAAATTTATTGTTTATATTGTGTGGAAGTAAGCAGCGATAGCCTAGTGGAGAGACCGACAGACTGCTACGCAGAGGGTCCGGGTTCGAATCCATGGCACGCACCGATGACTTTTCGGAGTTATGTGCGTAATAAATTGTTAATTATCGCTTGCTAAATGGTGAAGGAAAACATCGTGAGGAATCTGCATGTCTGAGAGTGCTCCATAATGTTCTCGAAAGACATGTGAAGTCTGCCAACCCGCACTTGGCCAGCGTGGTGGACTATGGCCTTACCCTTCTCATAATGGGAAGAGGCCCGTGCCCAGCAGTGGGACAGTATAAAGGGCTGATGATGATGTGTGGAAGTATTAAATACATATTATTTAAACTGAATTCCGCTATATCTTGTACACTTGAAATGCGTACACATTAAAAGCCTTTCGGTACTAATTGCGGCTTATTGTGGCAAAGTACGGTAATTCGAAGCTTTGATTGCACGAAACTGCGTCGCACATTGGATAATACGAGACAATTGATCTTTGTATGCGTTAGCAAAACTGTGTGATATGGCATTCATTAGGAGGATATGAAATTATTTGTGTGAGGGTGTGAAACATGATTTGGGTCCATATACATTTTGTTCTATAAAAAGGCAGCTTCTCTTATTGTTTCATCTGCGTATTTTTTGTATATTTTACTCCGTGAGAGAGTTGAAGGCCCAATGATCATCTCCATCCAAAGACCACTCTTCTTACCGTGCAGTTTTGCGGAGGAAAACCCAGCTGCAGGCTCACCCCAACTACTCAATATCGCTACTCAATGCTTAACTGAAAAAAGGAGTTCGGGCTGATTCACTAAAACCACCGAGGTGTTCTAAGCTAATGAAATGGCGGGACCACATGAACTGCCATATTATACGCGACTAGTATGGTATTTGCTATGAATCACCATCCCGCCCAGTATCTTTTCTCACTTGTTCCTGATAGGTAGATCCTTCAATTTGTTTCCTTAGAGTTGCTTGTGTAATTCTATAACATATTCATAATTTTATATGACGCAGCTTTGTAGCGTAACGAAAGCTGTTTGTCTAGCATTGAATTTGTATAATTGTATATTTTTTCCAACGGAGCATCAAACCGACAATTCGTCACCATAGTGACGAGATGATCTTTGCACATATTGTGCCATCCGTGCATCAAACGCTTGGTTTGAATCTTACGGTTTAAATAATCAAGCCATTGTTTGCTATTCCAGCATTACGGTGGCATTTGAGTCGAGCTTTGGCTCGGTTAGTGCTTTCCTGACCACATGTTTATGCTAGATTGAGCTACAAAGCTGAGACTGTACTTTTAGCGGTTTGCATGACTGTGGATTGCTACACGAGCGAAGTCCGCGGCAAACACACTATATCGGAGCAACTGGTGCAATTAAGCGTTCATGCTTTATTTCGTTTACTACGTAATACGTACATAGTTTCTCAGTCATTAGTACTAGGCGCCTGATATTCTGTGTTTAAAGGCATTGCCCATATAAGAATATTGTGTGACTGAGTACATAGGTTCTCCAGACCAAACAAAACTGAGTATAGGGCAACTCTTTGACCAGCATGTATTTTTTATCTTTTATGAAAAACTGATTTACATATTCGATATATTTTCATTTGTAATTTAAAAGAAGGAATGGAATTATCTCGGAATAGAGCTCTCGGAATGAATAGCCCTAACTTTGAAGTTATGAGTGTATGAGTGTTTTTTAAACGATGACAGCCTTCACACTTCCTCTTGACCAGCGTGGAGGACTGTAGTGTAATACTTCGCAGATTGAGAACAGACCGTTTATACACAGAACTGATATTTCACTTAAAATTGTGTTTGCGCCGCCCGTGAATCAATTTATAATAGAAATTGTTCTTCAAACTACTTGCTTCACGATTTCATGGGAACCAGTAAATCCCTGCTTAGTACACCTCTACTTTCCCCAAGGATCATGCTTGGCAAGTTTCGGCTTCTTGCGCCCAGTAGTTTTGTCTGTGGGTTGTCTATCAGTCGGGCTGTAAAATTCTCGATTTTATTTATATTAATGTCAGTTCCAAACAAAAACATTCTCTCTGTCACTTATTAATCAAGAATATCCCACAATCTCGACATTTGAACTTTTAAATTAAAATGAAGCTGTCCTACAAATCATGTTTACATCTTGCAATAGAACTTTATATTTAACAACTTTGGTAACTTTGTTTAATTAAATCGTAGCGATTTCAAACCTTCTATTTCGTTTGCGCAGCGATGTCTGTGGTTTTCGTTCGTGGACTAAATTAGGGTGACTTTGTTAGAATTTGAGTCAGTGTTGACTTTTGAAGTGATACTGTTAAATTGAATTGAGTTTTATAAACTGATCTACAATCGGTTCGGTTCGGTTGACGGATACTCGGCGGTTTTACAATTAACAATCATTGTAGTAATTTCTGGTAAAGAGGGCAATTTAATTTAGAAAGTTGTTGTTCGTTGTCAGTGGAAATGAGATTTATTTTTGTTTACAATTATTGTGATTGTCTATTTTATTTTGACAAGATGGTAGGGAAGTAATATATTCTTGAACTCTGTACTTGCTTTCAACTTTCTCTAGTAAAATATGTCTATTAAGCCGCTTTCTACGATGTGATGAAAAAGGTAAAAGCGTTTAATAGTGATTGTAGAATTTATACGTGTTTTTTTTCTCATCATCATCACCGTCATCAGCCCTGTATATACACTGTCCCACTGGGACGTGGAGGGGAAGGCCGTAGTCCACCACGCTGGCCAAGTGCGGGTTGGCAGACTTCACATGTCTTTCGAGAACATTATAGAGAACTCTCAGACATGCAGGTTTCCTCACAATATATTCCTTCACCGATAAGCAAGCGATAATTAACAATTTAATACGCACTTAACTTCGAAAAGTCATTGATGCGTGCCGTGGATTCGAACCCGAGACCCTCTGCGTAGCAGTCTGTCGGTCTTTCCACTTGGCTATTGCTGCTTTATCTCTATCACAAAACGATAACTTGTATGAGATAGTAAAAAATGTCCATAACTATTATAATATCTATAGAATAAAATATGTCATCGGTCCACCTTGAGACCTACTCCTGCTGCTTCTGCCTCTACGACGCCGCCACTCTAGAACCTTCTACCTCAACAGCCATCGGTTCTTGGAGCTATGTGCCCTGTCTATTGCCAATTCAGCTATACCATTCGGAGAGTTATGTTGGAGAGTTTGGTTTGACTGCGGATCTCCCTATTGCTGATTCGATCTCAAAGAGAGACTCCGAGCATAACTCTTTTCGTCACCCTCAGAATGACTTTTAGCCTTCTGATAAAGCCCATAGTTAGCGAGCACGTCTTAGCTCAAAGATGAACTGGCAACACATTCAAAAATAATAAAAAGTTCAATATGTCATCTTATTTCAAAGTCATGCAATATGTTGTAGAAAGCAAAGCGATCATAAATCACAAAGTCATAAAATAATTATATACAGTTATAATCATGGATCAACAAAACAGCATGTCGCGTGTTTGGAAATGATATTATCAATTCACAAAATGTCAAAGTGCTTCATATTGAGATTGCCAATCAACTTGTAAATAGCCATCCGAACTTAAACCTTATTTGAATTATAGTAGAGTTTGCTATAAGTGCAAATGTAAGTTAGTTATTGCTTGAAATTTGCGAGCAAATATCGTGAGGCGTTACGGTCCTTTCTTCGTTTAATGGTTGGAATGACAAAGCCTTCAACTACCGAAAAAGTTAAAAGTTTTGTGCAAAATTACGTGTTTTTTTATGTTAGAGAAATGTTGTACCCGGTTTCAAGGTCAATAGTGTCAAAAGTTCAATGGTCCTTTTTTAAAGACTTTATTAGGAATTGATCCTGAAGCATCCTCCCACCGCATAAGGTCTTGAATTTCGCCCATGACCCAAGATCTTCTTCGCCTTTTACAGTGTGAAGCCAATATTTATGTTATTATTATAGATTTGGTATCAAGTTAATAATTATAAGCACTAGACAATACATATTTATATACACTTGAATCATAAAAATACATTTATATACATTTATTTATTCATAGACTCACGCCTGTATCCCAGAAGGGGTAGGCAGAGGCGTAATATTACACCCACATTTCGCCATGAATTTTTAGGTACCACGTAATAGGGGGCGAGCCTATTGCTGTTACCAGGCACATCACCAGACTCCGTGCTGCTACTGAGAATTCGGAAAACCCCAGTAACACTTTTGCCCGACCCGGGAATCGAACTCAAGACCTCCGATCAGCAGTCGCATACGCTATCCACTGTACCACGGAGGCAGTCATTTATATACACTTGGAACATTAAGACACTTAGATAAAGTTAATAAAAATGGGGAAGATAGAAATATAAATTCATCCGCTTATACGTCATGAGTGGGTGTGTAACTGTAGTTACATGAGATCTACCTAGTTTTTGGCTTTCACAGTATTTATTTTCCACTTAATTGGGGATATAACATCCAGTTTTATCACAAACAGTCACCAAAATTGCTCATCCACAACACTAAATATTAAAGTTAAAATCTTCCTTAAACATCAGATACACTATACGTTATATTCAAGCTGTAAACCTCTAATCGATAACCGAATTTGATACGAAGTTGGTAGGGAACGTTAGCTACCTCTTTGAGTGCGTCCAAAAACGAAGAGCTTCGAACAAAGGCTATTGCTGTTTACCCCTTAAGCCATCAGGTGTCTTTGTATGAACACTAGTTTTCTGTTTATTCACAGAACCTACCTGTAGTACAGTAGCTCAAAGACGATTAAGTCAACAGCGATGGATCATGGAAGTTGTGAAGCGATTGGTGAAGGGAAGTCAATTGCTCTAAAACCTCTGATGGAGGTTTTGGAGCAATTGACTTGAGTGAACAGATGGTGTTTGGGTTTAATCGACTGCTTTGGCGTGAAGAACCTTAGTTCGATCCCGACATACGTGTCAGTTCATTGACAAGTTTGGGCGTTCTTAACAAATCCATCATGTTTATTTAATTATTCTTTCGACCAGATCTGACGTATTTATCTATGTTAACACATTGAAATATTTATTTATTTATTTTATTTCTTTATGCACAAAAGATGAGTACATAGGCGGACTTGCCTAAATGCTTTATGCTCTTATCGTTAAATATTCCACCAAATATAAATATTTAACGATAACACGTCTTCATCAGTCTCCGCTCTAATAAGCAATGCAATAACACATTAATAAAACATAATATATGTAATGTTAATGAGTACGTTCCTCAACATAACAAAGGAAATCCACAATTGGTACTTAATATATATTATTATAACATAGAAGGAAATAAATTATTTTATATTTGTTAAATAAAATATAAATAAGCTATTCCACTACATCTTATCGACATAATTGTCCCAATGACAAAAATGATTGCAATAAGTCTGCAATCTTAACGTAGACAATTTCATTTCAATTTTAATAAAGCCTGTCATTAGCGAAGTTGTTTGCCAGATTATAATAGGTTTTCAGTTAACCATTTACTTATTTTATATGCCATTCTGATCTCTATTAATAAGGACAGAAAGTTCAAAACATATTTCTAGGTATTAATTGTAAATTTTCACAATGAAAATTAAATTCGTGACAGTAAGCCCGCCAAAATGAAACATTTATAGAATTATTTGCTATGATGTCTATTTTAAAACAGACAATTTAAATTAACGCGCTTAAGCGACTCTATTCCCTGTTTTGTGGTTTATCAAGAGTTAAGTTGATATCGATAACTTGCTTCTGTTCATAATAATCGATACATGTACTCTTTCGATTTGGATTCAGTGACTGACAGATAACGCACAGTCGTAACTATCAAGGCAAGAAGCTGAGATTTGGCATGCTGATATTAGGTATTGTAACGGGTATATATCGCATAATTGTTTGGAAATAAAAGGTAAAATAACTTTTGTCTCGATATTACGCGACATATACCCGTTACATAAATATTGCTCGAAAATCTGAAATATGATCAGACCGAAGAACTGCTGACTGTGGTCAAATAATTATAGATTTCATATAAGTTTTAAAATAATTATACTAATTATAAGTAGTTAGGTATATTTTTATTTTTTATCCGTGTGGTGACGGATTAAGAATACGGAATGTCACCACCCCATATCATCCCATGGGTGTCGTAAGAGCCGACAGAGGGAGCATATTATGCACAGAACAGCATTGTAAGAGAAGGAAAACTTGATACAAACCCTATACCAACCCGTTTGGCCAGCGTGGTATAGTAGGCCAATTCCTCCTTTTAAAGGAGAGGCCTAGTCCAACAGTGGACTATTAAAGGCTGATGATGATGATATTTTTATTTAGAAACATTATTACGTTTAAAATGTTCAGAATAAATATTGTGATGACTTCTTAACTCTGATCAAAATCATATACTGTAAGTGCCTTTAACGCCTGTGGCACAGGCTTACCCCAGTACACGCACCTCATTATTTACCTAAATTACTTTTGTATGTTTTTGTGATTAATTGAAAATTAATATATATTTTTTTTAATTATTGCTATGTGTACAAGTCGAGAATGTTTAAAAAGTATTAATGTAGATTATAACTTTTCAGTTCAGTAGTTGGTGTAGTTATGGAAGTATGAGGTAAAAATATTTATGATGTGGGACTATTTCTGTTATTTTTATATGTTTGGCCATCAACATTACTTTATTCGGTAACAGAACATATTCACTTGTCGGTTGATAGAAATTATAGTAAAATTTTTTCGACTAAAGAATTTATTTATGTGTATAGTTCCACATAAATTTCAATTTACCGCACACATCACTGGGTGTGCCTCCAAAGACCTCCGGGACCCTTACAAGATAATTTTGTGTGTATGTAGCTAAAAATCACTCTCTCAGCAACGTGTAAAGTTATGAAGCTGATCAAGACTGGTAGGTACAGTACTCTAGCTCAGCGATTCAGAATGTTATTTTTTATTATTCTATTAAGTTATAGCTAAATGGACTTAGTTTTGTCAACACTTTTATATAAAATAAGGTTCGGCGACATTACCTTTAGGTTCGCGAGGCTATATTTTGTAATATTGCTGTTCCATACAGAAACACATTTTTGCATTTTACCTAGCTACAATAACTATAGACCCATTAAACGAACAAATAAAACTTGATTGTTATTTATATATAAAAACCAATTGACAATTAAAATTGTTTTGGAATTTCAACAAACACATTTTGCGTAGCTAGGAGGGTTTGCAAAAATCAATGGCAAAAATACTTTTTGCTATAGTCTGAATGCTGTATGAATTTTTTTTTAGAAAAGTAGTAGTTTTTCTTCCTTGGCGTTTCGATCGGTGAGTGAGAGGTGTCAGAGGCTCAAACTCTTCGTCTCATGGGAAGAGGCAAGGTACGGGGAGACAATGCGATGACAGGCGAAGTCAAGCATTTGACATTATATACTCAACTTCGTAAGTTAATCATAGCCCTATTCGTGCATATTATTCAACTAGGTTTGGATAGATTTCGGGTAAAAGATGAAACTTTAAGAAAATCGTGCCACACATTTAATAAGGATATTTTGCGACGTGTTTTCATGTTAAACGTACTCTATGCGGAGACCAACTCGTGTGTAACATTTATATAACTTGAAAGCTATTGAGATTCCTGTCTTAAAATATTCTGTCGGCATTAATATTAAATTGCCACAAACAGTATAAAACTCGAAATAACTACTACAATATGACAATTGACACTCCATACATTAATGTATTTCCACCCTAAATTTAAACGAGAAACGCGTGAGGGGAGGTCAGAGTAAAATGGCGATGGGTGTATAACACGTGGAATTCGGAAAATTCAATTTCCTAACTGTGAATTTAGTACAGACTGTAAGAAATAACCGAGTGTGTGTCGGAACGTTCCCTGGAGACACAGGGGAATGTAAAACATAGAGAAACGAGAGAAATTACACGTGCTCCTCCTGGTATGCGCCTATCTTTATCTTTCAAGAGATGTTTATACTCAGCGGGTTTTGCTATATGCAGCATTGGGTTACTTTTGTGCTGTGAGGACGATTTTGCTTTCTGGGTAAAAATGAAAAGAAGGTTTTGTAGTACTTGTTTTCTTACTATATGTGTGATGTATAAATGACATGACGATTGAAAAAGCGGCCAGAAAATTCTTGTCTAACAAAGTGAACCAAGCAGTTTACAGTGGTTAGTTATTTCCAATGTGTTAATCTTCATTTTTGACAATGTACACGACAGAAAATTTAAGCTCGTAATGGAAGTAAACGCATTCCAGTGGTACGAGGACATCCAGATTTTCAGAGCATGACTTCGATACAGGAAAATAATATTTATCTGATCATAAAGTTAAATGCTTTACTCACTTATTTTATATCTGTTAACGCGCAGCACATATAAGAAAAACATAAAGCTACGATATTACGCAGAGCAGAGTTTATAAACACTATCCAATTAGCGTGTCGTGATCGTGTCGTGATCTATTAAAGTCCCCACTAGGGTGTGAAACGGAGTGTCGCATTTAATACAACGAAGCCGATCAGATCGTCAAAAATAAAAGGGGCGATATGCTAAACCATTGCCGCGACCTTAAAATGAAATGATAATCGCGGTATTTAACTAATTATTAAATACGCTGCTTTTTATGCTGCATTTGCAGTTTATTTTTATCTAGGAATGCACATTTATAGAACTCTTGCAGAAATTGATCAACAAAATGCAAATGAAATTGTATGAAACTGGTGAATTATTAATAGTATTGTGGTAATACGCGATTTCTTTCAGATGGTCGTGTGAAGGGTAACAGAAAAAGCATACATTGAAACATATGAATGGCTTAAAGATATTATATCATGATGGAAATGGGCATGGGTCGATGCTTTTTGGTATTTACATATCTTGAGAATCTTGACGTTTCAGCCAGGACGCACTCGTAAGCAGAGTGACGCAGCGGAGATTTTAGATATGAAACCAGTCGATAGACTTATTTTATACGAATCATGAATAGCTACTGCTTCAAAGTGAAAGTTTCTGCATTTATAACACCCAGTAAAACGGGCTTTTATCAAGCATTTGCGAGTTAAAATAAAATTATTTAACCATTAGAGTGTTATAATGCGCGTATAATATAACTACTTTAAGCGATAATGGACGTATCGTGTTATGGCTGTGGATTTAATCGCAACGCAGCCTTTTTTGTCGATATTCCCATTTATTGTGGATTGCGGTAATTGTGAAATTTTGTTCAGGCAATTGACGACTGATACTGTTTCGGAAATGAGCGGCCTTTTTGAGGCTGTATAAAATTGAATTTTCATTACGAGCGCCAGAAATGTTTGAGCTTGTTCACTCAAATTGGCAGTGCATGGGGGCTGTTTACATTTTCAAGTCAAATTGAGCGATGCCTGTTTAAAATTAATAGCAATCTGTCTTACCCTTGTTTGTTCTACGGAAAGATTGTTTGTGTTTATACTCTTATTGCGCGTATTTAAGCAATCATTGTAGTTGATCTAACAGATATTGTTATTATGATTTGACTTACGAAATCAAGATTGAGAGCTTTAATAGTTCTACATGCGAAATAATAATAATGTTTGTTGGGTAACAAAGCTTGGATTTTTTTTAAGCACTTCGCAACGGACAACCTTCTTTGCGCGCACATTGGACGTAATGGTTTTAAAACACTAATAAGAAGAATAACGATCAGAGAGGTTGGACGTACCGATCTTGTCAATGTTGCCAATATCCTAAAACATGTTTATACAAAATTGACGCTATAATTAAAAAAAATACAGTCACAAAAGAGGAATTTCAAAGTGGAACTTTTTACGCGATATTATAAAACCATTATTTATTAAATAAATTTGTTCTATTTATCTTCAAAAAGGAATCAACTACAGGGAAATAGATGGTATTAAAAAGTTTGCACGCGAAAAGGTCTATGAATGCTGTGGAATTGAAGTAACATATTTAAAAATTATTATAATTTGTATCTATCCTACACCTCAATCAAAAGTAGATATATTCTTAGCATCACTTGACTGAATGTTTCATAAACTAATGTTTGATAGCAAATATAGTAAACACAAATTTATTTTAGCAGGTGACATAAATATTAATACATTTATTAAAAATAAAATAGTTTCAAGATTTACATGACATATTACAGAATTATAATTTAACTTTGCATATTTAGGAACCAACTAGACAGAAATCTTGTATTGACAATATTATAAGCAACATAAAAAAGGGACAAGTAGTAAAATTATAAAACTCGGACTTTCCGATCACGACAGCTCAACTAATGAGTTTAACTACAAAAGTTAAACGTATACGACTTCCTAAATATTACATAACTAAAAGAGACTATTCGCAAGAAAATATTCTGAAATTCCACGAATGTCTTGGGAACTTGAGTTTTAGTACAATGTACATGGAAAAGGATTTAAATGCAGCATTTGATTATTTCTATAAGGAGTTTTTATTGTTTTTCAATTTATGTTGCCCGATTCTTAAAAAAACAATTATTCACCAACAACATAATATAAAATGGATAACAAAGGGACTGCGTCGAAGCTGTAGAACTAAAAGGTATTTGCGTTTTTCTTTCTATAATAAATGGACTGTGGACAGCAAAATGAAATTTCATAATTACTCGAAAAAAAAACAATCTCGAAAGTATTGCGGCTTTGTATAAATAAGTCACAACAACTATATTATATAATCATTTTATAAGTGACTCTAAAAACATATGCAGGGCAGCATGGAAAGTCATTAGTGATGATACAGGAAGTCCCGAAAACCAGGACTTCATTAAGGAAATAAGAAAGAGTAATCATTTATTAAAAAATCCCTAAGAAATAGCTAACTTATTTAACACTTGCTTTATAGAACTCACTAACAGCAATCCTGGTAATATCAACAACACAAACAAATTTCATGCAAATAGCAGTTTATTTTTGAAACCACTGCATAATGCAGAGGTTCATAATATTATATAATCCTTAAAATATACCAATTCAGTTGGGTACGATGGGAGTGCGACTCAATTAATAAAAAAATGTGTGGATATTATAGTTCCAATTTTAAAGTATTTAATTAACCTTTCATTTGAGCAAGGCATATTCCCTAATAGCTTAAAAATGTCAATAGTTAAGGCACTGTTAAAAAAAGGAGATAAACTTGAAATGAACAACTACAGACCCATAACGTTAATTCCAATATTCTCAAAAATTCTAGAAAGGGTAATGCATAAAAGACTAATTTTCTACTTAGATAAATTTAAGCTAATTAATAACGAGCAATATTCAGAAAGGAAAATCAACGACACTTGCAATGTTCGATCTAGTAAATAGTATCCATACGAATGTGGACAAAAAAATGCGTACAACAGCAATACTATTTGATACGACAAAAGCTTTTGATTTCGTATCTCACAAACTGATCTTAGAAAAGTTGAAAAATTATGGTATTCGAGGACCGGCTTTTGAATGGACTAAAAGTTACCTACAAAATAGAGTACAATGCGTGGAGATAAGACATATGGGTGAAGATGCAGTAGTCAAAAAGGAATACTCAGACTATGTAACATACAATTACGGTGTTCCACAAGGAAGTATTCTTGGACCACTCTATTTTCTTATGTATATAAATGATATTCATGACATTACTTCACATAAAACTATATTGTTTGCAGATGACATATCGATTATTGTGACTTGCAAAAATTCCTTGAATGACGAACTATATGATACTGAAATAAATAACACTATTGACTCCGTTATAAAATGGCTTTGTTAAAATAATCTACACGTAAATTTGACTCAAACACAATGCATCCAATTTCAAACACACCAGTCAAAAATAGTTCCGAAATATATTGTTTACAATGGCATCCAAATAAATGAAGTTTCTTCGGCCAAATTTCTGGGTCTGACGTTAGACAAGTTCTGTGACTGGAAAAAACACGTTGATGACGTCTGTAAGAAAGTTAATAGCTATGTGTACGTCCTAAATAAGCTAAGGAATATCTCAAATATAGAAACTTTATTGTTAGCATACCATGGCTATGTGAGTTCGGTCCTACGATATGGTTTAATACTATGGGGAAACTCAACAGATTCACAGAGAGCGTTTTTGTCGCAAAAGAGATGCATAAGGGCTATAGTTGGTATTCCGCCCTTTGAATCGTGCAAACCACATTTTAAAAAGTTCAAAATATTACCATTACCGAGTATGTAGATTTTTGAAATTTGTGTATTTGTTAAAACTAACCCAAATTTATTTGTGAAAGCGAAAGACATTTACCAACAAAACACAAGACAGGGAGAGTGGCTAGTTTTAGATGTAGTTCCTAGAACTACATTATACAATAAAAGCTGTTACGTAATGTGCAAAAAAAAATTTTATAAATTGCCATTACAGTTACAAAATCTGCCATTATTTAGATTTAAAACAAAATTAAAAACATTGTTAATGGAAAAAATGGTTTACTTTTTAATGAATGGCTCCTGTAATATTATATTAGGTTTTGATGTTTTTTTTAATAAGTTATAAATATGATGGTATGATGTTATTTATTATTCACTGACATTTATTTTTATTTTTGACATTTTGTATCCCTATTTTAATTAATGCTATTACATAATTAATTCACATGCCAAATATTGGCTTAATAGATCATAAGCACACACATTGTTACATGCCATCTGTATACTCTATTAAATGTGAATAAATGACTATGACTAGATTTAGATAAAGTACATTTTTTTTTTAAACGCTCTTATACAAGGCTGGTGTTAATCACTCAATCAAACCATGATCACTGATTTTAAATAGACTTTTGAAAAAAAAAACACAAAAAGCATTATTTTAATGAACAATTTGCTTGAACTGCTAAGAATAACAAATTTATAATTATGCTTATTTTATCACTAGCAGCAGCCGTAGTAGAAAATATTTAACAGCTGTTCCCTATTTAGTAGGTCAGATATGATAATAATAATCAACAACAACGCCTAAAATCACAAGACATAAAATTTTATGTGGCTCTCTCCTTTATCGATCAGATCAGATATCCGTTACTTAATGGACGGTGAAAATATCGGATAATTTTTTTCGATAGAATTAGAAGTGTTACCGTCAATCCTTTTTATCGCGTTTGCCGATCCTTGCGAAGAAAGGAGTTGTGAAGAAAACTCGCAAAATGATTTGCGCTCTACTTGAAATAGTATCTGGGAAATTAACTGCGTTAATTTATAATTGATATCTGAAGGAATGGATGGCATAGTGGTTTAAACGGTCGGCCGGCCGGTTTTCACTACGTAATGTTGTGGACTCGATACATCAAAATAGTGCGATCTACAAAGGGGTGTTCCAAGTCCGCCTCATGACTCTGCTCGTGACTAAAAGCTCTGCAACACAAAAAGATTTGTCATAAAAAATGCATATAATTTTGTCGTGCAATAATAATAGGATTGTTTCCAACTACTCAAATCAAGCACTTTTAATGAAATATCAAAAGCGAAGGTCGTTTCCAAGGGTTTTGTATGAAATATGACGTAGTGACGTCATAGTCTTTTGCTGTCAAGTAGAATACTTCTTCTTTCTCTTAGCGTTATCCCAGTTTCAGTCTGGGGTCCGCTTTTCTAGTCTAACCGGATTTGGCTGAATATTAGCTTTTCCACGGAGCGACTGCCTGTCTGACCTCCGCAACCCGAAGGGAGAGCGATATTCCATGGTTTAGACTAGTGTCAGTTTGTTTAGAAGGTACTGACGCCCTGTAACGACTGTCAAAGATCTTCATGACAACCGGGACCGACGGCTTAACGTGCTCTCCGAGGCACGGGACAAGCAATAATTAACAATTCAATACGCACATAACTCCGAAAAGTCATTGGTGCGCGCCGTGGATTCGAACCTGATACCCTCTGCATTTTCTGAGTTGGTATATCCACTCGGCTATCGCTGCCTTTTTGTCAAGTAGAATACTTATTATTAATAAATTGATGATAAAAAATGTTGAATAAAGTTTTAACATTAATTGATGAATGAAACTACTATTATTTTGACATGTTTCACTAAATAAAAATAGGTTCTTGTATAATTAATTTCACTTGCAGGAAACTTCCCTATTACTTTAAATAAAGCAGCGATAGCCTAGTGGAGAGACCAACAGACTGCTACGCAGAGGGTCCGGGTTCGAATCCACGGCACACACCAATGACTTTTCGGAGTTATGTGCGTATGAAATTGTTAATTATCGCTTGCTAAACGGTGAAGGAAAACATCGTGAGGAAACCTGCATGTCTGAGAGTTCTCCATAATGTTCTCGAAAGACATGTGCAGTCTGCCAACCCGCACTAGGCCAGCGTGGTGGACTATGGCCTTACCCTTCTCATAGTGAGAAGAGGCCCGTACCCAGCAGTGGGAGTTTATATACAGACAGAGTATATGTAAACTGGACATCCTGCCCTGTGAGAGACTTCACTTTCGTCACAAGGTGTTTCAAGTTTCAGCAGTATGGGCATGCATCTAAAACATGCAAATCCACGACCTCTACTTGTGGCCATTGCGGAGAAGAAGGTCATTCAATCCAGGACTGCACGAAGAAAGCAGAGTCTCCCAAATGTGCAACATGCCTGCGCTTTAAGAAGCCCCATGAACACAAGACTGGAGATGTCGAATGCCCAGCTAAAAAAGCAGCCGAACACAGGTACATCAACTCCATAGATTATGTTGGCGCCAAAGAGCGCCACACATTTAATTGTTTGTAAGCACTTTTATTATAAGTTTTTGTTATGGATGTAGAGTTAATTACGGAATTAGATAATATATTTGTACCCCAAGCACAATCATGTGAGGTCGAGGAGTGCAGAAAGTATCTTTCCAGCTACCAAAACTCACTAACAGTACTAACACAAAATATTCGCAGTATTTCCAAAAATAAAGACAGCTTTAATGTTTTCTTAAGTAAACTAGATTTTGCATGCGACATAATAGTGCTGACGGAGTGTTGGATATCTAACCGACAAAGCAACTTACCAGAAATCCAGGGATACAATACATATTACACAACAATAAACCACAATCAGAATGATGGAATTGTTGTCTATGCCAAATCCTCGCTAAAAGTGACTATCGAACAACCAATTTTACAGGATTGTAATTGCTTAGTGATTAAAATTGGCCCCAACACAGCAATTATTGCTATGTATAGATCACCAGTGCAACGGCATTTAGACGTATTCCAAAATTCTCTCCATAGTACACTCCAGGCGCTTTGTTCTATCCAAAATGTAATACTAACAGGAGATATAAATATTAATATTGGATCTGAATATCATGATACAGGTACCCAAGACTATCTTAATATCTGCGTATACCATGGGCTACTACCGGCTCACACACTGCCTACACATAATAGTGGTTCATGTATCGATCATATGTTTGTAAAATCTAATCATCAATATAATACGCTTGTTACTAATTCAACTATCACTGATCATCATGCTGTCCTACTTACCTTAAATTTAACACTGCTTAAGCAAATTCGTTCCCGGACAAAGTCTAAGCTAAACATAAACAAACTGGAATGTGATTTATGCAATATTGACTTTAGTATCGTTTATAAGACTGCCGACCCAAATGAGTCACTATCGCATTTTATAAAATTTGTCCAGCAAGCCATTTTAAATAACACAACAGAAATAACAGTTAATAAGAAAAACAATAATATAAAGCCATGGATTACACCCGGGCTTATCCGATGCATAAGAAACAGAGATAAACTACAACAAAAGACTAAGAAATATCCTAATAACTTAATTCTTCAATTAACTTACAAGAGATACAGAAATTTCTGCAATAATCTTCTCAAAAATTAAAATCTAATTACGATAAAGAAAAATTGAATAGGGCTGGTAAAAACACTAAACTTATCTGGGAACACATAAAAGACGTCACTTGTATCTCTAAACAACATATATCACATTCGAGTTTATTATTAACAAAAACCTCACCGCTTTCTTCTGCCAATGACGTCAATGAATACTTTGTTAACGTGGGCAAAAACTTGGCTGAAATTAAAACTAACCAAATTGGCCACCAGGCTGCACCGTTGCAGAAATCGAGTAGTTGTACGTCATCTTTTGTACTGTTGGACACTGACGAACACGAAATAGCACAAATAATCACAAGATTAAAGGACAACAGTGCTGTTGGTTGGGATAGTATAAGTAATAAGATCCTTAAACGTTTTATGCACATTTTTATACCCCCCCTAACAAACATTTTTCAAAAATGCCTATCTGAGGGTATCTTTCCTAAATGCCTCAAAAAGGCAGTAGTTATTCCAATCTATAAATCTGGAGACAAGGACCTGGTTATCAATTATAGACCAATATCATTACTTCCCTCGGTATCTAAAATACTAGAAAAGATTATTAATAGCCGATTAGTTAACTTCCTCGAAAAGACACATTATCTCTCATCTTCCCAATTCGGCTTCCGAGCAAAATTATCAACGTCTGACGCCGTACATAGCCTGACTGACTATATTACACAGGAACTTGGAAAAGGCAACTACACCTTAGGGATCTTTCTCGACCTAGCCAAAGCATTCGATACTGTATGTATTTCTTCACTTCTACACAAATTGGAGTACCTTGGTGTAAGAGGAACGCAGTTTAAACTTTTTGCGGACTACTTAAATGATCGGCATCAGTGTGTAAAGATAGATAAAATTACGAGCAATTATCAAAAAAACCCTAAATTTGGTTTGCCCAAGGAAGTATTTTGGGCCCCACACTGTTCTTAATTTATATTAATGACTTGTGTAACATTCAGTTAGATCACGGCAAATTAATATCCTACGCTGACGATACCGCTCTTGTATTTTCCGCAACAACTGTCAATGAACTTTATGAAAAAGCGCAGTCAGCTACATCGTAATTTACTCACATTAAATGTGGAAAAAACAAAATATATTCATTTTGTCATGCGCAAGAGTAAAAAAATGGTTACTAAACCTCAACTATACGCACACGAATGCACATCGTCATCTGTGAACACAGTAATAGCATGTAACTGTCCTATAACATCATTAATCGTCCATACTAACATCATTAAATATCTCGGGATCACTATTGACGAAACACTTTCCTTCCGTGACCATATTACAAACTTAGTAAATCGAGTCCGGAAATTAATTTATGTATTTAAAAAACGAAGGCCATTTGCGGACTCAAAATTAATCACACAAGTGTATTTGGCCCTATGTCAATCTATAATCCAATATTGCATAACTTCTTGGGGTGGTGGTCTGAAAACAATCTTACTGCCTCTTGAGCGAGCACCAAGAACAATCCTAAAAGTAGCAAACTCTCACCCCTTTCTTTTTCCCACAACCCTGTTATATAGTTCCTGTCATGTGCTAACTGTTCGCCAACTCTTCATCTTGCACATAGTTTTAAAACAACATGCTATGTAACCCTATGATACACATAAGACTAACAAGAGGCGGAAAGATTTAGTCTGCATCTCACATCCGACCTCAAAATTTACTTTTAGGAATAGATTTTACACATTTATCGGTCCATTTTTATATAACAAATTAAATAGAGTCATAAGTTTTTATACCTTAAACTATTATAACTGTAAAAAAGCACTCTGTAATTATTTACAAGATATGTCATATGAACAGACAGAAGAGTTACTTAAAATATTTATATAGAAACAAGAACATAATTTTGTACATCTATTTGTATTTTAGCTATAAATTTTGTACATCTATTTGTATTTTAGCTATAGTTATTTTAATGTAGTTTTACTATACATATATACCTAAGATAATTTCACTTAATCGCCTGAAGCACAGGTTTTCAACCTAGTACAGGCAATCATGATTTTATCCCTTTTTACTTATAAGATCTAAATTGTAAATGTATTTGCACTTATTGGAAATAAAACAATTTATTATTATTATAATTATTATATATAGGGCTGATGATGATGAACTTTAAATAATCTGGCCAGCAAAACCGCCTGACATGACCGTGTTTGTAGTATAGCGCGGTGGACAAAATTTAGAAGATATCTTGAAGGTAGTAGAGCCTTGCTGACTTCAGCATGAATTTCTCATGGTTCTACCTATTGCTTTGCGAACGTGGCAGTAAATGTAAATGTAGAGTCTTTAAGTAATTATTTTATAAATTTATTATTTTGACGTTCATAAGCGTCACATTGTGACCCAAATGAATAAACGATTTTGAATTTGAATTTGAATGGGCCGGCTCGACCGGGAAAGTACTACCCTCTCACAGGAAATCGATGTAAAGTAACAGTACCTAAACTGTTGCGTTTCGTTCGGTGAGTGAGAGTGCCGTAGGCCCTATCCCCTATTCCTTCTCCCTCATCCCACTCCTTATCCTATCCCTTTTCCCAACCGCAAGGGGCGGCAACGCACTTGTGACTCCTGTGATGTTGCTTTTGTCCATGGGCGGCAGTAACTGCTTACCATTAGGCAATCCGTCTGCTCGTTTGCCGCCTATTAAGATAAAAAAATAAAAAATATATTCTAATAATGTTTTTCAATGCGTATTAGTATAGGTATTTAAACTTTCATGGTCATTAAAACTTATTTTAAATTATCTTTCAGGATAAACCTATACCGTACATCCGTAAAAATGGCGCTTGCAACAGTGCAGAAATATCGGATACTCCAAACAAAGGTACGTGGTATATCCCGAAAGACAATTTAAAATAAGTATTAAAGGTTACCAAGTTTCCGCTATCTGTCTGTTTATATAAAATTCTTGCGTTACTGTCTGATTGACAGACAAGCTACAGACAAAAGTACTGTAGGCAAGATGCTGAAAGAACAATGGCAGGATTATACCTGTGAAGTGTTAGAAGCGTCTATAAACGTAACTTATGAAAAACTCATTAATATAATTATTTCGTATTTTGTACGTTTTTAGTTTCAAGTATAAAAGCGTACGTTAAATTATCTAAATTGATAAACAATTTATTGAATACATTCATTTCCGGTGCTTGTTAAATGTCATTTTCAGAGTTACCATTTACGAAACGATCGTATTTGTTTAATAGAAAAATGGTAAGTAATCTTTTTAACCTACATCTAGAAACAATTCACGATAATGTTAAAAAATATTTTATGTTTATTATCTAATATATAAAATTCTCGTGTCACAGTTTTCGTTCCCATACTCCTCCGAAACGGCTTGACCGATTTTGATGAAATTTTTTGTGCTTATCCGGTATCTATGAGAATCGGCCAACATCAATTTTTCAAAAAAAAAAAAAATTTTGCAAAACAACGTTTGCCGGGTCAGCTAGTCTAATATATAAAATTCTCGTGTCACAGTTTTCGTTCCCATACTCCTCCGAAACGGCTTGACCGATTTTGATGAAATTTTTTGTGCTTATCCGGTATCTATGAGAATCGGCCAACATCTATTTTTCAAAAAAAAAAAAAAAATATTGCAAAACAACGTTTGCCGGGTCAGCTAGTATTATATAAAAAGAAGATTTTATTTATGATATAAATAAATATTTTTCTTTACTTGATCTGAGATATCATTTAACTAGAGGTATCATGAGGTATCAGTAGGCAATTGAAAGATAATAATAATAATAATTATAACTGGCAACACCAAAACTGTCAACGTGTTTATTCCTCCAATTCTTTTAAAATATTAATATTTTACAAATATCCTCTCATCCATAGTGCAATAGTATATATAATCTAAATTATAATAGAAAACACAAGTAAAGCAAGAAAATACCTGGTAAAAACAACATAAATACAGAAATAGTGAACATTTCATACAATGACAGCCGTCACGCTTAACATTATGACAGATCAAACAATAAATATATTTACAAAAAATGAAGATAAAAACACATTAGCAATATTAGCATGTTGACGAGAGCCAGGAAACGAAGAGCACACCCAACACCTCCGGACTCGTAGCTCAGCTCCGCAGCCGTCGGAACCTGCACCAGTAACGTCGACAGCTGTAGTTGAGTCGAGCTCCAGCGACGAGTATTTCTCTCCGCCGTCGACACCGTCACCTGCGCGGTGGCGTGGGAGAGGCCGGCCACCAGCGTGCTTAGGACGTCGGGGCCCACCGGCCCCAAACAGGGTCCCCGCTGCCGGTGGTAATGTGCAGCGCATGAAGTGGACGTCATCCATAAACGAACAAGTCATGCGCGCATATTTTGGGGCGACAGAGGGGGGCACTAACCTGACTGCGTACCGTAGTCGCATGCTGTCTATGTTTCAGGCCTTGGAACCAAGCATCAACGTCACGGCTCAACGACTATCGGATCAGGTACGGGTTATCCAGCGCAGTGGCAAGTTGGATAACGCCGTGCTTGATAGGATTCGCTCAGAGTACTTACCTTCGAGCCATGCCAATCCCGTCCAGCCCACACTAACACCGAAAACGAGCGCACCGCCAATAGGCGGCAGCGCCGTCAGGGAGGAGCATGACATGGCTGATGATGTAAGTACCCAGTGCAATGAGGAGGTCAAGGACGCTTTGGAATGTGCGATTAGGGACTACCGGTACACGCCATCATCTATTAGGCCTCGCCTACCGCGGTTGCCTATGCATAGGCGAAATATAGCGCTGGTAAGTGCTCTTGACTCGTTATTATCAAATTATTTAGATAGTAGTGAGGATCTCGGTGATACACACTCAATCTTGTACTGTACCGCCGTGGCAGCTTGTCGTATAGCTGGTGTAAAGTTTCTTGAAACTGATACCGTTGTACGACAAAGGTCTGCTGTACCGGCGTGGCAGTGCAGGATTGAGCGACGTATTGCCGAGGCAAGAGCACTTATTGCCAAGCTGATCTGTTTTAGGGAGGGGAATACACGCCCTAGGGTAATGCGCTTTGTGAAACGGGCTTTTTCGGGGACTAATATTAGTCCTCAAGATTATATAGCCCGGGTCACAGAGCGCATTGACTACCTAAAACAGAAAGTCTATGCATGGGCAAACCGAATACGTAGATTTAAAAAACGTGTGGACCGGTACGTCATTAATCGTACATTCCAGAGGGATCAGAGGTGGGTATACAGAAGCTGGGAACGACCAGATCATTGTGTGACTAATGTGCAGCGGCCGGATGCGAACGCCACAGCCATGTTTTGGCGTAGCATCTGGTCGACGCCCATTGGCCATACTGAAGGTGATTGGATGCAAGATGTCGAACGTTCATGCGAACATATTCCTGAAATGGAATGCGTGGCCATTTCTAGCCAGGATGTTGCACAAGCAGTCCGTCCATTATCTAATTGGAAATCTCCAGGCTTGGTCGGGCTGCACAATTTCTGGCTGAAGTGGCTACGTAGTTCACATGAACGCTTGGCATCTCAATTCCAATCAGCTGTAGAATCTGGGTCATTGCCATCATTTATGATGACTGGAATTACCCACCTGCTCCACAAGACAGGCAGTACTAGCGAGCCCGGCAATTATAGACCGATAACATGTCTACCATCGGTCTATAAACTTCTTACATCTATTCTGAGAGCTAAAATAGCTAAACATGTTGAAGACAATTCTATTATGTCAGCCTCTCAGAATGGATGTAGGAAGGGTGCTCGCGGTACTAAGGAGCTCCTCCTCATTGACATGGCCATTAGCCAACAAGTTCGCCGTAACCGAAAGGATCTGGCGGCATGTTGGATAGATTATAAGAAGGCGTATGACTCCGTGCCGCATACATGGCTTTTGAGGGTGCTAGAGTTGTATAAAGTAAATACTACTCTACGCACCTTCTTAAAGTCATGTATGGGGCAATGGAATACGATTCTTTGCTATCCAGGATGCCGAAGGATCCAGGAGGACGGCGAACGTATTAAAATTGAGCAGGGAATTTTTCAGGGCGACAGTCTGAGTGCTCTTTGGTTTTGCCTAGCCATGAACCCTCTCAGTACATTACTGGAGGGTTCAAGGTTAGGCTACAGGTTACAGAAAGGTGGTCAGGTAGTATCCCACCTGTTATTCATGGATGACCTGAAGTTATTTGCCCAATCTGATGTCCAATTGCTAGATTTACTAAACGTAACCCAAAACTTTAGTAAGTCTATCAATATGGAGTTCGGTGTGGATAAATGTGCTGTCATTCATGTGAAGCAGGGCAGGATGGTGGAATCTGAGGGGATCCAACTCTCAGATTCCATTAACCTAAGATCGCTTCTCTTAACCGATACCTATAAGTACTTGGGTATGTCACAGGCTTTAAGTATCAATGAAGCTGACATGAAGCAATCGTTGCAAGAGCGTTTCTTTGGCCGCCTGAAAAAAGTATTGAAAAGCCTTTTATCAGGTGGCAACCAGGTTCGTGCTTGCAACGGTTGGGTCATGCCACTTCTTGTATACTCCTTTGGCATACTCAAGTGGACTCAGTCTTGAACTTGAAGAATTGGAAGCCCTGGACAGAAGAGTCCGCACATTGTTGACGGCATATCGTATGCATCATCCTCGTTCATCCGTGATGAGGTTGTACATCCCGCGGAAGTGTAGGGTTCGTGGCTTTCTGAATATCAAGACCCTACACAACCGCGAGGTGTGCAATCTCAGAGAATATTTTCTCCGGGCGAACGGGGACATGCATCGAGATGTTGTCGCAGTGGACAATGGACTCACCCCGCTCAAGTTGGCTAAGGAGAACTGGCGCATACCTGTAGTACTCAGTACTGATGAGCGCAAGCGTGTATGGCAGAGCAAGGAGCTACATGGCAGGTTCCATCGGGCCCTGTATGGATCCGATGTAGACCTATTGGCCTCGGTGAACTGGCTACGCTTTGGTGACCTCTTTGGGGAAACCGAAGGGTTTGTTTGTGCAATTGCTGACGAAGTTATCAAGACGAATAACTACCGGAAATATATCCTGAGGGATGGCACTAGTGATATTTGCCGTGCCTGTCACCAGCCCGGTGAATCCCTCAGGCATATTATTTCCGGTTGTTCACGTCTTGCTAACGGCGAGTACTTGCACAGACATAACCAAGTAGCCAGAATCATTCACCAGCAACTTGCTCTGAAATACAAACTTGTAGACATCGAGGTACCGTACTACAGGTATGTGGCAGAGCCAGTTCTCGAAAATGGCCATGCCACATTGTACTGAGATCGATCTATCGTCACAGACAGGACTGTTGTAGCCAACAAACCTGATATTGTGGTGATAGATCGATCAGAGCGCCTCGCAATAATTGTTGATGTCACCATCCCTCATGACGAGAATCTCGTGAAAGGCGAGAAAGACAAACAGATTAAATATCTGGACTTGGCTCACGAGATTGTCGACATGTGGGATGTGGACTCGGCAATTATTGTGCCGATAGTTGTAACGGTTAATGGCCTAATAGCCAAGAGCCTCGATCGTCACCTTAAGAGGCTCGCGTTGGGTGCTTGGGTCAAGGGCCTGATGCAAAAGGCAGTACTTCTCGACACGGCACGTATTGTGAGGAAGTTCCTGTCTCTGGAGCCCTAACCACCGACAGCTTGGACCCTGTGCCCGTTGCTGGTGGGATCCCACGGTTTTTTTATATTTTTAGATGTATTTTTTTTTTGTAAATTATATATTTAAAAATGTAACAAAATTCGATTAATGCTGAATAAAGGAAATAATAATAATATTCTAACTACATTCACACAACACCATCTAGGCCCAAACTAAGCAGGGCTTGTACTATGGGTACTAGATAATGGATAAACATACATATATACCTAGGATGATGTATCTTTATGGATTTGACAGCAAATAATAATACCATGACAGACCGAGATAATGACATACAGAAATACATAAGAGTAAAAGAGACAAAGATAGAATTTTTTGTCTTTGTCAGAGTTTTCGTTTTTTTGTTGGTCACAACATTCAGTTGTGACCAACAAACCGTTGAGCTCTCGATAATATCCGCGAAATTTTGTGTAATTACTGTTATTGATTGTGAACTTGTGTAATTGTGCTTAGTGAAAATATCATTGGTTCAGATTTATTATGGTGATTTGTTACATTTTAGGCTGTAAAAGCCGCAGTGAGCGGAAATGTGAGAACATAACCTTTCATTCGTAAGTACGGTATTTTATTTAGAATATCTATTTATACATGCAAATATTACTAGAATGATACAAATAGTGTATTATTATATAAGGAAACATGTCTAAATTACATCAATAAGCCAAAAAATGCTATTTTATTATCACCGCGATGTTAGTATTACACAATCGACTTCAATAGGTCGTTAAATGTTGAGCTAGCCAAAAGTCATCGACACTTTTTAATTTTACAGCGTTCAATGTTTTTTAGGGATACCCAAAATTTGGGTCATTTCCCAAACGCTTCGTTTGGGAAATTACCCAAATTTTGGGTAATTTGTCGTTATTTAGTTTCATATGAACCTAAGATTAATTATTAATTTTAATTTGTTTTTTGATTCTTTGTAGTAATTAAATTATTTGTTTATAGATTCCCAAAGGACTGCACGATCCGACAATTATGGATACGTGCAACAGGACGAGAAAACTGGGATCCGAATAAATATGCAAGAGTATGCTCTAAACACTTTGAACAAAAGTGTTTTAGGAAAACTCCCCGCAATACTTTTTTGGAATCATTCTCAGTTCCTACACTACATATTGTTACCAAGGAGGTAAAATACTATTAACCATATTTTCTTTTTTTAAATTACCGCAATACATCCCATAATTAGCTATATTTGTGCTCTATAATGAAGCGTGCTTACCCCATAAGAACCGATTCACTCCCGCTTTGAAAGTTAAAAAACATTACTCTTTTTCAATCTAGCAATTCTCGCTTTGAAAATTGGTGGATTGAAAAGGAGTACCTAATGTTTTTATTGCAAAACAAAAAATATGGGTTTTATTTTTATATTAAACACAATCTTAGCTTATCGTTATTCATATTTTATCATTCTTTTTAGGTTCCATTGAGATGCGACGACAGCACCAAATATATGGAATCCGCAAATCCTCCTGCGACTGCAAGTACTGCGAAAATGGCCACAGAATCACGTTATGTAAGTTTTTTATATCTTAACACTTAGATGTGATTGGGCTATTTATTTCTAAAATTTATAATAATAAAATAAAGATATTTATGTAATGATAAATATTTTTCAGATCCTTATGCCAATGGAAATCCCAACCACGCCTACGCAAGCGATGTATATACAGGGTGTCACAAGACCCATCACCAAGCCGAAGTCTACTCGTTTTGCACATCATGCCAAGTCATACTACGCGAATATAATACCTGGGAAACAAAAAAAAAATTAAGCTTAAAAAAATTTACAACTTTTATTACCAGCAATGTATAGCGCGCACTTGCAGACATCGTACCTACGCCGGCCACATCTACCTACACCGTCCGCCGCGGTGGCGGCAGTTTATGATCACGTGGTCGCGCGGCCGAGGCGAATGACCTCGCAGCTGATTGCTGCTACGACGCATACACTACGCGTCGGAAACTTTAAAGCCGTTTATTTTAGGGAAATATTGAAAATTTTGCTTATGTTTATTTGGCAGAAAGTGTACATTTATCATTCTAAACACGATTTTGGAATAATTCGAAAAAAAATCCGTGACTTTGAGCTTCAATATATCCTGAACCAGTAATTTCCCAGGTATGATGCCGAAGTAAAAAATGATCGTAATAATTGGTACTATATCGAGGGTTCACGGGCAAAATGTATTAAGCGACATTTTTTAAACTTTACAGGAGAGCGTTTTAAAGTTTCAATTTTACGAAAAAAAATCGTTATAAAAAAAGTATAAGGTTATTAACGAAAAAGTGACCAAAGTTGATTTCCATGATAAAAGCTGCATAATTGAGTATAGTTTTCATTTCTTTTAAGCTACTATTAATAGAAATAAAAGTCGCTTGATACAATATTACCCCAGTTTACTTTTATTTAGAATCAGGCTAAATGATATAAGTGCCATAAACTTCACAATACAGGTATAGGAGAAACGATTTAAGCGACACTCTGGTATTATTTTGTGTAAGGCTAAATATATCAACAACCATTGGAATACTAAAATAAAATCAGGCTAATCGGTTTAAGCAATTGAAATATCATAAAGTAGTTGCAGATTAAAAAGATTTATGTAGCACTTTCCTCTAAAAGTAAATTGTTTGAAATAACAATTAATTTGTATGTATAATTAGGATTGGCGGTTAGATCAACATTAATTTGGACTATTGTTTATTTCCTACAAATGAAAAGTCTAAAGAAATTTTAAAATAATACAAATACGTGTTTAAAATCAGATAAGTGATCGTTTTTAGGGTTCCGTACCTCACAAGGTAAAAAAGGAACCCTTATAAGATCACTTTCTTGTCCGTCTGTCTGTCTGTCTGTCCGTGTGTCACCACCGACTTTCTCAGGAACGGGTGGACCTAGCAAATCGAAATTTATACCAGACAATGAGGTCTATGGTTCCTATTAGGTCAACCCGATAAAAAGATATGGTCAAAATTAGATTTTTGCGAAAACTTGTAAGTACCAAAATTAACCTTGATTTTCAACTTTTTTTAAGTTTCGGAATTTTTCCTTTACTTGTGCAGTAAGACCTTGGTTTTAACCAAAATTGACAATTCAAGGTCAACCGTAAGTACCCTATGGGTTTTGGGTCGAAAACCGCAGTTTACGCATGCCAATGTAATTGCTAAGCATGAAGCCCGGGGTTTGATTCCAAGGTCGAGAACAGTGTTCTCAAGTTTTTCCATATAGAAATCCTCAGTAGCACCACAGTCTGGAATTGTGCCTAGTAAGTCGCAACAGGGACATCCCATGTTTCATGTGATAATATAACTGGTAAAAGAGTGTGTCAAATATCTCTGCCCTCTACCCTTCTACCTCTCCAGAGAAATACAGGCGTAAATTTATGTTATG
Organism: Euclidia mi; assembly: GCA_944739405.2. Taxonomy (NCBI): domain Eukaryota; kingdom Metazoa; phylum Arthropoda; class Insecta; order Lepidoptera; family Erebidae; genus Euclidia; species Euclidia mi. Next base: position 8,350,185 of record OX123185.2, read on the forward strand.
TCAATTACTTAGCTTAGGACTTTAGATTATGTGTAATAACAGTCATCATTATCCTAGCATCTAATTCATGGTTGCATCTTCTGCTATTTGCCTAGGAGCCCAGGGCCCGATATCTAGTCGAACCTGATAAGGTGCAATATGTACCTACGGGATTCCATGGGATAACGATGTTCTTTGGTTAGACTAGTGTCAAGATATTTTGAGGGTGCTGACTCTCCGTAACGACTGTCAAACATCTTCATGACAGTCAGGACCGACGGCTTAACGCGCCCTCCGAAGCACTATACAAGCAATAATTTTCAGGTAAATAGGCACATAACGTTAATAAGACTACAAGTTGTTCAAAGTTATTGGTGTGTGCCAGATTTCGAATCCGAGACCCTCTGCATTGCAGTCTGTTGGTCTCACCCCTAGACTATCGCTGCCTGTAGTAGGTAATGTTTGCAAAATGTGCACTAACACTATCTGTGTTCAATTCAGTTGATAGCACATACATACACATACATAATCTCACGCCTGTAACCCCGAAGAGGTAGGCAGAGGTGTATTGCTACACCCACTTTTCGCCATATTTATTTTATTTACACGTAATAATTGGAGAGCCTATGGCCGTACCGGGCACATTCCAGACTCCGTGCTGTTACTGTGAATTTCCTTACAGAAAAACCCAATAACACATTGCCCGATCCGGGAATCGAACACGAGATTTCCCGATCCTACGCGCTCATTTTTGCCGCAATACCAACGAGGCAGTCAGTAATAGTTCTGGTGATAGTAACACTGAATTATAAATTTTAATAAACACAAACAACTACAATACATCCAGACATGACATGGGTGCATACGGTTCCCACCGAGAACTTAGGGTCCCAAGCCAACCTCACCTGCAAGTGGTGCACCTGCCGATCAACGGACGAGGCTCTGGCAATCAAAATATCCCGAAAAGCGGCAATAGGCTAGCCACCTATTACGTGGGATCAAAACACTGGCGAAGGGTGGGCGTTTAATATGCCTCTGCCTACCCCTTCGGGGAAGCGGGCGTGAGTCTATGTATGTATGTACAAACAACTACTATTTATTAAGGAAACATTTAAAAAACATTTATGTACGTAAGTACTTACCTATAATATTTTTTTTGTTTAAGCATCGAAATGTATACGGCAAATAATACTTTCAATTCAATTTTACACTCTCAAAATAGTACTATAATTATGTTTATTCAATGTGAACATTCTAATTCACAAAAATTAATACTGTCTGATCCATTGTAAGAGACACGTGTAGACTGTTTATATTTCGAATACATTTTACAGTAAGTTAATAATAGAATAAATTATTCACCTTTTAAATATATTGATAATTTCTTTATGAAATTCTTCAAATTATAATTAGACTAGCCGTTTCCCGCAGTTTCACCCGCGTCATGAGGAAACTACTTCGCGTACCCGAAAAACCCCAATATCTTACGGACCCCTATTTTTTCTAAAGTAAAATATAGCCTATGTTACTCGCAGATAATGTAGCTTTCTAATGGTGTAAGAATTTAAAAAAATCGGTCCAGTAGTTTTTGAGTTTATCCATTACCAACAAACAAACAAACAAATAAACAAAAATATATTTTTTTCCACTTTATAATATTATATAAGATATAAGATATATAGTGTAGATATAGATGTAGATTATGCACTATTTTACGCCACAACAACGCAATATTTCAATAACCAGGTGATGATTTTGTCCAAATCACACATAACCATGTCCATACTCGTTCACAATTCACGGCGACAGGGGCGACTGAAGCACCGCGGGGGCACGCGCGTTACTCACAGTGACGTAAATCAAAGACTCTGGCGCCGAAACGATATGTCTTACCCGACAACGGATAAACGATTTATACAAAATTTTGACTATCTTAACGAATATATATTTCCAAATTCCAGTAAAGTAAAAATGTTTTAACTTCCACCACTTAGAATACAATATGTCTGATGAGACGAGTCTTTATTAATTCAGTTCAAGAAGAAGGATTTAACCGCCGAGTATAAAGAATTTTTATTTAATATGAAAATGATTTAAGCGCCTGTGTGTATTAATATCAGACGCATGGTAAATGGTTTAAGCGACATAAGGTATGGATTTCAGCAGCAGGCTAAATGTTTTAAGCGACATCAAGTATGAATTTCAGGTGCAAGCAAAATGCTTTAAGCGACGGTATGTATATATTTTAGGCGCAGGCAAGACGATTCAACCACCTTATCTTACCAAACTTATGCCGAGGAAAATAGCTCAAGTCAAAAACACTAAATATTTCGCCTGTATGAAGTCCATTTTTTCTTAAATTGTAAAAAAATGTTGTCGCTTCAATCAAAGCTACTCCGAACTGCGCCTAAATTTACTATTGTTTTAAGCGCCAAAAAAGTGCTCAGATCAGCACGAAACCGAGTGCAAACGAAGCAGAAAAATCCGGCGATTCCGAATATGTATATAACTCAATATCGGCCAGGATGTCGCTTAATACATTTTGCCCGTGAACCCTCGATATGGGGTTTCAGTTTTCGTTAAGGGTCTTTTTACACCCTGTATACACAAATCTAGTAAGTAGCTGTCACGTTAAACATATTTAAAGAGATTATTTATTGGTGATTACTTTTATTTTAATATTTAACTTCATTTCAGGTTAATTATTTGTCTCCAAGAAAAAGGAAACTTTAAAAAAATTAGACCGTCAAACACAGTTAGCCCAAACACGAAAAAAGAAGCTAGCTAAATTAAGATCACAAAATCGTCGCCTCCTGAAAAAAATACGGAGCTTTCCGCTGTCATCAAAAAATTGCAGGAAAAACGTTTAATTAATAAAGTATTTGAATGTGCGTATTCGTTATGCCACAAAATCTTTGGGTGATAAAGGAGAGAAAATAAGAAATTTGTACACAAAATTAATTTTGTTCAAAGGACAGTAGAGTGTGAAATAATATAATAAAAGATATATAACTCTGAGCCTCGTGTTTATTTGGCGAGTGAAGCCTGTCCCACCTATTCAACATTTTTATTATACATAATAATATTATGTATAAAAAATACTTATCGCACACCTTATGGATGGAATACAATTCAACTCAATTCAGGTTTGATACAATGTTACTTAAAAGTTAATTTATTACTTCGTAGAATTGTAGGGTAAACATTTACAACATCTGGTAACACCAACTCGGGATGTACTCTATTTCCGTCCTTTACGGGTGTACGCAAATGTCGAGTCCAGTTTGATTCTTGGTCCTAGATATATACTATATAAATGACAACACTAAGTGAAAATGTCGTATTGCCCAGAGAGGTTGGACGTTTAGACTAGAGAGAACATGCTCGCCATATTTCCATATACCGAACGTGCAACATGTAATGTCAGTTGGTCTTAGTTGGTTAATCATAACGTCAAATTACGCGTCTCATTTAAAAAGGCATAGACTCCTTACAAACTCATATCTTTGACTGCATTCTCTAAATAGCCGTGCTGTAAATCCCATCATTAAGGAGTGATGGGATTTGACAGTGAAAGGAGATATCGATGTTTTTTGAAACTATCGGACATGAATGTAAAACTGAATCGTACCCGCAAGCTTCGGCGTGGCAGTCGGTTGCACTCACGCCAACTGGGTTGTCAAAGTAGTTCACTGCTGTACTAATATTTACATAAAGGCGAATCATTTGTGCTGGCGGATCCTAAATCGGATTACCTACAACTCTAAAAAAATCGAGCAGTGTCCAACGTAAGCGATAGCAAGCAACGTGATATGATGCGACGCACACAAATTGCCAAAGCCTGCCGCATTTTTTGGTTATTGTCCAACTTTAGTATGTGTCGATATATTTAAGCCGTAGAAGTAAACAACAACTAAAATATTGAAATTGTAGTTTTTGCTGTCGACCCCGGACAGTGCTTGCCAGACAGACAGTACTAAAAAATTTCACGTGTTAAATTGTTCATTTTAGCCATGAAATCTATTGACAAAAAGTATTCATAAACTAATGAGCGATGCATTGCGATGAGATGCTAAGAATCTGTCACTTAGATTATGTATTGTACGAATTATACCAGATTGGCTAATGCGGCAGGCTTTGGCAATTTATGTGCGTCGCATCATATCACGTTGATTGTTATCGCTTATGTTGGACACCTCGATTTTTTTAGAGCTGTAGGTGATCCGATTTGTGATCCGCCAGCACAAATGATTCGCCTTTATGTAAATATTAGTACAGCAGTGAACTACTTTGACAACCCAGTTGGCGTGAGTGCAACCGACTGCCACGCCGAAGCTTGCGGGTACGATTCAGTTTTACATTCATGTCCGGTAGTTTGTTTCCGTATTTATCCCTCATTCAAAAAACATCGATATCTCCTTTCACTGTCAAACCCCATCACTCCTTAATGATGGGATTTACAGCACGGCTATTTAAAGAATGCAGTCAAAGATATGAGTCTGTAAGGAGTCTATGCCTCTTTAAATGAGACGCGTAATTTGACGTTATGATTAACCAACTAAGACCAACTGACATTACGTGTTGCACGTTTGGTATAAGGAAATATGGCGAGCATGTTCTCTCTAGTCTAAACGTCCAACCTCTCTGGCCTACTCCTTGCCCTTGTCTATGATCCGTATAGACCGTGCCACGAGCACATAGACTTTTTGAAACAAAGAATTTCTACTAAGTAACATAGCGACAGATCTGTCAAAAACAAATAATTTAAAATCCAATGAGGCGCAACGGTACACAAATACGTGTCATTGCAAAGGAATATGTCAATTGATCGGGTTTTTATCGATATATGTGCTGCCAACAGTGTTTTATGGTACTGGAATATATCAGACGCCTGGAATGTCAACATTTTACGTTAATCCATTAATGTTTTTTAATTCTTAGGCATTTATCAGAGGATAAAACATAGTTTTTGGATGTTAAGAATATTTTTGGTGTCGCAATGCTCGTCTTACGGTCGGCATCTCGAAAAAACGGTCGCAGAATTGCAGATGGCAAACTATTATATAACGATTTTGTTTAAGTTCATTGTGACGTTTTCATTCATACACAATCTAAAATCTCTATGCCTAGACACTTTAATGTAATGTACTAGCTAGTGGTCTGTAATATTATTCATTAGTGGTATTTTTTATATTTTACAATAACTTACCATGTTTGTACCCTATTATTGACATACCGCCGTCCCCGGAGAATAAAATGATAACTACAAAAATGCAACTTTACAGGAAAAATAAAAAATATGTTTTCGTCGATTGCTCCTTAAAGACTGGACGTAGACAGATGATTGTAAGCTTTTAAAGAAGGGTATTTTTTGTTTATTCTAAATGTTTGAAATACGCCTTATTATCAAAATAGAGATATTATTTCAAAAATAAAAGGTTAGTCAAAATTAGCCATCATCTAAGTTGTTTAACGGCGATTATCATTTTATTCTCCGTACAGCCTGACCAGAATCAAATATTGTACTCTTCACTTATTATTTTTCAAATCCATAACAGTAATATTACAAACACGTCTTATACAGAGTGACTGGATGGTTTTGAACGAGAACAAAATGATAACTGCATTTATCACTATCCAATCGCATATTTTTTTAATGAGAACATAAGTCTATGACTGTTTGTCATACTAACAAGTGGGAATAAATTTTGATAATAAAACACTTTACTCTCGTAATTTAAAACTTGTTTTGAATCTTTGAATACTATTGTAATATTTTGTAACTTCGTAAATAACTGTATAAAAATTAGGAAAAAAATTGAGCAGATGTATAAGCACCCACAGATCTCAAAAATGACATAACACTAAAACTAAGACAATGGCAGTTATCATTTTATTCTCCGGGGACGGCGAATTACATGGCTCTCTTTTTTTGTCTTGCATTTACAGAATTACTTACGTGTAAAAACTAAAAAAAAAGGCAAATTCATGAAAATACTTCCGGGAAATTCGAATACTCAAATACAAAATAAAAAATGTTTATTTTTCTAAAATTAGAAAAAAAATTGTCACGACAAGAAGTCATAGATAATATAATATAAATTCGAATACTTAGTAGCATAATTGAGCATTGAAACAAAAAAACTACTGTTCAAAAAGCATAAAAGTTCAGTAAGGCATAAAATCTCAAAAACAACTGTTAGAAACAAAGGTTGTGAAACCCTGAATGCGTGCGTGCAAAAAGTCTATCTTCTTGTGGCACCAACTATCGTCTGTGACATTGTCAACGTTCTTTTCTTCCCGAAAAGCTTGTTTGGTAGTCTTCTCGTTGTTTTCGCAGTTTTTTGTTGAATTATCCTTATTTTTGATTCTTGCTTACCCCCTGGACTTGACTCGCTGCCCCATACGACGACTTGTGCTATCTTACGTACTACCTGCGCTCAAAACATCTGGACCTATAGCTTTTTCTACACGGACTTCGATTGTGCCTTAAGATTTTGTTATGATGCGAAGTAGTAGGCCTACACACATATTGTGCGTGAATTGTAACATTTGCGTCAATACTCTCCGGCGATATCGCATCTTAGATCAGAACACAAGAGTTTGTACTTTGCTCTGTAACTGGGTTTATCCACAAATCGTAAGGTTTTAAACATTATTATACTTACTTACAATTTAGCGTTAGTAAGTTTCAGTGAATTTGCAAAGCAGTTTAAAATATTACAAAATTCGGTAACATTAGTCTATCTAGATGTAGTGTGATGCGTTTTCTTTGCCTGTAGTAATAATTGCTTTTCTTAATTTTTAGATAACTGATGATGATTATGTTTGTGAAGCATGTTGGGAACTCGCTATGGATTGAGTAAATCAGAGTTTGCAGCAAGATGCTAATGAAGGTGAATAAGCTGGACCGTGTCCACGAGGCCATAAAAATGTGTGCCTTCTGTGTGGATGTTCATTAGTACGAAGGCAAAGTGACCAAATATTACCAGATAGCCCGACCGAACTACAACAGAACATGATAAATATTATCCAAATGAAAATAGAACCACGTCAGGTCCATTCATCTTTAATTAGTATTTATTAAATAATAAATCCTTTTGCAGTGTTTTATTACTAAAGAGTTTTATAAGTCTATTGATGTCTCTTTTAAAGCAATCTAATACAAATTGTCTGTTTTTTATCAATTATGGAGTAAGTATTTTATTACAAAAACATTCCTTTATTTCATTTGTAGCTGTCACGCCTGTTGGTGGCACACTAAGAGAGATCCCATATCCTTATCCTTACTAATATTATAAATGCGATGTTTATTTGTTTGTCTATTTGTTACGCACGAAAAAACTACTGAACCGATTAGAATGAAACTAGGCGCACAGATAGACCATAACCTGGAATAGGATATAGTATACTTTTTATCCTGGTATTGAGTTCCTGTGGAATAATTTCCGACTTCCACGCGGGCAAAAGCTAGTTCCTTATAAAAGCAAGTGACTTGTACCTATTTATAAGAGATCTAACATCATGCCATGACGTCTAATCTTAAGAGCCCTGCCTCACTTGTACGCCATGGCGACGTCGCCGGCTGCGTATTCAAACAGTTTATATTAAAATGTACCTATGGCTGCCAAACCGTGGCCAAGTGAGTTAGGTACCATACATTTCAATATAAATTGTACGGTAGCTGGCGACGTCGCCATGGCCTCATAATGAGGTGAGGCTCTAATACTCAATAAAATTGTGAAAGATAAAGGATTACATAAATCCTACATAGTCTACATCCCTATTTCGTGATGGAACTTAGATTTTTTAATATTAGGTACTTATCAAGTCTAGACACTGATCTAGGTATATCCTATCAATGCTTTTTGCACATCATCACCCCTTATCTAAATGTATTTAATGCATTTGTGTAGTTACAAAGTTGTTTTCTATTAACATAACCTTAAAATATAAACAATGTTCATATCTTTTTTTTACGGCCTCCTAAAATAAAAATTCTTGATGATTATGTTTAAGTAATAGAACGCCTTTGTTTTTATCATTTTTTCAACCATGACGCTTCAAATCGATTTCAAATAAAGTGTTGTATGGGAACTTGCCATTGTTCAAGGTATGTATGTTTCTTGGATACCATACAGGTGCACTAAGAAAAGATTTCCCCTATATTTCCTCAGGGCCAGGGCAGAAATGGTTAAATAAAAAAACTGCGGGCGTAAATGCGAGCATACTTTAGATATTCTATTAATATCATTAACTAGTTTTGAAGTGTGTGCAAACTTTGGTTGAGTTGTAATAAATATTTACATGGTATTAAAATATAGGTTCTACTTACAGTTCGGTTTTGCTTTCAACAGAGCTCTCAGTCACTTTGTAAGCGAAATAAATTGACATAACACTAATCTGAAACAATAAAGCCTAAGTTAGGTATTGAAGATACATTTCAACTTCAAATGTTAATACTTAAGTAAATATTCATTTGAACAACTTTGATATTTGTTCCTTTCAAGAGCCAAAAGGCCTTAGGGACTTTGTTGTTAGACCTGAAAGCTTAGAGGAGTATTATTTGTATAAGTGTTCCAAAATATATATTATTGTTATTTTTATACACTCTCGAACCCTATACTCTTTGCTTTTATTCTGAAATTAAATCCGATATGAAAGCTTTGGAAAGGATAAGTTCGATGTTATAATTATTTTTAAAAACTGTATAATGTTCTCCTTGACTTATGAAATAGATAGAGGACTCAAAGTTCCAAGACTCAGCATGCAGAACCATAAATATCCCCAAAGATACAATCGGGTATATTATTGTTACGAGCTGGGGTACGGTGATAAATTAAATTCCTATGCCACTAAAACTGCACTTTATTTTACAAACAACAAAACTTATACACACTTATAATAACTCTAATAAAGCACTAATTCACACTACTAGAAAACACTTCCGACTCACTTCCCTTCGCTGATCTTGATCGCTTTCAGTATTCAACTGTAACTGTGTGAACTCGCTCGTCTGCGCGGTATTTATACCGGCCGGATAACAAACTAGTTCATTCTAGATGTTTCTGAAATATTCTCGTAACAGTCGGGAACAGTCGATACAGCAACGCCATCTAGTAGAGAGTAGATGAAATACCTCTAAACCACCGATACATCCAATCTCTTCTAGTTCTCTCATTCACCGATATATGGCGTTATTTTCAACTATCGCCATTCGTAACATTATTAAGCAGTAGTGTGATGTTCCAATCACATCGACCGGAATATTGCACTACTGAATGTTCAAATGAATACCATCAGATGATTTTATGTGACTGTCTCATTCTCATAGACGGAATGCACAGATTGATATTGATACTTCCTTTTAATCGAACACTTTCAAATCAAATCAATCAAATCATTTATTAACACATCACATTTTGGGTGGTTTACAGGTTCACACAGATAATTAATTGGTATCACCAAAATCTGCCTTAAGAGGCGTATGAATTTTTGTTTGAGTAAATAATTATTATATTACATGCATTATAATTCAAGTATTTGAAAGATAATTATATATTTTAAAACAATTATACAATAATAATAAAAAAATAGAATTGATCATAAAATATTAAAAATGTCAAATATAAAATGCCAGTAACAAAAGGTCAAAAATCTATTTATTATCAGAGAACACACTATAAGAAGAAAAATAAATGCAAAGGTTATAAAAAAACCTAAGTGCTTTTGTGCCATTTTGCGAATAAAATAGTTTATTGTGCGAAAATATGTACCTAGAAGGATTTTTTCATCCCAGATGAGAGCAAAATTATTTTAAGGATCCAGATAGACGTCACCAATCAATATTCTGTCAAATCTAGTTAGCCTAGAACGAGAAATCCTGGCCCTAAGGTGAAGCAACCGGGATAACGCTAGTACGATGAAAATGATCAGGTTAGACTAGAAAATGGACCCTGGGCTCCAAAGGAAAGTCTTGGATATAACCGAGGTAGTGCTAGGATGATGATTATGATGATGATGATGGATTTCATCAATAAAAGAGATAGATAACTTTTTTGTTTCAGTTGACAGTAAGTGCAGTTTACAGATTCGTTTTGATTAATGAGTATTACGAATTATAATTTTAACATCATTTATTCAACATTAATATGTAAATTGAATACTATCAATTTTCATCAGCAATGTTACTGAAATTAATATGAAAGTAAAGTTAAACTGAGCCAAAATAAGAAAAAAGAATATTTTAAACAATCGACATTTTAATTTATCTCCAGATTAAAATTTATCACAAGATGTAATATTTAACCGATCCGGAACGTTGTTGTATTTTTTATTAATATGATTTCGATAAATTAATGCTTTTCTTTAAACTTACTTAATCTGTGTATAAATATAACGTGTATAATTATGTTTGTCATCACTTGCAGACTACGTTACATTTATTTATCAGTTATGCAACAATAGCCGTGTGGAAATGCCATCAGGTGCTGCAGATTTAACTCAGGGTATAGGGTTCCAATCCAACCCACGACGCGCATCACTTACTTTTCGAAGATATGTGCGTATTAACTTGTTGATGATTGCCCTCTCGATGCCTCGTAGCACAATATGATGACGTCAGTCCCGCCGATAGTGTAGATGTTTGACAGCAGTTATGAGTCAAACTTCTGTCAGTACCCTTAAATAAACTGGCACTGGTCTACATCGTGGAATGCCGCTATCCTTTTTGGTTGTGGAAGGCAGAAGGCTGTCGCGCTGTGGAAAAGCTAACATTCTATCGTACCTACATGGTTAGATCTGGCAGTGGACCCGGACTCTAAGGTGCAGTCTTGTATGCAATTAGGATATCTTCAGGATGATGATGACGATTACGTAGTACAAAATAAATTCCCAAAAATTTTATATAAATAAGTACTAACATTATAAATGTAATAATGAATAACATGGCTGATTTCAGATTATATGATTTAGATACAAGTATTTGCCTTTTATTTGATCCAAAAGAAAGCAATAGGTACCTAATACCTATTACAGAGAATTTCTCTAGATATTCTGATATAAAATACTGCTAAGGAAGTAGGTAGGTAAGTATAAGCTAAGATAATACATATCATTCATATTGCTGGATGCCTCATATCATACGCTCTCGTAAGTTATATTATTTTAGGGCAATAGAATATTCAATTAATTCGCGCTGAGGCGAAACCTAAACAAATGCTAATAACTATAGCAATAGCTCTAAAATAATATGGTTATGCGCCGAGGTACAAGTATCAAGAGTTTTGAAATCATCTAGAGACAATTTATTGTTCTAGTAACTAAAAATTTTCTTTTCAACAAACGTACGGCATTAATTTGTACAAATAGATGGCGTCCATTAATACCATTGAAAGTTTACATTTATTTGATGTTTCTCGAAATCATATATTTCTTGGTTGATTGTGCAGAAACATTGTTTGCAGATAATATTCTAATATTGCCTAAGCTATCAAGTATACAACATGATTCGAAGATTTAGTGATAATTATGACTAGAGGGTTCTTAAAGACTAATAGAAAAAACTTGAATTGCTTAGTGGGCTGTGTTCGATCCGATTGTAAGTTGTTTATCAATGTTACGAGAATATACACCATGTATTTTCCCAAAAAGTATGTACTCAGCCCATGATATAGAATCTACCAATAATATTAATTTTGCAAAATTTATAGAAAAAACGTTTTTACGTTTTTTTTCGGCGAAATTATTTCTTCATAGCATAATAACATGGCGGTCGATGTGCACGGACAATTCACTTTATTTATAACCTAAAAAGTAGCTTACACGTCGTCCACGACAAAAATAAACGAGAGTAAAAGACTGATAAAATCTGAATGATAAAATAATCGTTGCTAACCCGTTATCGCTTTTGCCTTAAGCCCTTAATTAATATGAATATACGTTATGAATCTTAAATGTTTAGTATGCATCAACTGACACCATAATCCAGGCAATCACGAAGTTTAGAGAATATATAGCAGTTAACGAATAAAAGTTTATATAATTATGTTTAAGGGTAGATAGTTTGATATATTCAAGATCTTGAGTGTATTATCCATTTCTAAAGACAGGTCCACTGAGTATACAAACATTCCACCAAAATACAGCTTTATGCGTCACATAAAGCGTTGGCTTAGTATCACAAACACTGACATCAAAAAATAGATTGGTGGATCTCATAAAGTGTTCTTGTATGGACATCGAACCTATAACCCTGAGTGTAGTGACATACTTCGAAGCCACCGCTTAAGCCACGACGCTATATACGCAGGCTTAAATAGAACTTACACTGCATAAATCACAAAGAAAACAATAATATAACATTTTGCCTCAAAGCTAAATTAAGAAAATGACATATGTTCCAAATTATAATATACCTAAGCATAACTCAAATATTTAAATTATCATATTCAGAGTTTGCGATGTTTTTACCATAATCTATCCCAAGAACCGAGAACACCTAGACGTAAAATGAATGCTAATGAAAAATTTGCATGTAGTTGGTAGCGTCTTGACATGTCTAGAACCATTAAAGGGCTAGAGCACATACACTTCCTAAAGCTTTATAGAAGGCCAATTTTCGTATTTTATCTAAAATAGACCCTGTGTTTTCAACGAAATGAGATTATATTTTGATTGGAATACTGTAACAATAATATCAACTACGCCGGTGCGCGCACCTAGTGGACTCCCGCGCCGTCGCCGCCGCTGCTCACGGACTTTGCCGAGCGTCCCCGACAACGGCCGAAGGCTGCCTACCGCGAATATATAAACCGGTCGCCCGGCGACGTCCGCGAAGCCCGCCGGCCGTCGTAGCGAGAGGACGCCGCTTCTCGCAGCGCTCGGGTCTCGCGACAAGTTAATTCCGTGTGCATCACATCTCGCTCACGCGGGGACGCCTATATAATTATTGTGCATCTACCGACTTCCTTGGATTATCACACGGCTCACTATTGATTTCGGTCCTCGGTCTGCCACCAGCGGCAAGCCCCGGGGGCCGTATCAGTGGGGGTCGTGTGCCGAGGGGGTCGGCAGAGACCGCGCACGACAGCCCCCCAACCTATTGCACGTGCATTACCGCGCCGCGTTCATAACCGCGTCGCGTTCGACCGTCGCGTGCCGTCCGCGTGTCGCCTCCGCGTCGCGTGGCTGACCGCGACGTGCTAACGCGCCGCGGCATCACCGCGCCGCGCCGCAACCGCGCCGCGCCATCAACACAGCTCGGCGTTCCAACCGCCGCGTTTCAACCGCCGCGTCTCGACCGCGGTGCTTACTTTCCGCCGCGTTAAGGATGCGCCGTTGAAACATGCCGCCACCATCCCAACAACAGTACCCTCCATCGAGGAAGGCAACTCGCCCGCTGCCTCCGAGACGCAGCATATGGCGCTCGCGTGTCGCTCCGCTCGCCACCATACAGGCGGGCGTCGAGCGCATGATTAATGACCAGCAGGTCAGCCGAGCGCCCCGCACCACCCCACCTCCCCTCATCATGACACCTGGCCTTGGGGGTGAGGAGTATTTTGCGGGCAGCCCACTGCCCGTAACGCCGACACCGACGCCGACGCCAAGGACGTCCCCAAGGTCGTCACCGGTACCACCCAGGCTCTCAGCGCCATCGATGGCTCCAATTGTCGGCATCTCGACCGCCGTCCCCCCGCAACCCGCGCAGCTCACCCGCGCCACGCACCCGTTCGTGTGGCCGCAGGCAAGCACCAGCGCCGCACCACCGTCCCGCGCCGGGCACCGACCGGTACCATGCAGCCTCATCCGGCGCCACTCCGGCACTCACTACCGCTGTCACTGCTGCCCCAGCGGCGGGCGTCACGCCCGACCAACGCGTCGCAGCCTTGCCGCCGCACCTCGTCCCTCTGGCGACATCTGCTGCTCTCCTGCAGATGGCGCCTCAGCAGCGGCGAGAGAAGAGGCCGCTGACACCCAGTGCACCCAGTGCAGCACCACCACCACCACCGGACAGGCTGGACCAGCCACCTTGCGCGCCGCGATACACGGCGCCACCGGTGACCATCTCTCCGGAGAGGTTCCCCTCACCCCCCCAGATGGCCGAGAAGAGGCAGGCAATTTTTACAACGCCGCCCTTCAGCCTAACCAGCACGACCTTGGTCTCACCCATGGAGACTGGGCCGTCCTACGCCGCCGTTGCCACCGTGACCACAGCGGGTGCGTCCATCTCTGTCGCACCTACTGCCGTCACCACTGCCGCAGCACCGCTACCTACTCCAGTGGCTACCACCACTACCGCCACTGTGACGACAACCACCACACCCGCTCCTGCGAAGACCAGGTACCCGCCACTCGTGGTCGAGGTACTACCGGACTGGCCGACGCACCTCAAGGAGCTCAAAAAGCGGCTTGGGTACGCGCCGAACAGCCGCGCGTACGGAAAAGGCATCCGATTCATGCCGAAGTCGGAGGCCGAATACCGGACCACCCAACGCTACCTCACATAGCTGGAGAAGGAGACCAGGATATCCTGGTACTGTTACTCCCTCCCAGCCGAGCAGAGTGTGAAGGTGGCAATACGAGGCCTGCCTTCAAACACCGACCCCGGGGACATCGAGAGGGAACTCCGGGAGCTCGGGTACATCCCGGAGTACGTCCGCGCCATACGGGCGCGCACCGGCCGTCCCGGCTGCCTGTTCCACGCGCAGCTGCAGCGGACCCCAGACATCACGCCGGGCATATATGACATCACAGAGTTACTCTGTATGCCCGGCGTCAAAATTGAATCATGGCGCGGCAAGAAAGGCCCCGCGCAGTGCCATAGATGCCAACTGTTCCGGCACTCATCGCACAACTGCCACAGGCCCCCTGCCTGGGTGCGCTGCGGAGAGGAACACGCCGCGAAGGACTGTCCACGCCCACTTGAGGCGCCACCCACCTGCGCGAACTGCGGAGGTGCACACACGGCGAACAACGTTGCCTGCCCGGTGTTCCGCAAGGAGGCGCGGAACAAACGAGCCGGCACTGTTGCTCGCATTTCTGCAGCTATGGCAAAAACAGCTACTGTCGCTGCCGAAGAAAACGCTCCCGGTTCTCTTATGGCCGCTGCTAACCCTGCTCAGGCGGCAGCCGGTAAGAAGAGGAGGAGGCGAAGGAGACCCCGGAGAAAGTCTGCTGCGACATCCACGCAGCAGACCAAGAAGAAGGAGCAGTCTACTGCAACTGTGGTCGCTGCCCCCTCAAGGGGGACGAAGGCGAAGCAGGCTGCAGCGACAGCGCCGGTGCCAACCACGCTGGCGCCGCCACGAGTAGACCCGGTGATCACCATGGCCATCGGCGCGCTCAACGCCGTGCTACAGGCCCTGCAGGACGGGCGGGATCCGGTCCCGCTCATCCTTAAATGCGTAGGCGAACTATGCGCTTATGGCCGCTAGTAGCCTACGCATTGTGTACTGGAACGCCGACGGAGTGTCCCCCGAGAAGACCAGGCTCTTAAGGTTGCTGCTCTCCCAGCGGCAGGTTGACATTGCCCTCGTCAACGAGACGCACCTTAAGGCCAGTATCTCCTTCAAGATGCCAGGGTACCATGTGTACCGAGAGGACCACATCTCTCCAGCTGGGACTGCGTACAGGGGATTAGCAGTCCTAGTGAAGAGAAGGATCGTCCACCAACCGCTGCCTGTACCAACGCTGCAGTCATCGTACGCCCTTGGCGTAGAAGTCTGCATCGACAGCCGCCCCATCCGTGTGTTTGCTTTCTACAAGCCGCCCAACAACAGACTAGTGATGGCTGATGTTCACGCCCTGCTGGACTCGCCGAACGCGACCATAGTCGCGGGTGACTTCAATGCCAAGCACACGGCCTGGAACTCCACCACCACTTGCCTTGACGGCCGCCGTCTACTGGACGATGCAGACCGCAACGGCTATGACGTGTTGGGGCCAGAAGTCCCCACGCACTATCAGTACCAGGCAGCTTTCATACCAGACGTCATCGACTTGACGGTCATCCGCGGCCTGCCGACCGCACCATCGATTGACGTCCTGGACGACCACCTCCTCTCGGATCACCAACCCGTACTCCTCAAACTGTCGAGTGCTCCGGCTTGAACAGCGACGCCACCCTCTCGACACCGCCAGGATTGGCAAGCATTCGCCGACTACATGGCGAAGCACGCGCCCTATCGCCGGATCGAGACCCACGCAGACGTCGACACACTCGCTGAGCAACTCAGCGCTGTGATCGACACAGTGCTTCGAGTCTCACGTCTGGACGCTGCGTCGACACGCCGGCCTCCCCAACTCCCGACCTACATCATGGCGATGATCGAGAGGAAGAGGCAGCTCAGACGCCAATGGCAACGCACCCGATGCCCGACCATGAAATCCCAGCTCAACGCTCTGGCTGCGAAGATCTCAAGTGCACTGGAGACAGTCGCCACCGAGTCCTGGCATCGCACCATCGAGCGAGCATCCACCGCCTGTGCCGCCAACTCTCCGGGAAGCAACCTCCGATTAGGACTCTCTTGGCTGGTGACGGTACCCCACGTTACCGCCCCGAGGACCGAGCGGAGATCTTTGCCGACCACCTGGAGACCCAGTTCCAGCCGAATCCAGCTTCCAACATGCAGCATTTAGAAGCTATCCAGCAGCGCCTGGAGTCATACTTCCAATCGCCGATAGCCCCCACGGAAGACCCAGTAGTCTTTTCCCCGGGTCAGGTGCAGCGAATGATTCGCTGCACCAAACTGCGGAAAGCCCCTGGTCCCGACCGGATCACCAACGAAGCCCTGCGTCACCTACCTCCGCGAGCAATCGCGACGCTGACGCAGCTGTTCAACGGCATCCTCCGCACAAGCCACTTTCCCGCAGCATGGAGACTCGGCCGAGTCATAATGCTGCCTAAGCCCGGGAAGCACATACTGAAGCCCGAAAGCTATCGGCCCATCACGCTGCTGTCGACACTCTCGAAAGTCTTCGAAAAGCTTCTACTGCTGCATCTTGTACGACACATCCAGCCACGCGACGAGCAGTTCGGGTTCCGAGCCGAACACTCCACGACGCACCAGCTCGCGAGATTACTGCACCACATGACGGTGGCCCTCAACAAGAGGGAGAGCCCTGTCGCAGTACTTCTTGATATGAAGAAGGCGTTCGATCGCGTCTGGCACGCCGGCCTGGTCTACAAGCTGTCCACGTCTACTACTCCCCGCCGAGTAGTCAAGACTGTGGCCACCTTTTTTCAGGACAGGCGCTTTCAAGTGACAGTTGACGGCGTCCTGTCAACAGAGCGCCCCATCAGAGCCGGCGTCCCTCCAGGGAGTTGCCTCTCGCCCGTGTGCTACGGCAGGTACACGGACGACATCCCCGTCGCTGGAGGCGCCATGCTGGCGCTGTACGCAGACGACGCTGCCTATATCACCACCTCTCTTAACTCCGTTCACGCGGCGGTTAAGATGCAGCGCGCACTGGATGCACTCCCGCCCTGGCTGGAAGACTGGAGACTGACGGTCAACCTGGCGAAGACCCAGGCGATCTCCATGGGTGGACGGAGACTGCCCCCTTCTCTCACCATGCTCGGACACCACGTCGACTGGTCGCCGACGGTGAAATACCTAGGCGTGACCATAGACCGTCATCTCACGATGGCCCCACACGTGAAGAACGTTGTTGGCCAAGCGCGAACCGCTCGAGCTCTCTTGCGTCCTGTCCTGGCGTCCGGACTTCCCCTCCGTGCGAAGCTGGCCGTCTACAAGGCATACATCCGCACCCGCCTCACCTATGCCTCCCCAGCGTGGTATGCGCTGACTGCGGAGACTCTCCGCAAACGGCTGCGTGCGCAGCAGTCGCTCGCCCTACGCGCCGTTGTAGACACCCCTCGCTACGTGAGGAACGACGTCATCTCCAGGGACCTTCGCATGGAGAGCCTCGACGACTTCGTCGGTCGCCTGAGCGCCAACATGTTTGCCCGCGCTGACGGGTCATCCTTCCGCCACCTGCGGGAGCTGGCGCCCTACCATCGGCGCCCACTGGACCGACCACTGCCGCGGGACCTGATCCCCGCAGCAACCACACCGGACTGACTCCAGCTCGCTCACGTGGGCTGACGGGCGCTTGTCGGGAGCCTCCCCCGGCAAGCTCGACCTCGCCAACGAAAGCGAAGCCCCCACCGAACAAGCCGCCGCTGGGTCGTAGACCGCTCACCGGACGTTCCCCTCTTGGGAATACTGCCGGTGGGGTCAGGTTTCGCTAGCGGCGTGAAGCACACCCGGACAAGACGCCCGGACATGACTTCAGCGGCAACGACCACAACCCCGTGACCCGCCTGCAGTTGCAGGCGGCGGCTGACACCACTGTAACAGCACACCACCTGTAGCAGTTTCCCCCCGGTTCCCCTAGGGGAATCGTGAGATCGAACGTCCGCGAGTCTGTCTCGGGCTCGGGTTGCTTCCGCATCGGAACGACCTCTGCTCAGATACGCTATTAGGGACTTATTACGGCCGGTGCGACGTATCGTACACTGTCCGTCGGAACTAACGGAAGGCATAATAGAGCCTTGTTCTTCGCCGTGGGCTGCACCAGTAGTAATGACACCTAAGAAAGATGGTGGAGTTAGAGTATGCATAGATTATCGCCAGCTTTACTCGATTACTGTACCTACCCGATGTGAATCCTATACCAAGGATCGATGATCTTTTGCACGCAGCTAAACCTACTCCTTACATGTCAGCCTTAGATTTACGTGCTGGATATTAGCAGGTGAAGGTCAAGGAGGAGGACCAAGACAAGACCGCCTTCATCACACCTTTTGGAATATACAGATTCAAACGGATGCCGTTTGGGTTGCGAAACGCGCCATCTACATTCCAACGGATGATTGATAGAATCCGAATCAGCCTGAGTGATGTCAAGATGCTAGCTTACCTTGATGACCTAATAATCTTCTCTGCTACATTTGATAGGCACCTAAATGATCTGGACCAAGTTCTAAGTAAGCTAAAAGAAAGCAAGTTACGTGTCAATCTTAAAAAATGCCATTTTTGTTGCTCAACGATTAAATTTTTGGGACACTTGATAACACCAGCAGGATTGCAAGTGGATTCAGAGAAGATCGCCGCTATTATTCCCAAAAACATAAAACAGCTAATGTCTTTCTTACAAACCTGCTCTTGGTTTAGACGCTTCATACCCAACTTCTCGAAGGGGTCAGAACCACTTACGCGCCTTACGAAGAAAGGGATTCTTTGGCTTTGGACTGAGGAACAGGAGCAGGCCATTTTAGACTTGAAGAACTGCTTAACTACAAAACTCGTGCTTCAACAGGCCGATGAAACGCACCCTTACATCATAAAGACGGATGCCAGCAGCTTTGGGAGCAGTTTTGGTCAAGGGGGAGAAAGACGATAAACATCCCGTGGAATACGCCAGCAGACTTCTAACTTCAGCTGAAAGAAACTATACTACCACTGAAAGGGAAGCGTTGGCCGTAGTTTGGGCACTAAACAAGTTTAGAGGTTACATCTAAGGCTTACCCGTAACTGTAATCACTGATCATCAGGCTCTTAAATGGCTTATGAGTTTGAAGACTCCTACAAGACGACTTGCACGATGGGCTCTCCAGTTACAGGGTCATGATCTTACCATTAAGTACTCACCTGGTAAAACAAATGCAGTCGCAGACACACTCTCACGACCTCCATGTGTGACATGTGATGAAACGCAGGAAGGAAACGATTGCACCATTTGCAGTACTGTGATTGATATGCCGACCCGCAGCGCTAGTGAAACGCGAGCAGAACAGCTTAAAGATGAAGGTTTAGCTAAAATTGTACAAGCCCTTGAAAATATTGAACGCAACGAAGATGCCATATACTGGAGTAACAAGGGTTACGTAATGAGCAATGGGCTATTGTATCGGTATAACCCAGCCCGGGTGATAATGAAGAAGCACAACTAGTTGTACCCCAACACGAATGGGCTAATGTACTCACTGCATATCATGATAACCCACTTACTGGACACTATGGCGTAGACAAAAAATACCAGCGAATCACAAGAAGGTACTACTGGAAGGGAATGAAACGGTATATCGAAGCATACATACGAAATTGCCTTCCATGTCAGCGGTACAAACCGACGAATCTTAAGCCAGCTGGCCTACTGCAGACAACTGCCACCAATCAGCGATTTGAGATAGTAGCGTTTGATTTATTTGGACCTTTGCCTATCACAACCAAAGGCATGAACTGGATTTTGGTAATAGAAGATATTGTAACTGGATGGGTAGAACTATTTGCTTTACCAAACGCTAATGCCAACAGCTGCGCCGATATGCTAATTGATGAAGTTTTCCTCCGCTATGGAGTGCCCAGGCGGCTCATCAGTGATAACGGTCCACAGTTTGTCAGTGCAGTAATGCAGCAAGTCACGCACTGTTTAGGCATCAATCACAAATTCACTCCCGTGTACCACCCTGCTGCCAATCCTGTCGAGAAAAAGAACCGTGATCTTAAGACACAGCTTGCGATATTCGTAGAAGAGGATCATCGAGCATGGGATGAGAAACTAGCTAGTATCAGATTTGCCATGAATACAACTACGAGCCACACTACTGGATATACTCCTAGCTACCTAACCTTTGGACGTGAACTGAGGACATCGCATTGTAGTGTGTATGACTTACGTATGTATGCATGTATCCTAATATTAAGAATAGTATATAAACCATTGTAATTCTATTATGGAGGAGCAGTAATAAACATTAGTCCAATGCATAAACTTGTATTACTCATCTCCCCGAACTCACAACCTTACATGGCGACCCTGCCATCCGAGACGGGTCGTCGAGTTCGGTCGCGTGTTATTGAAAGACAATGATGGAAAAGTACCTAACTATAAACAATTTCTTTTGTGTCAAAGTGACTTTTCTTTTTTTGAAAAATGTGTCGTTCTAACATCGAAAAAGAGGACGTTTTCATTTCGCAAAGTGCATCAGGTGGTTCGAATTCGGCCTCTATGCAAGAATACCACTTATCCAACATAAGTATCGTGATGTTTATCATTTGCGCGTTACTCGCAATAGCCGGACTTTACGCGGTATATAAGCTATACAGAAATTGCCACTATGCGTGGATAAGGAATGAGGTTTTCGCGCAAAACCTATCGCGCTCGTTTCGTCGACCGAACCCGGAGACTCGTGTCTGCTACGAGTGCCACCAGCAGCGCCTGGAGGCGCGCCAGGAGGCTCGCCACGAGGCGGGTACCAGAGAGGTATAGGTACCAGAAACCGAAGTAAGTGACTAAAGTTACCTATATATTCAGTGATGAGTGTAGTTAGTGAATCGTGTTCTATCGTAAAGTGAAACATGAGAATTTACGAAACGGTTATTGTAGTGAATCGCGTTCTATCGTAAAGTGAAACATGTGAATTTACTAAACGGTTATTGCACGAATTTCTAGTTTTAATGTCTATTAGTTTTTTTTTGTGTATTATCATGTATATTGCCTATAGAGTAATTATTACCTATGTGGTTATTTTTTCTTAATTTTGATTGGTAATGGCAAATGAGCTTATCCTGTTGTATGACCAATTAAAAAGTATTAAAGATAATTTGATAAAGCTAAGTTATTCTAAAAGGACAGAATCTGTTCTAAAACAAAAGTTAAAGGAAGCTACATTGTTGAAATGCCAATTTGATGAATGTATTAATACCTTATCAATACAAATTGAAAGGAAACAATTTAGTACAAGTGTTTTAAAGGAAATACAATCATACTGTGATTTATTTGAAAATATTTTTACCCAAATAGAATCTTTTTGCTCTAAAACGTACAGTTCTCAACCTAGTACATGTACGGTCAAAGTTAGAACCGAAGTAGACAATATGGAGGCTTTTAATTATAGGACTGCCGTGGCTTTGCTGCCAATTATGAATGGTGATGAAAATGTAACGAAAAGTTGAATAGATGCCATAGAGTTATACAGTTCTTCACTCACAGAAGAAGGTAACAAAATGCTAGTTAAGTTTATATTAAAAACCCGATTGAACGAGAATGCCAAATTGAGACTGTCTAACTCGTATGATAGTTGTGAGTCGCTTATTATTGAAATGCGTCAACACCTTCTTACAAAGAAGTCGAGTACGGCTATCCACAAGGAATTGACACAAATCAACCAAAACGGTTCTCCTTTAGAAAAGTATGGTTCTAAGGTCGAGCAACTTTTTGTGGATTTGACGGTCGCGCAAGCTGGTGATGACCAAAGTGCGTATAAAATTTTGCGCCCTCAAAATGAGAAGATTGCGATCAAAAGTTTCATTGATGGCTTGCGAAACCGCGAAATTCGCACTATTTTGTCGGCCCGTAATTATGACACTTTAAAAGATACTATAAGAGCAGCTAAAGATGAGGAATTATCATATAGCCACCATAATTCTGACGCTTCTGTGTACGTCGGATACCAAGGCAACTCATATAATAATCGCGGATATTATGGTTACCATAATAATAGACGTCCTAATCGATTGAACAACAATCGATTTATACAAAGAGGTAATGGCAGAGGTTCTTTTCATAATTATAGGCAATATCAAAACCAAATTCAGCAGCAACAGCGTAACACTAATCGTGGTCACATGCGGGGTTCATGTCGCGGTAGGCCAGGACGTACTTTTACGCGTAGTAATAACATGCACGTTATACAAAACAGCATAAATAGTATGAATATAGCTGACCGGAATCGAACGCCCCAACCTACGGAGAGATATACCACTGAACCATTAGAGTTTTTTCGATGATAATTTTATATTTGCGTGTAACCATAACAACTCAGTTGAATTCTTAGTACAAGGTGCCAAATATGGATTGCTTATAGATTCTGGAGCTTCGCTCTCAGTATTGAAATACGACACTGAGGCACGTTGGAATATTCCAATCCAAACCGAATGCATTTCTATAAATGGCATAGGAGGCAAAGCGCAAACTTTAGGATATGTTTATGTTACATTGATCGTAAATGGACAGGAATTTGTACACAAATTTTACATTATGCGCACCTTGCCTAGTATACAACATGGAATAATTGGTCGAGATTTTATGAGCAAATATAACGCTATTTTGAACTTTGAAAATAATACAGTAACTTTAAAGACCAGTAATAATACTTTGACCCTGACCATGATTAATAGTTCGCTAAGTAAAACTTGTTTTTTAAGCATTCCGCCGAGATGTGAGAAGATATTTATGTTAGATAGTAGTTTTAACGAAGACTGCGTAATACTACCACACCAATTATGCGACGGTGTTTTTATAGCCGGAAGTATTTGTAAACCAAACAATGGACAATTAGTATACAGATATTAAATACTCGCGAAACGCAAGTAGATATTAATTATTTTAGACCGGAAATACATTTATTATCAGACTATGACACCTGTAACTTTGGACGGGATAGTAATATTGATGGAGAGAGAGATTACTATATTTTCTCTTTTAAATTTAAGTCATCTAAACAATGAAGAAAGGTCATCTATTCAAAGCATTTGTGCAAAATTTTCGGATGTGTTTCATTTACCAAACGACCAGTTATCTACCACTAACCTTTATGAAGAAAGTATACAGTTAAAACCAAATGCTGATCCAGTTTATACTAGACAGTACAGGTTGCCCTTTTCACAGCGTAAGGAAATTGAAACACAGGTTAAGAAAATGCTTTCTGAAAATATAATTGAGCCAGCAAAAAGTGAGTGGTCAAGCCCTATTTTGTTGGTACCCAAAAATCTGATGATAATTCTAAGAAATGGAGGTTAGTAATTGATTTTCGTAAATTAAATACAAGAATTTTAGACGATAAATTTCCCCTTCCGAATATTAACGATATTTTAGATTCTTTATCAGGTTCAATGTATTTTTCACAATTAGATTTATCACAAGCATATTATCAAGCGAAATTAAATCCAGAAAGTAGAAAGTATACATATTTGATTTGCTTTGGACGGAATTTACAAATTCATAATAAAAATCTTATAGATATTTTAACTAGATTGCGAAAAGTTAACTTGAAGCTTAACCCAATGAAATGCGATTTCCTAAGAAAGGAAATGCAATTTTTAGGTCATGTAATTTCATCTGAAGGAATTCAACCTGATTTAGAGAAAATAAACATAGTAAAAAATTATCCAGTTCCAAAAAATGCTGAGGAAACAAAAAGATTCATAGCATTCGTCAACTTTTATAGGAAATTTATACCAGACTTTGCCGCAATATCTTTACCTCTTAACAGACTGTGTCGAAAAAACGTTAACTTTGAATGGTCGTACGAATGTCAGAAATCTTTCGAATCTCTAAAAGAGTCGTTAATTTCTCCACCAATATTACAATATCCTAACTTTGATGAAAACAATACATTCATTTTACAAACAGACGCGTCTGGCTATGCAATCGGATCCGTGCTATGCAATAGTGATAACAGACCAATTGCATATGCAAGTCGTAGTCTTAACAAAGCGGAAATTAGGTACCCTACGATAGAGAAGGAGTTACTCGCTATCGTATGGTCCGTAAAGTATTTTAGACCCTATCTTTACGGGCGAAAATTTGTTATCAAAACCGACCACAAGCCCCTAGTTTACCTCTTTAATCAAACAAATCCATCTAGTCGTTTGACTAAATTCCGTTTAATATTAGAGGAATATGATTACATCATAGAATATGTTCGAGGTACTGACAATGCAGCTGCAGATGCCTTGTCACGTATCCGAATAACAAGCGATGAATTGAAGGAAATTAATCAGCACGTTGTATCTGTATTAACTAGAGGACAGAAAAAGCGTATGTGTGAAAGAAGTCAAGAATGTGTGAGGGACAACCCTATGGTTGCTAAGCAATCTACACACGATTGGTCTGATCAGCCAAGAGTTATGGAGTTGCTTAAAAAACCAAAGGATTGCACAGAGCTAAGGTTTGTGAATGTAAAAGAGTGGACTAGTTTAAAAGATTCTAACCAATCAAATATGTTATTTAATTATGATGCATCAAGTTGTATATTAAGAGTAAACCTATCTTACCGATTACAATGCGCACGAGATGCCTTTGTACGGGAGTTGGCTTATTACTGTAATCAATTGAAACTCGATAGCGTGTACATTGTACAGAGTTATGAAAACATTGAGTTAATAAAAGATTTAATTAATAGCATAAATATTACAACTAATTGGTCCGGACCACGCTTATATGTTTTAAAAGGTGTAAGAGTTATAAGTGATCACGATACAAAACGTATAATTTTAAATGACTACCACTTGTTACCGACTAGCGGTCACGCCGGTATACGACGCATGATAAATAATATAAAACGGCGTTATTTTTGGCCAAAATTAGAAAATGACGTCACAGAATTTGTCAATCGCTGCGATAAATGCCAGCGTCAAAAACATTTTAGGCATATAAAACAGCCAATGGTCCTGACGGATACAGGTCATTTGGCTTTTGATAGAGTATTTTTAGATTTAGTTGGGCCCTTAGTTAAGGATAGTGATAATTACATGTATGTACTCACACTACAGTGTGATCTTAGCAAGTACGTAGAAGCTTATCCGCTTAGAAATAAAGATACAATTTCAGTGGCAACAGCTTTCATTAATAACTTTGTATTACGCTATGGCATTCCAAGAAACATAATATCTGATCGCGGTACGGAGTTCGTTTCGAAAGTTATGAATGAAGTATGTAAGATTCTAAATATAAACCAAATAACATCCACTGCATACCATCACCAGTCCATAGGAGGCTTAGAAAATACTCATCAAAATTTGCTTTCATTCCTTCGTATACAAACAGAAAACCAACCCCAAAATTGGAGTTTATGGCTTCCGTATTGGTGCTTTGCTTTTAATACGACCGTACATACAGAAACTAAATACACTCCCTATGAACTTGTATTTGGAAAACTGTGCAATTTACCGAGTAATTTAACTTCAGATATTGAACAGCTGTATAACCCATATGACTATCCGAAACAACTCAAGTACAAACTTCAAAAATCACAGTATGACGCAAGACAAAATTTAATTATTAGTAAACAGATTAGAAAATGTAGATATGATTCATATACAAATCCTGTTACGTATAGTACTGGTGACATGATACTACTTAAGAATGAACGAACTGTAAACAAATTTGATCCGTTATATATAGGACCGTATGAAGTAATAGAAGATTGTAACCCTAATTTAAAAATATTGTATAAAGGTAAAGAATTAATTGTTCATAAAAATAGAACCAGACCATATATCAAATGATTTTTTTTTGTTAGCTGTTGACATTGTTTCATAAGTTCATGTAACTTTCTATTATACTTTTTATTATAATGAATAACAATATTTTCTTGTATGTAACAAAATACTATATTATTTTGTTTTTACTTGTCTTTCTTATATCGTTTGCTTATTGCATTATACAATATTATTGGATGCCTACAATATAACATAAAAATAAAAATAAATGTATCCATTATTTTTATTTAATTTTTCCGGTGGGCGTGTAGTGTGTATGACTTACGTATGTATGCATGTATCCTAATATTAAGAATAGTATATAAACCATTGTAATTCTATTATGGAGGAGCAGTAATAAACATTAGTCCAATGCATAAACTTGTATTACTCATCGATAACTACAACGACCTGCGTCAAATCATATCCTCTGAAAATTTCATTCCCGAAGTCACACCTAAATTGCTCTCTTTAGCTAATACCTTAGCAAGAGCAAAGGAAATCCAAGAAGGTAGAGAAGAGCGCAGAAAAGAATACGCAGATCGCAGCTGCCGTTCCGATCCAGGTTACCAACCTGGAGATCTCGTTCTGGTCACTTCTCATACTCTGAGTAATGCTTCGCAAGGGATCAGCTCCAAATTCTCCCCACGACGAGATGGACCCTAAGATCCCAAATGAGCCTGCTGGGGTCTACCATACGTCTGCTTTGGTTCCATATCGTAAAAAAGAAACAGGCATCGATTTACCAGCGCCGAATCGACCTTTGACGAAAAGGGGCCGGCCCAAGAAAACAACTTCAGGTACCGCAACTACGAATCGACGTGGACAACCTAGGAAGACACCTGCCTAAAGTTATACTGACTGTCTCTTGGTCGGGACGCCATCAGATTCAGAGGGGGAGATTGTAACAATAATATCAACTACGCCGGTGCGCGCGCCTAGTGGACTCCCGCGCCGTCGCCGCCGCTGCTCACGGACCTTGCCGAGCGTCCCTGACAACGACCGAAGGCTGCATACTGCGACTATATTAACCGGTCGCCCGGCGACGTCCGCGAGTCTGTCTCGGGTTCGGGTTGCTTCCGCATCGGAACGACCTCTGCTCAGATACGCTATTAGGGACTTATTACGGCTGGTGCTACGTATCGTACACTGTTCGTCCCAAGTTTCCTGGGATTTCTTTACTTTCTCGACTGCTACAATACTATTTATGACATTACTATGACACTGATACTAGAACGATACTGCATTTTGAACAAATATATTAACGAGAATTGACTCTCAGATCGGGAACCTTCAGGGCTCACCCATAGTCGGCGCAAAGTTGTCAAGGCCATCAGCGGCGAACAACTCGCTCCAAACAAAAAGAAACCAATTCTTTTCGTTCGCTCACTAAATTCATTTGTGGTGCTAAACTCTCGAGAAAACGAAATAGAACGCTGACAGTCAAGAAAACACTACATCTCTCATGGCGGGTCCCAATTCCCAATAAAATCCTTTCGTTACTGACTGTCAGATAGCACACAGCCGAATCTACTAAGCCCAAAAAGCTAATATTTAGCATGTATGTTCCTTGGAGACCATAGTGGTGGACAAAAAAAGGGTTTTCCTAAATTTCCACGGGATCGTGAAGAACAGGTTAAAGCTCCATACAAAATATTTCAAATATATATCTAAAAAATAAAATACAAAATATTTCAAATATAGCCAAATCCATCGATGATAAAATATTAGTAGCGCCCGTAATTTACAATAATTTTCATTGATATATTTGATTTTATAGTTGATCGACACAGCGCTCGAATGCGTATAAAAAAAAGTGAAGTAACATCGATGCAGTTGCTATATCGCTGGTCACTAAAAACGGCGTGTGTGCTTTGGGCCCAAGAAATAGCGAGGGAATAACTAGCTGTGTTTTCGTTAGAGTGCTATGATATCATCTGTGCATGCATATATGTATGTATTTCCTTTGAATCTGTGATTGCCTGTTGCCTGGTATATTTCACAAAGGAGTTGTAGACAATGTTTTAAATATGAATAGGTTTAATGTTCCTGCCTCATTAAAAAAATTTTTTCTTCTGCATTGTTTCAGAAATATTTTAGTTTTGGTTTTACAGGCTAATGAATAAATCTCATTAAATTTGTTCAATATGATGTTTTTAACATAGTAAGAAACAAAAAACAGTTATTTTTGTTTCTAGGGACTTTGTAAGTGCCACTTTTCGCTCGGGCAAGGTGAAATCTCTAATATTATTAATATTTTCATTTAGCATCCTTAATGATAATGTCCTTCGTGGTATCTTGACAGACCATAATAATATATGTACATACCTAAATAATTACTTTTATGAGTCTGGTAATGCATTTCCAATGCTTGAGAAAAGCTCATCCCTTGATTATAATTTGCCTTTTTAATTATTGTAGTAATCATTATAAATCTCTTCTGTGTTTCAAAATATAGTCAAGACGCCTGTTTAGTAGTTAAATATTTTAGGTAAAATGCTAAAAGTATCAACACATAATATCGAATGTATCGAAATGGTGGTTGAATAGCGAGTGACCTGTATTAAAACTGGACAGGTTAGAATCATGACCTTCTACTTGAAACGTGAAATCAAGATTGTTCCTTTTATGAGCCAAAAGTAGATGTGATTCGAAAGTCTTTCAAATACCCCGTCGGCAACCAAAATGTACTCACATTTTTCTATTTAGCCTTGATAAATCGGAAAATCGACAGGTGAGCTCAAGAATTTCATGTTCTGAAACGCTATGTTATTTCAACGGAGATTGAAACTCTCGTGTGACTTGACTTAATTTTCAAACGGATGGAAAAACAAATTAAGGAAGTAGATTGTGTAGGTATGTAAAAAGCTAGAGAAGGAACATTATGTCTACGTTCATATTCGCATTTTTAATATTTTTCAAATTGATGTCAATATCAATATAGGAATGTAAGCTTTCGTGTTCATCAACATTACTTTTAGATTGTCTTCGGAATGTATACCACGTACCTTTGTTTTAAGTAACCGATATTTCGGCACTGTTGCAAGCGCAATGTAAAACAAAGGTATGTGCTATATATACCGTAGAAAAACCTTAAAGTAAATTAGTATCAGGTAGAATCATTGTAGCTTGTGGGGGAATTCGATGTGGACACGCAAACTACGATAAATGTATCTACGCGTCAGTGTTTCATTTTGTTTTTTCCGTATGAAATAAATAACGATACTGGAGTTGTGTAACATGTGTGTGTGTACCTATATTGTATCATGTGTGTGTAGTCTGTCCTCGCATCTTACTACTATTGCGAAAAGAATGCGAATGTTTATTATTTTATCCTCTGCTGGGCACGGATCGCTCCACATTAAACAGAGGGTTAATTTACAGTCCACCATGCTGGCCAAGTGCGGGTTAGCAGTTTTAAGAGATTTGAGATTAAAGAGAACACAGAAATGTAGATTTTCTTACGATGTATTTCAGCGTCCAACGTACTATAATCAGCAGTTTAAGATAAATGGAATGTTTATGCCATGATCCCTAAAGTACCTCCAGGAGGTCATCATTGTGCTCCGTAACAAAATGTCATGTCCAATACAATAGTGGTGTACAGTGGAACATGATATCACATATTTCAAATAATTGAATGCAGCAGAAAATAATAGTGTATTTATAATTTTGTTTCATATTGAATTTCACGTCATATAATTATTTGTCATATTCATGTAACCGAAAAATACAAGAACATTTTGGGGCAAATGTCTATTGGCTATTCTTAAAATAGCTGTTTTCCCCTCTAATAAATAGTACTCCAATCGAAGTACTATTTATTCAATCTCCACGCGCAACTATAATACATATTATTGAAATGCACATGCATGTATTGCTTCGGGTCCAAATGTTCTTAATTTCTTTTTACGTATTCGACGAAAAAAGTAACCGTACCCGGCATACAAACAGCAATACAAACTGTTGAAACATTGTATACAAAGTCAAGATCAATGTACTAACAAGCTGGCTGCCATATCTGTGAATTGGACTGGTACATCGTTATTCCGTCTGCTGGGTGGCAAAACACAAACACTGTAACGTCATCATATGCTCGATATTATTGCAAATATGTAAGACGAAGCGCAAAGGAAAGCCGTATCGTCTGTCACTGCAAACTAAATACGCCCGCCGCGCCGTGAGGCAAATTTCATGCATAAAATTACTGAAAGCGCTTGCACCGAGCATACAGGTACCTGTCAAAGTTTGCCTAGCTGACTTTAACTTGGAGGCGCACGCGATAATTTTTTTGGATCGACGGAAGATTCCAAACATTAACAGAAAATTCGGCGCATCAATTCTTGTTTTTTTTAGTTTTGTTTGCGTTAAATGTGACAAGTCTACTTGGTCTATTTTCCAGGTTTAACCGCGACCCAACTGTAAGATGTATTTTTATTATGTCTGTTACTAGCAGGCTAGCCAATGCCCCAACTATAATTAAGACTAAAGTCTGACTTATGAACGTAACTAGAGCTACGCTAAAGTTTCACCACCCAAGTCACTTGCTGTCGTTAAGAAGGCAATGTCAGAAATTTTATTTGTAAGAAGCGAAATGTTGACAAAAGATGCGTTTGCGCTTGGAAAATTTAAAAGCAAAAACATTTCAGTTTCGGCCCTGTTGTAAGCGCCATGATCACATATATCTAATTAAAATTTCATTTAGGTTAAATGACCACAGCAATTTAATTTATATAAATTACTTTTTCGTAGGTCACTTTGTAGTCTTGCTCGTCGTACATCTTAAAGTAGATTTGACAGAATTTTAGCTTTCACACTAACGTTACACTGTCCTCCCACCGCCATAATACTAAGTGACAGCCAGATTTTTAGTTGACCAGTGTCACTATATTAATTACTAGGAGGTCGTTGGCCATGTTCTAAATGATAAATCGTAAATTGAGTTCAACATTAAGTTGAGGAGATATTTTATTTTCTCTTTTCAACTCTCGACAGTGGCCATAGGAAAATCACATGCAAATTAATAAGTAGTTTAGACTTATATGTTTCTCTAGAGCAACTCAATCTAATTGTTAGATCTTTTTCGTGCAAGTGACAACCCGCGCACTATTCAATAATATTGCAACAGTTGGTTTTATCCCAGCCAATTATTGTTAATCAAAAAGTGTCGTCACTTCAAAACAATTATTGCTTTTCACTTAAACTCTAAAATTACATCCAAAACAACTCTCGAATACCTATTCGACAGCTCAGCTCTTGTTGATATTGAAATGTAGCCGAAATTAATATGTATGTTGGGTCGCGATACAATCGGGTGCCGATGTTTGTGCTAAGTTTCAATAACTGTGTTACCTGCGAACGACGTGAATGGAATTCGAACCGAATATGTAGATGTAGTATTAATATTAGCTGCAGGATTGTGGGGTATTAATTATTCCCGTTTCGGTCATTATTATTTTTAATGAGTCGATGTGCGGCCATATTTCGACTGAAAGGCTGAATATGCAGTAATAATGTCGGTTTATAAAATTGTTTGTGTGTATGAGCATCTTTCTTAAGCAGTTAAATGTGTTTCATATTGTGAGGTTGATTTTAATATGAAGTCGGCTATAATAGGTTTGTTCATAACATTAATATGTTTTTAGCTACAAGTTAGTAATACTTTTCTAATAAAATTATTACATTATTCATTACTGTAAATTGATGCAATTAAAATGAATTATCAAACGTCTTATCTAGGTATAAAGCCATGTTTAATAATACCTGATAGCTATATAATAATAAGAACAGAATTGTGAAACTGTGGTAGCAATAGCTGAGTGGAGATACCAACAGACTGCTACGCAGAGGATATAGGGTTCAAGTCCTCGGCGCACACCACCGACTTTTTTATATAATAGGCAGCAAACGAGAGCGATTACCCCCTCATGGAACAATAGACACAAGTAAGCTGCCGCCTTTTGGGTTGGACAAAGGGACAGATTACATTTAATTTCACATACTTACTTATCATCAGCCCTTTATGCTGTCCCCCTGCTGGGCACGGGCCTCTTTTCACTATGAGAAGGGTAAGGCCATAGTCCACCACCCCGCATGTCTTTCGAGAACATTATGGAGAACTCTCAGACATGCAGATTTCCTCACGTTGTTTTCCTTCACCGATAAACAAGCGATAATTAACAATTTAATACGCACTTAACGTCGAAAAGTCATTGGTGCGTGCCGTGGATTCGAACCCGAGACCCTCTGCATAGCAGTCTGTCGGTCTCTCCACTCGGCTATCGCTGCTGTCTCATTGCACATAATTATGTAAAAAATTCTATAACACTGTAATTACCCGACCGCGTTGTTCTGTCACTGCTATAATTGAAAACCGCTACATAATTTAAAAATAAGCATGTTTCAATTACGCTGCCAGAATTATGCCGCTGCATTATGACAATGGTAGCTATTACTTAAATATTTTGCAAAGGATTTAATAATAACCTACATGTATAATATACAAAAGGCATTATAATGTATTCTGTTGTAATTAGTCACTAAAATAGAGATCGATACGCGCCAGTCTAGTAGACTGACCGGCAGACTGCTACACAGAAGGTCTCGGGCTCGAATCCACGATGCGCATCAATGTCTTTTTGAAGTTTAGTCTTAAGGTATTAATTATCGCTAGCTTCGCGGCGAAAGAAAACCTGCACGTCTGAGAGTTCTCCAAAATGTTATCGCAATGTGTACTCCGCAAATCCGCACTTGGCAGCATAGTAGTCTATGGCCTTACCCTTTTTATAGTGAAAAAGAGGCCCGTGACCACCAGTGGGGCACTTTATATACAGAGCTGATGATGATCATCGATCGGCGTGTTTTAATTATATACACGTTACAATATCTCGATGTGACACCTAAAACTAAATAAAAAAATACTTGCGTTTTCCAAAAGTTGTTTAAGATGATGATTTTATTTGCCTTATAATTTCAACATTATAAAGGAGACTTAATTTCGTCTAGTCTAAGTAAAAATAGGTAACCAGCGAGATTTGCAATATTCCTTTTAAAGTGTAAGTAAACTGAATCTAATGTTATCTTTATACATTATATATATTATATATATTTTGGCGGTTCAAATGTTCAATAATAAATATATCTACCTCTTTGAGTACAGTATTTCTAAAGGACAAATTATTAAAAATATAATCCGTAGAATGTTGCCATAAATATATGTATAAATTTGGTTTACTGGTGTATACATAACGCAGTAATTTTTGTTGGGCAATACTTGAAACCCCGGTAATATTTGGCATCATTCAGTAATTTTTGCAACTTTCTATAACAATAGATACGTCGACTCCTTTGTTTATAGAAAGCAGTTTTGCTCTAAGATTATGAAACAAGCGTAACAATGAGTTATTGAGCAGTGGATGCATCATAACACACTGCTATTAACTTCTGACCTTGTGTTAACTGTAAATATTTTGAAATTGGTGTTTATTTTAAGCTGGAAAAAAAACACAATCCACAGAAAAACTCATTCTAGTAAAGTAGAAAACCATTACAATTTTTAAAAATCATGGCTGTATTACTTTTTTAATGTCATTGTCAAGAGAGTTGGACGTACCTACCTATTTCAATAATCATATTAAACAATCCAATAATGATATTGATATCAGTGTACCTATAAATCTCTAGATCTAAGTAGGTATGTACAAAGGTTGGCTTGCATATATCCTCTCGGAAGCGGATGCTCATCACTTCACCTTTCACCGCGCACCGCGCCGTCTAATTGAGCTGCGATGACGACGTTCTTGCTGATAATAATACTAAACAACTTAGCCGTCGGAGCGAAGCTGATACGAAACGATTTGAGTGAGCCAACCATTAGTGATAAAAAAATATAACACAAACCCTAGACTGGTCGATAGAGAAAAGGTTATATAACATTGACGGAAGTTATAAAAAAGTACCGTCCAAATAATCTACGAGGACGATATTTATATGTCAATTGGTTAATTGTGAAAAAGAGCCACCAACTCTATCTAGCTAGTTTGTATAGATAGGTAGTATAAACAATGAGTTATCTATGTATAATTGTATGGTTTAAACAATGCACAAATTGCTGTTCTTTCTTGTGCACCATTGAATTATGTGCACGTTCGTATCCTTATCTTTTATTGTATAGCTAGGAACCATATGTGAAAACTTTTAATTAGCCTTTAGATATTCTATAAGTAATTTGTTATTTCTTAAGACAGCTGTTAGTTTTCCGAAAAGATTAAAAAATAAATAAAAAAAAAACTCACAGAATGCGAGCAAAACTCAGCCTGGGAGTTACTATTTAATTATAATGCTTATGTACGTAACTTTTCCCACTTTTGCAACAGATATTTGCACAAATAAATGAAAAAAATAAAAGTTTAGCTATGTATTGCAATAATTTAACTCATAAACATTAAAGCTACCGACTTTCTTTGTTTAATTAACAATAACTTTAAACAACCTATTGAGTTATATCTTTTAAAAGCCTTTCGACGCTTCCTGAATGATTCATTTTAACAGGCTTAATTTATTTCAACAGTAAACCATCTATCAAATACAAAAAGTAATGCAACAGGTATTTTCCATTATCCCTAGATTAAACACAAGAAAACAATCCCTTTTACGGGTCGTGTATATTCCTTAAAGGTTGGTGTAATTTAACAGCTTTTGTGTAAGATTATACCTGTGTTGATTCAGTTAGGGGGAAGCTAATGCAAATATAATAATATATTGATTTTACTGAAGAGAGGTTATTAAGTATGTATTAAAAATTATGTTTTTTTGAATGGGGTCATACTAAATTCAATTTTTGATTGAAAGTAATTATTTGTTGTTGTTAGAGATTGTACATGTATAATATATGTTTATTATTTTTTAATCATGCTTTTTTTAGTTGAAATGATTTGAGGAACTTTTGAAGTCGCATTTTGAGAAGAGAGTACTTTTTTTATAAGTATCTATGAGATAAGCCTATACTTTTGTATCTCATATCAAAATTGTTGTATTTGATTGATTTGCATGACTTTTAAAATCGCCTGCGGCTCCCCTTAACAAAATGATAGCCTCCTATGGTGGCGGTAAAAATCATACCATGAAATCGCTCTGTCGCGACGTGAAAGTAGAAACATCAAACACACTTTAGCTTTTAAAATATTAGGTACTATGGATTATTTATACATTCATGTAGAAATGAGATATAAATTAAGTTTAAGTTCCGCGTGAAATCAATTAAAATGGAAACAAAACAGAAGAGAGGTTGAAATTGCACTGCTGTCACGTCTTTAACCATATCGTTTCAACGTCGAACAAAGCAGTATAGTAAGAACAATCGATAAGAAACCCTATTTTGTAAAGCAAAAGGTTAGTTCTCTAAGATCACAAAGGTCTGCAGTACTATTTGCCAAAGCGCCTTGTTTTCGACTTGTAAATTGATTGAAACGCTCGGCTACTGATAATTGCTAATAGTTTTCTTGTTAACGCCAAGTGGCAAGTTGGTAGACTACTTGACTTCCTTCCAAACTTTTATTTCCCCTTCATTATATTTGATTCCGAGTGTCTTCAGATGGTATTTTATTTTCATTTGATGTTTTTTGCATCTTGATTGGAAACGACAATTAATTTGATGTCGATGCAGACGCGTTCTTGTTTGTTTTTCATTGCATGGATCATTTGCTTATTCATTAAGTCATGTTTGTTCCCGTCCGGTCGATGTTTACCAACAGAAAATAGACATGATGCAACGCAGGTGGAACAGAACACGTATGCAAAAGAAGTATCCGGCAAGGAAATTATGTAAGTAGTTGAATGAAGAACTATTAGAAGAGGAAAGTTGCAATCTTACTTTATAGATTCGAGAAACCTGGTTTACAAGTGGGTCACAAAAAGTGACACCACTCCATGCCTCGAAGAGCTAACAAGTCCTCGACCCGGCTATCATGAAGGTCTGTGACAACAAACAGGTCTGGAGAGTCCGCAGACTAAGGCAACAACGTAGACCGCTAAACAATAAAACATGTCTGTCTTTGGCCGCAGGCATAGTCGAGAAAATACAATTTTTATAACTTTTTTTTGTAAAAAAATACTGTCTATTCAAATACAAAAATAATCTCAGCTATTATTGTTACCCAGTCAGTGCTTAGGTGTAGTTAGCAATATTTTTTTTATAAAATGGTAAAAAATCGTGTATAAATAGGCTGGTTTCATGTATGTAGCAAAGGAGACATCATTAGCAAACCACTGTAGAGATTTTTATTTGAAGGTACTAATTTCTAATAAGTATGATGTCTGATATTAGAAAGCTATTGATGTGCCGAACTTGAGAGTATTTAGAGTATTTGTGTAGCAAAATATACGAACATATTTTTAAGTATTATGTATCTCTAATAAATGAACATCGCTCAATTTAATTTGACCTTGCATACTACTTTATTTATTTTGATGTGTCAATGAAAGTAATGTAATGCCAATAGAATTTGTTACTCTTTTCTTGGACTTGAGCTAATGTTGATCTTTAAGAGAATTGTTTAAACAAATATGAATGAAAATTCTGGCTGCCGATCTACTTTATATACATTCAAATAGTAGGTAACACATTTTCGATTAATTTGATACTGACAGCTTACATAATAAACCGTTAACAAGGTTTTTCATTACATAACTAATATATTTTTCGTCACATCCATACTTAATGTGTTGAGCAAATTAGACATAAATGAAATAAATTTGTATTACCCGTAGTGGCGGCCGAATGACTCTACAGGGTGTTGTAAAACACCAGTTATGTGCCCTCAACAAATCCTGCCACGGATTCATAATACCCGGCTAAATTAAATATGGAACCAGGTATTAGGTAGCGAACCATCTGCTCATAATAAAGGTATGAATTTACTGCTTTATGTGGAAGTACTGTGCTAAGATTGGAATGAAAAAAATGTATAATGGTTTTATTTGAACGGTCGCTGTATATAACTGATGACATTTTAAAAAACGCACAATGGCGAGCATACAAATCCTGGCGACATCTAACGGACATTGACGGCAATACAAAGACAAAAAATACGGTATTATAAGTTTCACACGCAATTACTACGTACTACTAGACAAGAAGGTTCTCGACCACATCCATCGAACCACAGCAGAGACGATGACTTAACCTGGCTATGGGACATTACACCTGGCTTTTTTTCAAGCTATCATTACACTGCCACAGATGGGTAGCTGTGCTGTGGAATCACAGCACAGGTACATCACTAACGTTTTGAAGTTACCTAATTGTCAAACGTCTTTTGCTCTATGTTTCACAGAGCTCCTAAATCCTTGGTCCCAGTTGCCATAAATAACGGCATGTATTTAATGCGGCATCTAAGTAAAACGAATACGAGTTTAAAAAATAATTAGAGTGGGAACCATATATAATGGGTTGGCAGCTAATAAGGAGTATCGTAATAAGTAAAAGTTAGCATATTTATATGTCAGTTATAAGCTTCGTTTTAATTTAAACTAGCAGTAATTTTTTTTGGGAAGAGTTAGTATCTAAGCGGAAACTATTGATGATGAATAAAAAATAAATGGACATTCATAAATAATACAAATTTCAATATTTGGCTAAATTGAATATCTTAAATGAAGTGTTTCGTATAAGTAAATAAGACGCTTCAGTCTTTTAAGCCAAGTTGACGGAGCCCTGCTTCGCAGGGCTCCTATTTTTGGGTACAGGGTCACAAGAAAACCTAACCTACTACTAATATTATTAGACGCCAAGTTATTATTTATAGCTCCTCGGCTAATATTTCAATTTACTTGTATTGTTTATTTGCTACCTAAACGCAGCTGCTAGTTTTTAGTTTTTATAACACCCTTAGTTTTGGATCTTATTTAATATAATAGTCGCGAAAATATTTAATCGCATTTATTTTATTAGTTGCAAACATTGAGTCATCTTTTAAGTTATTAGTCACTTGGAAAATAATAAGCTATAAATAACTACCTATTTCTAAATGTTGCTACAGGTAGTCAATAGGTAAATACTGATACTCGTCTTAGCCATAGATATCAGTACCTCTTTAATTTATAGGGGTCGGACGGCTGTCGTTCCGTAGAAAAGCTAATACTCTATCGAATCTAGTTGGACTCGAATAGTTTATCACTTAATTGTCTGGTGTCATGAGCAAAACTTTAAGTTGCAACTGAGAGTACACTAGTATACGCTTTATAACTTAACTATTGTTATAATAAAAATGCTTTACAATATTCTGCTTATGAATGATTTATGTTAAACCCACCGTAAAGTAATAAACTTCAGCACCAAATTCAGTTTGACTAAAAACTTTTTTATGCATTGGATGAAAAATGCTTGCTTGTTTCCAAACTTTGTTTTAACGTTTAGACTGGGAATACACGTTTTTGGCTCATTATATACTTAGGAGTATAATATTTAATTCACTATGTTTGGTAATTTGTATTGTGTGAGCGTTTAATAAAAAAAATTAGTAGTTTTCAAAAGGCTTTTTTCGTAGCAAGTTAAACAAAGAAACTAGACTTTGTGGATCTTTATCATACCTATAATTAGAAATGTAAGCTCTTAATAAGTAGGCATTACGATAATGTACGATATAATGTTTTAGTTTTAGGCAATTAGAGGGCACAGGGGATCAAAGATCGATGTTCAACGGTCACGAAATTTATAACCGCAATACTGAGTCAAGCTAATTATACTATTTATTTTAGTTGATCCTTCAGCAGATTTATATTAAGTTTTTTTATTTAGCAGGCTAGCTAGAAAATAAAGCAATATTAAACTAAACAACGGCAATTAAATAACAAAATTAAATAAAACAAAGAGAGACCAATGAAATAATTCTTAACTAATACTTTCGTTCCACTGATTATGCCCGCCCTCATTCGAATCCCCGAGGGACCAGACTATTGTACCGCTAGACACCACACAATTTATCTTGGCGAGACCCATAAAAATGGGGGATGAACCAAACATATCATATATACATACATAACATCTATAACGTCTTGCCAAATGAATAGTCTGCGGAGAGTCATAAATAAGGTAAGCGGAACACTAGCACTTATATAGCACTTAGTCCGTTGAGGTAGCTCGCACTATAATAGTGCGAGCCCTTATAGACACGATTTATGTTACACCTGTGGGTACCTCGCTTAGTTTGCCGTTTGATTGTGTTGACTTTAAAGTCATGGGTAAAAGAAAGTACAAGAAAATATTACTACAACCATAATTATTATGCGTACCTTCAAGAAATTTAAGTGAAGGGTTGGGCTTTTTGGGGGACTGTCTATTGTAAAATTTAACGTTCAGAAAGAGCTGTTTACCAGCCAATTTTGAATAAAAGATTTTGATTTTGATTTTGAAAAAAAATTATATTTAACCTGTAATGCATGATTGTGATTTGTTCGTAATACTAAAATAATATAAAAAATTGTAGTAAAACAGCTATCTATTGCTGCATTAATCTAATGTTACTCTATCGAAAATTGTAAGACTTCACAAGAAAATCGAATTTGGACACCATAATCGTATAAGGACTGGCTTCGAACTTTACAAGAGGAGGCATATTGTGTGATCGTCAAATCCTCTGGCTGTCTGTTGTGTCTTGGATACCTGTGAGGACCGATTGTTACAGGATCGATCCTGGGAGTTGTCCTTTTAAATACTGACGATGTGATTATGAAAGACAAAATATGTCAGAATTTTCTATAATACTTATTAATGGATAATATAATTGAAATTTAGCAATCCATCTTTAACTAACAATTATTAACATTCACATTTTCACCTCAAAATATTTTGCAAATGCAGATCAACATATTGTATAATGTCTACAATATGTTGAACTGCATTTGTAAAAAAAAAATGCAATAACGACAGTATACTTATTCGCGTTACATTATTTCAAATAGTGTGCGATGATATAAAACCCTATTTTCATTAAAACTTACTTACATAGATAGTAGATATAGACATCAGAATAAACTGTTGACTGATTCCGAATAAGACTGCATGGTAGGTATGTGTGCTAGGTGCCTG
Organism: Euclidia mi; assembly: GCA_944739405.2. Taxonomy (NCBI): domain Eukaryota; kingdom Metazoa; phylum Arthropoda; class Insecta; order Lepidoptera; family Erebidae; genus Euclidia; species Euclidia mi. The sequence continues at coordinate 8,390,520 of OX123185.2, forward strand.
GAATGCAAGCTCGTGGCGATCAGATGAGCGGTGGCGGCGCGCGGCGGTCAATACACCAAGCTGATTTTTTAAATGTTTGATTACGAAATAACAATGTGGATTAAGTGAGTTTTTTGCATGCATTTGTATTCAGTTAAATTAGTATATTCACCAGTGAAAGAATTTGCAAATGCATATCAACACACTGTATACTAAGCTAAATTGTCAATTATCGCTTGTCCCGGGCCTCTGAGAGCACGTTAAGCCGTCGGTCCTGGTTGTCATAAAGATCTTAGACCGTCGTTATAGGGTGTCAGTACCTTCTAAATAAACTGATACTAGTCTAAACCATGGAATATTGCTATCCCTTCGTGTTGCAGAGGTCAGACAGGCAGTCGCTCTGTGGAAAAGCTAATATTCAGCCAATTCCAAAACTGGGATAACGCTAGGAGGATGATGATGACACTGTATACTAAGCTTGAGATGTATTATAAATTTATAACAAACAACATTTAATTTAAAATGAAGTAAAACGGTTTAGCAATTTAATGTGTCATTGTTACAATGTAGCCGACACATAATTTCACATAATAAAAATCTTTAATTTTGTTTATTTCAAATAGCAGAGGTGCATCTGATAAATAGTCGTGTCAGCCAAAACCAAAAAAATGCGTCAAATGTTTTAGTCAGAAAAGCAGAAAATGTGTCTAAGATTGTAGCTACTCGAAAATAATCAATGACTTGTTAAATATACGTATACAGAGGTATTGTATGGTTAGGCAGCGATAGTGTCTGACTTTTCGAAGTTATGTGTGTATTAAAAATGTTCGTAATCGCTCGCTTAAAAATGTGCCCGGTAGATGGCAATAGGCTCGCCCTCTATTACATTGGGACCGAAACATAATTTTATTGGCGAAGTGTGTAATACGCCTCTGCCTAAATACCTCTGCATAATGGCGTGAAGTTATGTTATGTGTAGGCAGCAATAGTACCTATAGATACCAACAGATTGCCATGGAGATGGTACCGAGTTCGCATCCCCTGCACGTATCATTCACTATTCCAAGTTATATAAATTATCACGTGACCAGTGCCTCGGAGAGTACTTTACACCGTCGATCCCGACTCTCATAAAGGTCTTTGACAGTCGTTGCGCGGAGTCAGTGCCCTCCAATAAACTGATATTGGTATAAACGGTAAACCCCATCCTTTTGGGTTGCGGAGTTCATCATCAGCGCTGTATTTATACTGCCCACTGCTGGGCACGGGTTTCTTTCCATTACGAGAAGCGTAAGGCCATAGTGCACCACGCTGGCCAAATGCTGGTTGGCAGACTTCATATGTCTTCCTAAAACATTATGAAATCTCTCAGACATGTAGATTTCCTCACGATGTTTTCCTTAACCGTTAAGCAAGCAATAATGAACAATTTAAATCGCATTTAGCTTCGAAAAGTCATTGGTGCGTACCGTGGTTTCAAACCCGAGACCCTCTGCGTAGCAGTCTGTTGGTTTCTCCTCTCGTCTATAGTAACGCTTTGTAGTGAAGCTAATATTCAGTCATATCTGGTTAGACTAGTTAGACGAATAACGCTAGGACGATGATGAGTGGTATTGTGCGGTTCATATCTAAATTATCTTTATCTTTTTATATCTTCACGCTTGTACCCTCGCAGGGGTAGGCAGATATTTTATGTAATATTAGGTACGGTCGCGGTCTAAAAATGTTTACCACTTTTCAAATTACATTCTTTGTCACGCTGGGTTCAGCAAGGTCTAAAATGTTCAAGGTCTAAAATTCATAAGTAGTAGAGCCTTGCTGATTTCAGCATGAATGGGCCGGCTCGACCGGGGAAGTACTACCCTCTCACAGAAAATCGACGTAAAGTAACAGAACCTAAACTGTTGCGTTTCGTTCGGTGAGTAAGAGTGCCGGAGGCCCTATTCCCTATTCCTTCTCCCTCATCCCACTCCTTATCCTATCCCCTTTTCCCAACCCCAAGGGGCGGCAACGCACTTGTGACTCCTGTGGTGTTGCTTGTGTCCATGGGCGGCGGTAATTGCTTACCATCAGGCAATCCGTCTGCTCGTTTGCCGCCTTATACTATAAAAAAATGCTATATCTGAGTACTTATTACTTTTCAATCATTGGTAAGTCATCGATTCCAACAAAAAGAGTATGAATATTTTTAGGTCGATGAAATAATCTGACATAATGACAGAATTGCATTTATTTTGCTGTAAAAGTTCGGTATTTTAATATTATTATAAAAACACTTACTTTTTGTAATAAAATGGTACTATCTAAATAAAAGCTCACTTATGTGATCAATGCGCTTTAACGTGACTAGCATACCATCCACTATCATTATAGCTCACAGTCTGACCGCGCCCTGATTTTCGCTAGACGATATCAGCATCATCATTACCCTAGCATTTTCTTAGTTGCATCCCAAGCTTGCGCTTCGGAGCCCAGGGATCTGCTATTACTGGTCTACCGGGATTTGACTGAATATCAGTTTTTACACGGAGCGACTGCCATCTAACATCATTATAAGGTTAGACCAGTAGTCAGTAGGTGTTTTTGAGGGCACTGACTTCCCACTAATGACTGCCATAGATCATGACAGCCGGGACTGCTTAACGTGCTTTCTGATGCACGGGGATGAAACACCGCCAACTTCGGGCTAATTATTAAGTATTTTTTGACAGAAATTCCTAATAATTTGTCACTAAGAAATTGTTAACAGAAAACCTTAGCAACATTTTCCGAGCCCGGCCCTAACCCGAGACCTCATGATCAGCTGTCGTATGCACTACCGCTAGACCAACGAGGCAGTCTTACGCTAGACGATATAAATATTGTATTTTTTTCAAAAAGGTTTTATATTCAGGATGTCGTATTTTCGCCATCCCTTTCATTATAATCTGTCAATGTAAAAGTCATTTGATAAACTTATTTATTACAAATACCAAAATCGTAAATAGCAAGTTTAAAATTACATTATTTGAAGACTACAAATATTTTAGTTTCAGTGTAAATATCACGATTGTAATTAAATGAACGTATATTATAAATGTGAAATAATAAATCGTTATTGACACCAGTTGCTACGCAACGCATGTTATCATAGATTGGTTGCCTAATCCAATCTCTTTGGTTGCCTAGTACAGTATCGTCGTCCTTGTGTCATTGATGTGTTCATGCAATTATAAGCCTTAAGGTGGTAAACACTTTCAGACCGCGACTGTACATCCACATTAATTCATCTTACAAATTTTTAGGTCCCACGTAATAGTGGGAACGGCAATCTGTAACCGGGCACATTGTCAGACTCTATGCTGCTACTGAGAATTAGGAAGAACTCAGTAACACTTTTTCCCGAACCGGGAACCGAACCCGGGGCCTCCCGGGCTATCCCGATCAGCAAACACATACGCCATCCACTGGACCACGTAGGCAGTCTATATCTAAATTATATCTTAGCTAATTAGTAATTAAATGATATTTAAGAAATGTTTTAAGAACAACGTAACTTTTGCACACAGATATGAGAAGTATCAGATGTAACGCACGGCACAGTTGCGTGCGGCCACTAAAGCAAATACAAAATTGAAAAGCGAATACAAACTCGTCTCAGTGCGCTACAACGCATCGTACAGTTCACGCGTCACGATCACTTCAACTTTTAAATTCTCAAAATGCCGTCTTGCGTTCTTAAACACTGTAAAAGTTGTTCCTAAAAACAAAAACAGGAAAATGGAATATCTTTTCACAGGTAACTATTGATAATTTGACTGTTTCCTAATTTAATTTCGATAAAATTCGTATTTGTGCAAGAAATATGTAAGTGTTGCCAGTTTTTGTCGACGCCGTTCTGCCTGAATTAGGGAAAATGCACTTGTCAATTGATTATGTGATAATGATTGTCATGTTAATGAAAAATACATTACCGTATTATAAAAGTATACTGTAGATATATCTTCTTTCTCATAAATATAGTAATAGAATTTCAATTTCCATTAGTATATACCTTACATAATATTGTTTTGAGTTCGATCCCCAAACGATCCAAATATTCGTGTACACCCTGCTACTCGTCAAGCTTATAAACTTTGACCTTTGCACCGTTCTTATGGCGTAAAGAATAAGTATCAAAATCGTACAGCAAATGTTTAGCTTGACTTGGCGCCGTGTGTACATACATACTTATGGCGTAGGGAATAAGTATCAAAATCGTACAGCAACTGTTTAGCTTGACTTGGCGCCCTGTGTACATACATACTAATGGCGTAGGGAATAAGTATCAAAATCGTACAGCAACTGTTTAGCTTGACTTGGTGCCGTGTGTACATACATACTTATGGCGTAGGGAATAAGTATCAAAATCGTACAGCAACTGTTTAGCTTGACTTGGTGCCGTGTGTACATACATACTATTTATTTCTCAACTAATCGACGCCAGCGGCTTCGCACGCACATATTTTCTTATTTCTCGTTTTGCCCGATCCCGTGGGAATTTCGAGAAATCCCGTCTTGGTGCACCCCTACGGTTCCCAAGAAACATACATGCTAAATTTCAGCTTCATGCGCCGAGTAGTTTCGGCTGTAGCTTGTCTGTCAGTCAGTCAGTAACGCAAGGATTTTATATATACAGATTTACGAAGTAGTTGAAACTTAACTCGGTACCTACATTTAAGAAATGTATTTATAAAAGCATTAATTAAATCCATGGTAAATTCTTCAAAACCGCAAATGAATATAAGAATATTACATAACTATATGCAAAATACTGGGCGATTATTCATAATCTGGCAACTTTTCACACACATAGACGCGCGTGTCCGTACAGTGCCAGTCGCCAAAGGTCACGCACACATAGCTGTCAACGTGCCACGCTTAGTTGGACGAATACGCTACATCTGATTCTTGTTAATAAATCTATGCTTTTGCAATACACGACTCTTAGACAAATGATTGGTATCGCTTCGCTATACTAGACACCGCGCTGCCTAAGAAAATAGGGCCATAAATGAGGCAACTCATTTTGACAGTTTGTGTCAAACAAAAGCAACAAGACGCATGCGTGAAGAACTGTGTGGTCAGCTTCTCAACAGTTACTCGAGTAAATGGGAAAATATTTTATCCTGTGGTCTAGTGGATAAGTTATTGGTCTCAAAATCAGTTTAGAAAATTCTTAAAAAATTACAATTCATTAAAAGCATCAATAGATTTGTGTATAGGTTAGGCGTACCGCGTAGGTTCCTTTATGAGAAAAATGGTGGGTATATTATCCAATAATTAGTTCTCATCTTATTATGATGGTTTGTTTTATGTACTTATAGTATTTTGCAAATTAATAATAGTAATAACCATAGAGGAAATAAGGTGTTTCCAAAACAGTGCTTTCTATTTCCATGCTACTAGTCCATATAAATTTAGTAACACATTATTAATTTAACATGAATAGTCGTGAAAACTACTTTGAATAAAACAATAATCTTACACACTTCATTACACATGTAATTAGGTAAATCATGTTTCTTGGGAAAGATGTTCAGTTTCTAACAACAAAAATTTTTCATCTTATTTGTAAAGGTATAAACATAAAATAATATAGAAAAAGGTAAAATATATAATAAATAGGATAGATAAAAGAAATAGTAAAATATAACGAAACAAAATAATTATAGATTCACATAAAACAAATTTCAACTGTGGGGAATTTGATTCTTGTACTAGCAGCAACACTGAATAGCGTTTTCGGTTTTTTGTATTTTTTGTTGAAATTTCAAAATTATTCTTATTTTACAGATAGTACGTGATACCAGAGTCCTTCTTATTTTTTGCTGAGTTATTTGTACACAGTATAAAAGCGCAAATTGGCATTGTACAGCGAATTATTTCCGTAATTAATTTGGTGGATATATGCACTTGACACACGGCTGTCAGTGTGACAGGCTCAACCATGCCAGTTGGCATGGTTTTTCCTGCCTCATTTTACAGGTATGAGGGCTCCGTCTAGTAGAGCAGAGCAAGACCAATCATTAGTCTATGACACGACTGTTGTTCAGATGTAATTATAAAGCGCTAAAATGACAGGGAATGAATGACAGAACAGACACTTACTTAAACTGAGGCGCAATATACGTTGTTGAATAGAAGAGGTTTCACTCTATACAATACGCATATTAATAGGTCCGCTTAATCTTACCACATTATGGTGTGGTCCAATCGACAAGCGATTGTACTCAACAAGTTACCATTTTATTTTCTATGGCAATAATTAAAGACAGCAATAGCCTTATAGAGACAAAAACAGACTGCCTTGCAGAGGGTATCGGGCTCGAATCCTCGGCTTGCACTACTGACTTTTGATCCCAGCTATCATAAAGATCAGTATATTAGTACCTCTGAATAAAATGACACTAGTCCAAACCGTGGTATAGCTATCCCTTTGGATTGCATAGATCAGACAGGCAGTCGCTCTACGGCAATCTCAAATTCTGTCAAACCTGATTAGACTAGTAAGCGGATCCAAGGATGCAACTGGGATAACACTAAGAGGAGGATGATTATTTTCTATACACTTACTAGCTACTTCATCATCAGCCTTTAACAGTCCGCTGCTGGACTAGGCCTCTCCTTTGAAAGGAGGAATTGGTCTACCAAACCACGTTGGCCAAACGGGTTGGTGTAGGGTTTGTATCAAGTTTTCCTTCTCTTACAGTGTTCTCTGCATAATATGCTCCCTCTGTCGGCTCTTACGACACCCATGGAATGATATGGGGTGGTGACATTCTGTATTCTTAATCCATCACCACTCGGACTAGCTACTTAGCATTACTAAAAAAATATTCGAAAATAATACGAAAGATTTTAAGTGAGAGTGCCGGCGGCTATCTTTCATCTTGCTCCTTCTCTTATTCCTTTCCCTATCACAAAGGGCGGTAACGCAATTATAGCTCTATTGGTAATAGTTGTGTCCATGGGCGACGGTAGACGCTTATCATCGGGCGATACGTCGCCTCGTTTATCGCTTATTACATATAAAATATGCATGTTAAGCCCCTCTTGACCATGTAGGCTTTTATTTTAAAGATATAAATACCTCTTTATCCTAACGTTTCGACTACTTTGCATCAATCATAGTCAGGGGCGACTCACACATTCTTATTCACTCAATAAACCGTCGATCGCCGAATCGTTTCCCTTGCACCACAACGCTGAAGGAGTAAAGCGTATTAATTTAGCAGAATGCTGCTAAGAGGATGATCTGCGGTAATTAGGGCTGCACATTGAGAACAGACTTGGTGTCAGGAACCGTTATGAAGTGTGTATTATAGAGAACTTGCTTCGTTGTTTAACGCGTTTCAATTTACATTGCAGTAACGCGTTTAAGTAATTGAGACACATATTAAAGCCATTGACTTTGAATTTGTACGCCTGATGCATGGTAGGGACAGATAGATCACAATCTAATTAAAATAATATTTGTAGCTTATGTTCTACAGATAAAGAAATTGAATAGATTTTTGTTGCTTTCCGCAGTCAAGGAAGATTTCACGTATAGCGTAGTGGTTTTAACGGACGTCGCACTATTTAGTCAGTTAGTGCACAAGGCAACCCTTTTTTTCAATACACAATTTGTTCTTTTGAGTCTGAGTGTACTCATTTGTGTCTGGTGATTGAATATTGGTGCCATCTTCATCCGAGTTTATCTCACACTTTACAAATTTACGGTAAAATCTGAAAAAATATTACGTACGTTCATTTAAAAATATTTGACAAAGGAATTGTTCACATACTAATGATTATGTAACGGGTCTGAATCGTGTTAACTCCTGCCGAAACGTGGGGGCAAATAGAAAGGTATTTCATCTTTCTTTTCGTATAGTTAACACGATTCAGACCCGTTACATAATCATTAGTATTTGACAAAGGAATCTATGAAAATTTAAATAGGTATGTAATGAAGGTGAAGTTATATGTAATGGGTAAAATACATATTATATATCAATAAAACATAAAATCTATTTAATTAAATAAAAGCCTCCAGATAACAACTAATGGTGCAGAAATATTCAAAGAAGCGAGTTCCAGCGATGCGTGTCAAAAAATAATTTAATTAATTGAAAAGCTGTTCAGTGGGTAGTACTCCCACTACAGAGGATACAGTTATTTCAATATTAATTTGATTTTATGAAAGTGAAGCGCTTTGTATCAATTTAATTAATTTTTCCTTAGTTATTTTGAGGTACACGTACCTTTGTATAATATTGACTGCACGGTTGGCGTAGTGACTTAAGCGCTTGACACTGCGCACAGTGTTAGGAAACAGAGCAACTCTTTGCAAAAAAATATTCATAAATGGTGTCTAAAACTCAACAACTGAGAAACACTAACTCATACACCAACATCACACACTTACATGCACATACTCATACACATTTATCTCCAATTCATTATTGAGCATCTACAACATACACACTTCTTTCTTAAGTATATAATACATTCACATAATTCATTCGGCTCTCCACTCGATTTGTATTTAATTTTTTTAAGCTATGTAAAATTATTAAATTCAATTATTTTATAGCTGCAGCATGTATTGCTTAAGTAGGTACTTAAACCAACTGGTGTCAAATTAATTGTAAGAGGAAGGCGCCAGTGTCTGTAACTCAGTTGATACTAGCACAGACACTGACGTTCACTCTATCTCATTAAATGTTCATAGCGTTGTACCTAATTACTGTGCTTTTATGTTAATTTGAGATGGACAAATTGTATTGGCTTTTTGGAAATAAATTATTATTATTATTATTATAGTGTTGTGGGTTCAATTCGTGACTAAAAACAGGAAGAATATAATTCTGTATAAGAGTCGTGACAGGTTTTTAAATGGTTGTGATATCGTCATCATCTCCGAAAGAAAGAAAATATGCATTTTATTTCCGTTTTCTCTTAGAGTTGGCTTTTCCCCAACAGTTAATATAAATAAAACTCGATTCAATTTTCCATTAATCCGCGTAGTGACGGATCAAGAGTACAAAGCCATTTCCCTATTATATTATTATTCCATGGTTATCATAAGAGACGTTTGAGAAAAATACATGAAGCAAATAGAATCTTTGGGGACACACGAAATTGACATTATAGCAACCTGTCTGACCAGCGTGGTATAGTAGAGCTAATCCTCATTACGACTCACAATACTCATCATCATCATCATCCTCTTAGCGTTATCCCAGGTTCAACCTGGGGTCCGCTTACTAGTCTAACCGGATTTGTCTGAATATTAGCTTTTCCGCAGAGCGATTGCCTGTCTGACCTTCGCAACCCGAAGGGATAGCGACATTCCATGGTTTAGACTAGTGTCAGTTTATTTAGAGGTACTGGCTCCCTATAACGACTGCCTAAGATCTTCATGACAACCGGAACCGACGGCTTAACGTGCTCTCCGAGGCACGAGACAAGCGATAATTAACAATTCAATACGCACATAGTGCCGAAGAGTTATTGGTGCGCGCCGTGGATTTGAAGATAGTCATTCGAGCGCAGTCTGTTGGTATCTCCACTAGGCTATCGCTGCCATGTCCTAAGTAGTTTATGGAATGAAATTTGAAAATTTTATTGATCTTCAATGGCTCATACTTTATGGAGCTGATCTCAATAAAACATATTATGGCAGCTTTCGGTTTATCCCAAACTATTTCTCATCTCATATAAACTAACATGCACGTTACATCATGTATATGTAACATTTCATTTATAAATTAACTCATACCCATTTCTGGCATCTACAAGCGATACCTGTCAATTCCAAGCCGAGGTACGATTATTAAACTACCTGTCCACTAAAATATATATCATCAAGCCTCTCATGCTAAATCCAATAGAGTTTTCCTATCTAGGCAGCTTGTCCAATCATACTCAATCCACTACAGTTTTCTTAATCCGAAATTTTACACTGTAGTGGTTGAGCACCCTTATAGTTTAGCAATAACGCTACCAAGCAGAGCACATCAGACATGTATATGACGTGTTCCCCCGTCACCAATATACGGAGACCTCTCATCCGGGCCTGTCGCTACAAGAATGCGAAAAGTTCCGACTGCGCTGTCGACGTTAAAGGTGTCAAATTAAATTAGACACCTCGACACTTCTGCTGAGTTTCTAAAGAGAGACCTGCACGTACTAAACGATGGAAAATTGATGGCGTTTGAAGTGCACTTTATATGACGTCAGATAGGCGGCTTTTGATTGCATGTACAATAATTGAAATAAAAAAATTATAATAATGATAAAGGCAGCGATAGCCTAGTATATAGTACACTAGATAGTAGAGAGACTGACGGACTGCTACGCAGAGGGTCTCGGGTTCAAATCCATGGCACACGCCAATGACTTTTCGAAGTTATGTGCGTATTAAATTGTTAATTATGGCTTGCTTAACAGTGAAGGAAGATATTGTGAGGAAACCTGCATGTCTGAGAGTTCTCCATAATGTTCTCGAATGACATGTGAGGTCTGCCAACCCGCACTTGGTCAGCGTGGTGGACTATGGCCTTACCCTTCTTATAGTGAGAAGAGGCTTGTGCCCAGCAGTGGGGCAGTATTAATACAGGGCTGATGATGAATGATTACCCAAATTAGCCATAGTGTCACCGACTGCCACGCCGAAGATTGCGGATTCAATTCCCGCTTAAGTCAAAATTTGAGAACATGGATTTTTGTCTGGTCTGGTTGTTTCTTTGTAAAGTATATTATTATATAGTTTATAAGTTTGTTACATAAGAAGTGGTTAATAAACCGTAAGCTGTTTAATAGTCATTGCATAAACCTTTGCACCCCTAATGTTGCAATGGTCTAAGGTCAATCCTTCGTGTATTCTGTCAAGAAATGGCCGCAATTTTGATTTCAAAAGACTTTGGCAAAAGGTCGATTTTGAAAGAGTGGTATCGGAAGCGGTGGTAGAGCAGCAATTAACACAGGCAACATTTAATGAATTTCGTAGGAAACATAGGCTACAGCTTAAGGAAATAGGTATAACTTACAAAAACATGCAAAAAGACTTATAGGTTATTTTTGTAAATAACTTGAAAAGCTTTTATATCATACAAAGCTCGTTTAGTGTGATAAATTTATTAGTAACTAGATGATGCGCTCAGCTATGCCCGCACATTTTTTTATTTTACCTGTTTTGCCCGATCCGTCGGGAATTTCGAGAAATCCCTTCTTAGTGCACCCCTACGGTCCCCAAGGAACACACATGTCAAATTTCAGCTTACTATACCCAATAGTTTCGGCTGTAGCGTGTCTGTCAGTCAGACAGTAACGCAAGGATTTTATATATACAGATTATGTAAATTTAGCATTTAAAAGTATTAAAACAAAATATTGTTTTAAAAAAAATCCCTATTGGATTTATAAATATACCATAAAGTTGCACGAACAGTTGAATTCATAAAATTTAGCAGGACTGTTAACCGCAATGAGCGCTTTATTTAAAACAATGCTTTTGCTCTGTGACAAGATTAATGCATTATTTTTATATACCGCAACTGAAATGATGCAGAAATACTCTTATTCAAAGCAGACTTTGAGTTAAACATAATTGTTTGAGACTGTGTCCTTGACAAGCTGTGAGTAGAGTGTTAGCGACAGCGGAACTATTGGCCGATCAATATGTATTTACATATTTTACATAAGTTTTATATAAAATATGTCAAGTACATTTGTATTTCTAGTAGCCAAATGTATAGATAGATCATATATTTTCATATACATATTTCGACGACTGGTTGGCGCAGCGGGAGTGTAAGCGACTCCTACGCCGAAGGTCGCCGGTTTGATTCCCGCTCAAGTCAAACATTTGTGTGCACTCGAACAAGAAATAGCCATGTCAAATTTCAACGACATGAACATAAGCACTACACACATAGAACACAACACTAACTTACTAACAAAATGCATACAACGCAGCTACCAACAAGCCTGCCCCACCACACTACCTAAAACGAGTAGTAAAACCCAATGGTGGGGATCGGAACTGGAGAAACTCAGGCGCAATCTGAGAAAACTCTTCAACCGGGCCAAAAACACAAGGAAAGACACGGATTGGGACAAATACAAAGAAACCCAGTCGCACTACAAGAAACGCATACGATTCCGCAGGGGAGAATCCTGGCAAAATTTCTGCACCAACATTAATTCCACATGCGAGGCAGCCAGGGTAAAAAAGATCCTATCCCAGAAAGCCTGATGGCACCTACGCAACCACAGACATGATAATAAGCCAAATACTAATCGAAACGCACTTCCCAGGTTGCACTGTGAGCGACGACTGTGATTGGGAAGAATCAGAACACAGACCACCGATCCAGACAGACTGGACGATCGCCAACAACATGGTTACCGGGGACCGGCTGAAATAGGCAATTGACAGCTTCCAGCCGTACAAATCTGCAGGCCTGGACGAAATAACACTAGCACTTCTACAATGGGGCTGCACAACGATTGTGCCACAGCTACTCAGCATATATAGAGCATCTATAGCGCACAATTACATACCGCGAAGGTGGAGGGAAGTAAAAGTCATATTTCTCCCAAAACCAGGCAAAACGGATTATACACAAGCAAAATCGTTTAGACCTATCAGTTTAACCTCCTTCTTGCTAAAAACGCTGGAAAGGCTCGCTGACAGATACCTGCGGGAAGGGTCACTCCTACGCAGACCACTACACCCGCAACAACATGCCTACAGAAGTAGTAGATCAACGGAATCAGCGCTTCACTCCGTAGTGAGGACCATAGAGACAGCGCTATCTGACAAACTAATGACCTTAGGCGCCTTCATTGACATAGAAGGCGCCTTCGACAAAACTAAATTCACCAGCATTAGCCGGGCCCTTAACAAGTTTGGAGTTGAACAAACCGTCAGTGGATGGATTGATCAACTCCTGAAACAAAGGGCTATTCAGTTCACGGTTAATACCACCACAAGGAGGATAGTAGCAAAAGGCTGCCCACAGGGAGGTGTCCTATCACCCCTGCTTTGGAACATAGTGGTAGACGATCTGCTGAGAAGCCTGAATGACAAATGCTTCTTCACGGTCGGCTACGCAGATAATATTACCATCCTAATCAAAGGAAACTCGGAAGATTGATCCATTATCGGATGCAAGCAGCCATCAGGATCATGGAACAATGGTGCAACCACCATGAACTGACGGTCAACCCAAATAAAACGTAGCTAGTACTTTTCACCAACAAAAGGAACACCCGTATGACCAGAAAAGCAAAACTTTTTGGCACGGAGCTTAACCTATCGAGTGAAGTCAAGTACCTGGGCGTAACACTCGACCACAAGCTCAACTGGAATAAACACATCACCACTAAAACCACAAATGCATGTACAATCTTCTGGCAGTGCAGGACAATAATAGGCAAGAAATGGGGTCTAAAACCATTCATCACCCTATGGATCTACACTGCCATAATACGCCCCATGCTCACATACGGTGCAGTAGTGTGGTGGCCACGCACTCAACTAAGCACAGTCAAGAGCAAACTGCAGAGCATACAACGCCTCGCCTGTCTGGCCTCAACAGGCTGCACGAAAACAACTCCAACGGCGGCATTGGAGGTGCTTCTCGACTTGCGACCACTGCACCTCATCATCCAGCAAGAAGCAGGTGCCGCTGCGATCCGGCTCGATAAGTTCGGGCTCTGGAGAAGAGATGACAGTATAACCCACGCATGCCTGAAAAGGACGTTAACTAACGAGATCCCGATGCTAGATGCAACGTGTGATCTCATACCTAAAATCTTTGTCTTTGACAAAAAATACCGCATACAACTGCAAGAAGAGCACAAGGAATGGTCGGGAATCTGGTATACACGAAGTTACAGTATACACAGACGGCTCAAAAACAAAGTATGGGACAGGTGCCGGAGTATTCTCCCATGACTTGAATATCAATCTCTCAACATCGCTTGGTAAACTCAACACCATCTTCCAAGCTGAATGCGTTGGGATAACAAGGGCGGCGACGGCGATCGCGGCCAGAAATGTGAGCAACCTGTCAATACGCATCATCACAGACAGTGCCTCAGTACTACAAGCTCTCGATGGCAACTGCTTTAATAGCGGCCTAATTATGAGTGCCACCAAGAGCTGCAGAAAACTGCAGCGAGGAATCGGGTCACGCTCCAGTGGATACGAGGACACAGTGACTCCACGGGCAATGACGCAGCAGACCAACTGGCAAGGAAAGGATCGGACACAACAACTCTGGGACCCGAACCAATTGTTCCGATACCTTTCAACCAACTAAGAACATGGTTACGCGAGAGAACCCCACAAACACCAAAAAGAGTGGGCAGAGTTAAAAGAGTGTAGGCAATCTAAAGATGCCTTTCCCCAATTAGATAAACGACTCTCGCAAAAACTGTTGCACTCCAACAGGAAAACATTCAAGCATCTGACTGGCATAATAACCGGCCACTGTCCACTAAACATGCTTGTTTAGTGGACAGTGGCCGGTTATTGCCCTACAACATCGGCGTCACGGACAGCCCACTATGTAGGGGCTGCATGGAGACCGAAGAAACTCCCGCTCTTGTGATCCTACATTGTACCAGCGTGAGCGACCAACGGACGAGATTCCTGAACAACCCCAGAACCATGAGCGAAGCCATACGCGATACTGGACAACTCATGGCCTTCTGGAAGGAGCTTGCATGGTATGAGTAGCAGGCGACAACCGTGTCACTGCTAACGCACAATGGCCCAATTAAGTGGCTAAGTGCGGAAAACACCTGTCCAACTAACTAACTAACTATGCCTTAGGCATTCTCGCCCAGTCTACCTTAGAGTGGTGCAGAGATTAAAAGTAGGTGTATTGTAGAAGTAAAATACAAACATACATTTGACAATACAAGAACATATTAATAATTAAGTATATAAAGCATGTATATAGTAATTATATACTAATGATACATATCTAAATATAATAATATTAAATATGACGGCGGGTTGCTTGATTCTTGGCCGGTATCAACACTTCACATCACAGTTCGCTATAAGTTCACACCAAATCAAATTTAACAAAACTAACTATAACTATTTTGTATTACTGAACACGAAACGAGTGACAGTTTCTAGGTACTTGTTGCCCGCCCGGAGTCTCCAAGAGAAGTGATAGTTGTCGTTGCTCCGTTGAACGTCAACCGTCACCCCCCTCTTCGACTGTAGCGAACGTGACGCGTAGACTCTGTCGAAGCGCGCAATCTTCGCACTTCCGTTTCGTAGTCAATTGACGTCCTTTACAGCTGATGACCATTCCGATACGGCCATCCTACAAGACACACGTCCCTGTGTGTTAATCTGTAACAAAATTTTACACACACAGTATCACATTGCTCGGTCACTCCCGACTTAACCCAGGTAAGGGTTGAATCAAAACAGTGTTAGGATTCCAATCAAATTTTCTACAAAATTACCTCCTACATTACATTCTATTATAGGAGCTGGATTCAGAGCATCACTGACAATACAGTCAATTACCATAGGGCATAGACACACGTTATA